>CAJQUN010000383.1:0-547034 GCA_907163345.1 Haberlea rhodopensis | reverse complement strand
GTAAGGGTTGTCGAATCCACAGGGACTAACGATAAGTACCAAATAAAACTAGTAAAGAGCCTATGATTAAAAAGGGGTAGATTAACTAATGCAAATTAGAACTAAGAACCCAAATATAACAAGAATAAATAAAATAAATGGCTTCCGGATATGCAAAGAATTTCGCTCGAGAAATTTATCTAGCTCTTCGTTCAACTGTGTTTTCGTCAATGATTCGTTTGAATAAGCAACTACTAAACAATCGATTCTTAAGGTGAAAGGCTTTCGCTGTTATTCATAACACCTCTCGAGCTGTAAAGAAACTAATATCAACTTAGAACAAGTAACTCTCGTTCACGTATTTACTAATCTGATATTGCAAAAATCTTCAAAACCTAGTTACTCTAAACCTCTCGATTCAAAGTGGCTTACGTATGTGATTTTTCTCTCGATCTCAATCTAAACATACATCATGAATTATTGTAGCGTATTATAATTATATCTCTCTCGATCTCGGTTATAACTCACAAATTCAAATCAAAGTTAGCTAGGCTTTGATATCATTAAGCATATAATTCATGAACAATAAGAAATCAATCCACTCAAACACATTCGAATCAATAACTCAAACACAATTATACTCAAAAACTTGATAAAATAACTCAATTCAATTCAAATCAAATAAATGAGATGTTTAATTTGTCTCTCGCAACCTCATCAAACATCAATGATATGAAAATCAAATAATCAGAGTTTAGAAATACGATAAATGTGGGAACAAATCCGCGCGTTGCACCGTAATCTCTTCTTCTCCTCTCCTTCCTTGCACTCCGGAAATGTCTCGCTCAAGCTCGGACGGAGAACGGAGGAAGATGGCTTTTCCTCGGGTTCTTCTCGGCGGCTACTAGGGTTCTATCCTCCTAATTTTCGACCCTTTCCTCTCTGATATGATCTCCCTTCTATATGGAAATGATCTCCCATTTAAAACCACCGAGAATCCATCAAATATGGAAGATAAGATTTTTTTAAAAATTCGCGTATCGATCGATCGAAAAGATTGTCCGATCGATCGATGCACTGTTCATTTCAGCGTTTTAAACTCTCTGCCTTGATCGATCGATCAAATTTTTGGTTCCGATCGATCGACACTTCGATAAACTTGTAGCTGAATTCTCTGCCCGGGTCGATCGATCGAGAAATATTCTCGATCGATCGGTGCTTTGCAAAATCTGAATTCTTCTCTTTTTCTCTTTTTCGCCTCAATTTCACCCACGTTTTCTTCATTTTAGCTCATTTCTACCATTTTCGACCTATTTTCCTGAAACAAGCAAATAAATACCAAAAAGCGTAATTTCATCCAGGAAAAGTACAAAAACGGTAAGAAATTACAGCTAAAAACACGTAATATCTAAGCCTATCAACTCCCCCAAACTTGGACTTGATCGTCCTCGAGCAAGCAATAACCTCAAAAAGTAGAGTTAAACTTAATACTTTGAATGAATCATCTTTACAACTCAAAGTAAAAGCTCAACAATCCTACTTACACATCAATAAGAGTCATTCAAAGTTCAACAGGAAGCGTTTTTCTCCTAAGCTAAACAATACATCGCAACATCGGAACGTGCGTGTGTGCTATTGTCAATCATGAGGTATAATCATATCTTTAAGATCAAAATGTGCCATAAAAACTCAAAGTCAAGATTACTTTGGATTACTCTACAAATCTACTATCCAGCACTTCTCCACTAATGTAATTATTCCCTAGACTTGGATCAGAAGGTCTTTAAAAGCTTATAGCGTTAGGCCTTTTGGTGTCGGCTCCAAAGAAAAGGTAGGATGAATGCAAAGAAGAGAGTATAATAGAATCAGTTCAAAATTTTTCGCACAATATTGAGCTTCTCTTCAACTTTTTCTAGCCTTGGCAACTTTGGGTCTTATTTGAATGTTTTCATTTTTTTTTTCAAGGCTTTTTCTCTACATCTTTTCTTATTGCTCATCTTTTGTTCATTTTGTTTTTCACAATGAACTCATCTACATATACAATTCAGTGCAATGAATGAGATTCGTTATACTCCCTTAGGGACGGATAAAATATTTCCTTTAGGCTCAATCCAAGGTAGGTATAATGAGTTAGCCAAAAATGTCGAATGGGGGTCTAATTAGATGCAATGCATATACCATTCTTTTTCAATAAGGCTCAAGAGGGGACACTAAGGAATGATGTAGACAAGGTAAGCTTGAAAGGCACAAACGGTCCCAATGATCGCCTAAATCATCTCCAAGTCAAGTTCCTAATTATAAAATTTCGCCTCAAAGTGCTTTCAAATAAATTGTAGAGTTTTCTAAGATGGTCAAGACAAATCATAGTTAACACAAGTTTTCACTTTATTCAATACATACTTCACTCGATCATGACTCAAAACGTGCTCAAAAACTATTCCTCAATTTTGACATAAGCTCAACAAAGGATATATACAAACAAGTTAAAAATTTTCATGACTCCTATCTAGATGGGGATTAATTTCATCATGTAGTACCGTTGCAAATCCAACTCATCATTTCTCAAGAATTACTCATTTAAAAAAAAAAATTGTTGATTGTGCTTAAGGATGAATTAGTCTCATAAGTGTGCAGTCATGCAAGAAAAGAAACAAGACAAGCAGCAAAAAGTGCAAAAAAACAAGAATTCTACAAATATAAACAAACCCGCCCAAACTTAATATGTGCATTGCCCTCAATGGACAAAAAATAAACGTAATGACAAAACATACCATGACGACGATCGTCACTGATCGTCGTCCTCATCATGCTCCGGAGGGGGAACTGGGTAGTGATGCTCCTCACCCTGGTATGGCGTAAATGGTGGGTAATCAGCAGGTGGGGGTGCATGCGGCTGATATGGTGGGAAGTATGGATCTGGTGGGAACTGGAATCCTGGGAAGCCCTGGGCCATGGTAGTGTTCCATGCCCTCTGGTAGTGCATGAACTCCATCTGACGCTGAGTTACCTGCTCATGGTCCAACTGCAATGCTCTCTGCATGCTGTGTATGTCCCGCTGCATGCTATGGATGCTCTGATGCTCCAGGCGAATGTCTTGGAGATCCCTGTGAATGGAGTTCAAAGTGATGCTTGTACTCTCTACAAGCAGAGGATGATGATGCTCCGGCATGTCTGGTGTCCGAGGGTCGTGGCTCAGTCCTTCTTCGGTCTGTAGGGGGTGGTGGACCATCAACAACAATCGGGGTCTTCGGTGGAAGTAACTCATCGTCTTCTCCCCATTGCACTCCGCATCTCTGGCATAAAGCAGTGATGGTAGATGGAAACGGTAGTGCGGAGGTAGGTGGGCTGCTACCGATATCATGGATGTGAGCACTAATAATCTCGCCCAAATCCACGTCTTGCCTGGCCGCTCTGTCCTTTGTCACCTCAGAAGTGTGGGTCGAGGGCATGACCCGTGAGGCGACAAATGAGAACCACGCTTGGGCCTCTGGTGTCAAATGCTTCTTGAGAACCACCTGTGGCTCTCCCTTATTGTTCCGCTGCCAATCATCTCCCGGCATGCCAATAACTGTGAGTACCTCATCATAATTTATCGTACTCTTTCGGAAGGATTGGTACGCACAGTTTTGTATGAATGGCATCCGATAAACATTATTAATTGTTGCCTGATCAACCAGTATATCCTATCCTTCCCTCGGACAAAAACATTTGCTCTGCGTCCTGGTGGGATAACTCGGAGATTCGTGTAGAATTCCCTCACCAGCGGAACCACAGCATCCATTGGTGTTTGAACAAACTGAAACCACCCTCGTCGCTTACTGGCCTTATGACATGACATTCAATATTGTCCATACTCATGCCCCTTTCACGACTGAGGGGTTCTTGTGATAACTAGGATACAACTCAGCTGCCGTGACATTGTCAAACTTCCGTTCGTCATACTCTTGCTCAAAAGTGGTGGCCTCCGCCTGTTTTTGCTTCTGTGAGGCCTCCGCCTGCTTTGACTTCTTTCTTGGAGCCATTTTCTTGCTAAGTTTTTCTCAGTTATTCTGCTTTACTGCAATAAAACACCACACCCAAAACACAACAATACCAACACCCCGCAACACAACAACTCCCCCAAACTTCGATTCTTCTTGGCCCAATTTAACAACAACAGAGTAAATGCACCAAAGGATGAAAAGATACGAAATTTAAAACCAATTACCAGAAAATCTGATCTTTGATGAATTTGGCGCTTGGCTCGGAATTATCTTTCGGATGCAATTCTACCCAATTCGGTTTGCAATACTTTAGATCTGCAAATAAAATCTCATCAGAAACAATTCTTACTTCAAAGATTTGAAGTAATTTGAAATTTGGAGAGAAAATTGATGAGAGATGATGAAAAAAAAAATGGAAGAGGCGACGTGGTCTTTGTTGGAGAAGAGAGGAAAAGGTTTTGATAGTGCTGTGCAGACTGTGCTTCGGTGCCCCCTTTTTTTTTCAAAATTTTATCTTGATCGATCGAGAATATTTCTCGATCGATCGGTCGAGGCAGTGAATCGCTTCACCTTTAATACTTCCGGGCGATCGATCGAGATTTGTCTAGATCGATCGCCAGCACCAGACTACAAAAATCAAATTTTTCTCAAATTTTTTTTCTCGGGTTGCTTCGCCTACATCTTTATTGATCTTGTTTTTACACCTGCAACAAAAATCGCACGGATTCATTCACGGAACATCTAAAAACAAATTAAAAACAACCAAACTACAATGAGGAAGGGGAAGAAAGTTCTTAATTTATAGTCCCAAGCTGGACTGTCACCTCCTTTTCTATTAACTTGATTGCTCCTTCGGATTCTTCACAGAATCACTCGGGAGCGTACCTTGTGTCCTTCCAGAAATCAACGTTGCCTGCTGCCATATCTGCACTTCCAGGTTCTTAATAGATGCATCCTGATTCTGCATCCTCACCTCAGTCGACGAAATCAGTTTGGCCATCAGCTCCTCCATACTCGGTTTTTGTGTGAACCCCGACTGTGGTTGTGGATTCAACACATTCTCTTGGTTTGACCACCTCATATTTGGGTGGTTCCTCCACCCCGGGTTGTATGAGTTCGAGTATGGATTGTTTTGCTGCCTGTTCCCTATGAAATTCACAGCTTCAGTAGTTTGATTAAATTGGTTACCCTGCTTGGCACTCAAGCTCGGATGACCGCCATCCACATAATCACAGAAAACAAGCTTGAGCTTGCATCGTTGCTGCACCCATGATATCTATCTTCCGGTTCATAGCTTCCAACTGAGCCGAAATGGCAGTAATCTCGTCCACTTGATGGACTTCCTATATGTTTCTGTGGCGTGGGTTCCTTTCCGATTGCCACTGATAGCTATTGGACGTCATTTCCTCCAATAAAGTCCATACTCTTCTTCCGGTGTGCTTCCGCATGATCGATCCCCCAGATGCTGCATCTATCATTGAGTGGTTAGCAAGAAAACAAATCATTAGGTAAAAGTCTTGTACCTGCAGCCAGATGGGTAGACCGTGTGATGTGGAGCATCATCCCTCAATAAATCTGGTGAAATGATCCCACGCCTCATATAACCTTCTCGCAGGTCGAATTGCCCGAAACGTGGTGATATCGTTCCGCATCATTTTGCCATCTTGGAAGGGGGAAATACTTGATAAGAATGCTTTAGTCACCCCTCCCATTGTGTAATCGATCCTGCCACGTAATGATTTAACCAAGATTTAGCTTTGTCTCTCAATGAAAAAGGGAAGAGCTCTTAACCTGATGGCGTCGTCGGAGACGCCATTATGTTTAAAAGTGTCACAGATCTCCAAGAAGTTGGAGATGTGAGTGTTTGGATCATCAGTGGTAGCTCCCCCCAAACATTACAGATGCTGTATCATTTGGATAATTGGCAGGCTTGATCTCGAAGTTATATCGCCTGGATTGTCGGCCTAGTAATGCTGGATAAAGATCCATGGAATGCATGGCGGTGCAAAGTCCATCATCGATCTCGGGTTTTGGCATCGTTATTGTCGGCTATGCTCGAGCTTCTCGTAGTCTTCTAAGTAGAGTTCTCTCTATTTCAGGATCAAATGGCTCGAGAATGGGTTCCTCTCTTCTGAGCATTGCACTAGAGAAATGGTTCCTGTACTGGATCAGACAAAAAGGAGATAACAAACTAAAATACAAAATCAAAAACAAAACAAAAAAACTAACGAAAATGAAAAACAAAAACAAAAACGAAATAATACAAATTGGCTAATTACAATTAACTTATCTCGTATGATATTATACAGATTAGTCCCCCGGCAACGGCGCCAAAAACTTGACCGCCTCTTTTTTTACACACTTATTTTCTCAGTGTAGCGATTTCTACCGCAAGTGCACGGTTGTCAAGTTTTAGTATAGTTAAATGAAAGTAAGGGTTGTCGAATCACAGGGACTAACGTATACGTACCACATAAAGCTAGTAAAATTATATTTAGCCTACGATTAAAAAGGGGGTAGATTAACTAATGCAAATTTAGAATTAAAGAAATAAAACAAGAATAAATAAAATAAATGGCTTCCGGATATGCAAAGAATTTCGCTCGAGAAATTTATCTTGCTCTTCGTTCAAACTGTGTTTTCGTCAATGATTCGTTTGAATAAGCAACTACTAAACAATGATTCTTAAGGTGAAAGGCTTTCGCTGTTAGTTTAATACACTCTCTCGAGCTGTAAAGAAACTAATATCAAATTAGAACAAGTAACTCTCGTTCACCTTATTTACTAATCCGATATTGCAAAAATCTTCAAAACCTAGTTACTCTAAACCTCTCGATTCAAAGTGCTCACGTATGTGATTTTATCTCTCGATCTCAACATACATCATGAATTATTGTAGCGTATTATAACGTTATCTCTCGATCTCGGTTATAACTCACAAATTCAATCAAAGTTAGCTAGGCTTTGATATCATTAAGCATATAATTCATGAACTAGATAAGAAATCAATCCACTCAAACACATTCGGATCAATAACTCAAACACAATTATACTCAAACTTGAATAAAATAAAACTCAATTCATTCAAATCAAATAAATGAGATGTTTAATTGTCTCTCAACCTCAAAAACATCAAATGAATATGAAAATCAAATAAATTAGACTTTAGAAAAACGATAAATGTGGGAACAATCCGCGCGTTGCACCGTAATCTCTTCTCTTGCTCCTTCCTTGCACTCCGGAAATGTCTCGCTCGGACGGAGAACGGGGAAGATGGCTTTTCCTCGGGTTCTTCTCGGCGGCTACTAGGGTTCTATCCTCCTAATTTTTGGCACTTTCCTCTCTGATATGATCTCCCTTCTATATGGAAATGATCTCCCATTTAAAACCACCGAGAATCCATCAAATATGGAAGATAAGATTTTTTAAAAATTCGCGTATCGATCGATCGAAAAGATTGTCCGATCGATCGGTGCACTGTTCATTTTAGCGTTTTAAACTCTCTGCCTTGATCGATCGATCAAAATTTTGGTTCCGATCGATCGACACTTCGATAAACATGTTGCTGAATTCTCTGCCCGGATCGATCGATCGAGAAATATTCTCGATCGATCGGTGCTTTGCAAATCTGAATTCTTCTCTTTTATTCTTTTTCGCCTCGATTTCACCCGTTTTCTTCATTTTAGCTCATTTCAACCATTTCCGACCTATTTTCCTGAACCAAGCAAATAAATACCAAAAAGCGTAATTTCATCCAGGAAAAAAGTATGAAAAACGGTAAGAAATTACAGCTAAAAACACGTAATATCTAAGCCTATCAACAGTAAATGTGTGGTCCTCGTTACTTAATCCATTATGTATCAGTTGATTTATACATATGTGAGTAAGAATTAAGTAAAACATACACTGATTAAGAGTTTATGTCACGCCCCGAGACCGGAGCGTGACACCGGCGTTGAATCCAAATATACAATTTGAATCAACAAGCCTCGTATACAGATCTTTGATAAAACCAGTCTATTTATTCCAAATCATTAAATTGTCCTTACAATTGCTATTACAAAATACTATTGTCTAGGATTAAATCAAAGATGCGGAAGCGTAAATAAAATTAATAAATATCCCTGAAGGTTCTCCGTGGATCATCATCTCCAAAAATTATTTTTGTTCTTCTTCCTCGATCTCTTCTTTTCGTCTTTGTCTGGGAGGGGAGGTAAGGGGGTAGGCGTCTGGGAAAACACTCAGCAAGTAGGGGCCGATTGAACATAGTAAAAATATACATATAATCATAGCAAAATCCTTTAATATTTCTTTGTCAAATCACATAGATCTTGGCACATAAACACATTTCTTACACATAAACACATATCTTGCACATATCCACATAACGAGTTATTTGATTTAAAAACATACTTTTCATAGGGTTGTTCAATCGAGATTTAAAACATACATATAGTTTTAAAAATGAAAGGAATGATAGCAAAAACCCACTTACAATAGGATATACAAAGCGTTGTAGAATGGATCCCGGATTACAAAGGTGGTGCAAATCATCTCATCTCTAACCTAGTAGCTTTCGAATTCTTGTGTGTGTAAGTGTGTGTAGGTTTTTCCGAAATGATGAGTGGTGGAATAATCTTCCTTTGTATGATATTATGTGTTGCTAGTGTAGGAGAATTAATGGAGATTCCTAGACTTTTGTCATTTAAAGTCATGATTTTGGGAGACTTAATTGAGTGTGTTAATGAGGCAATTGTATGAGGGGAATTGATATAATGATTGAGTAAGATAAGAATCATTTAGTGGGCAAGAAATTGAATGTGTTAATGGGGCAATTGAATGGTATGCCATGATTTGAGCTAGGCCTTTAAATGCATTGAATTGCAAATTACAAGATTTGGGTAATGACATTGAATGGCTAGCAAGATTTGGGAAAAGGGCACTTGAATATGCAATTTGAGTGGTCACCACCTTTCATAATTTGAGCAAATACAATTATAAAACTTTGGCATCTAATGTCATGATTTAAGCAAACCATTAATGTTATTATATTGGATTGAATGTAGTTGAATGGGATTGAATGGTGGCAAGGTTTGGGTTAAGCACTTAAATGTCATTGAATGACTAATGATAGGAATTGGGCAAGCCCATTGAATGGTTTAATTATGTACTTTCAAAATGAAGCCTCATTGGGTGCCTTTTTATGTAGGATTAATGTAGGAATTATAGTGTCTAACTTTTATCTATTCATTGCAAGATTTATGATTGGTTATTATTATTAATATTATTTTCAATGATTTCTTAATTATCTACAACTTTAAATTATTTAAAAGTTTACAAGCTAAAATCATATAACCTATGTATTATCTCTTACACAACTCTAATAGGTTATAAACTTAAATATGTGATTAAGAGTCCACAAGATTGAATAATATAATTAAATCCATCCATAATGTAAATCTATTATTTTATTTACTTTTCAATGTTATCTCGGTAACACGTAATTTGTTTGACCAAATTCCGGGTTTCACATCCCTCCCTCCTTATTGGAAGTTTCGTCCTCGAAACTTGAGTCGGCTTCAGAAATACATCACGTAAGCATGTAACACATATCACATAGTGGCTTCTTTGGGTTCAAGTGGTGGCTCCCATGTGCATAGCACTTTGCTCATTGGATTCAAGAAGTGGCCCCCGTTATGCGTAGCACTTTGCCCCGTCGGTTCAAGAGGTGGCTCCCACATAACGTGGCACTTTGCTCCTCCGATTCAAGTGGTGGCTCCTACACACGTAGCACTTTGCCCCGTCAAGCCTTTACTTGCACATTTACACAAAATCTCACGACGACTTATTGGATTCAAGAGGTGGCTCCCATGCGCATAGCACTTTGCTCATTGGAATCAAGAGGTGGCCCCCGTTATGTGTAGCACTTTGCCCCGTCGGTTCAAGAGGTGTCTCCCACATACCGTGGCACTTTGCTCCTCCGATTCAAGTGGTGCTCCTACACATGTAGCACTTTGCTCTGCCAAGTTCTTACTTTTACATAAACACGTCTTATGCATAATCACATGGCAACTTATTGGATTCAAGAGGTGGCCCCCATTATGTGTAGCACTTTGCCCCGTCGGTTCAAGAGGTGGCTCCCACATAACGTGGCACTTTGCTCCGCCAAGTCTTTACTTTCACATAAACATAGACTTATTGGATTCAAGAGGTAGCTCCCGTGGCATAGCACTTTGCTCTTAAGGATCAAGAGGTGGCTCCCATGCATGTGGCACGCCCACATTATGTAGCACTTTGCCCCGCCGAATCAAGTGGTGGCTCCTACACACGTAGCACTTTGCTCCACCAAGTCCTTACTTTTACATAAATATATGACAACTTATTGGATTCAAGAGGTGGCTCCCGTGTGCATAGCACTTTGCTCTTAAGGATCAAGAGGTGGCTCCAATGCATGTGGCATGCCCACATCATGTAGCACTTTACCCCGCCGAATCAAGTGGTGGCTCCTACACACGTAGCACTTTGCTCCGCCAAGTCCTCACTTTCACATAAACATATTTTACACTTAATCACATGACAACTTATTGGATTCAAGAGGTGGCCCCCATTATGTGTAGCACTTTGCCCCGTCGGTTCAAGAGGTGGCTCCCACATAACGTGGCACTTTGCTCCGCCAAGTTCGTACTTTCACATACACATATCTCTTAATTTTTCAGTTTAAATCATACTAAGACTTTTTAGAATTCAAACCACACACATACTTTCCATATTCGTGTGAATCTTTAAAGCACACTATATGATTTTGAAAACAAAGAATGATGTATCTTAACTTTAGAAAAGTGAGCAAATAGAGTTCCGAGTTTCCACTTGGAATGAAGGTTTAAAGTTGTTGCGTAGGAGCGTAACCATGGAATAACACAATTCCTGATACATTCGAAGGGTAAATTAAAATTTTACTAATTAAACTGAGAGGTTCACCACGAAATTCTAAACAAAGAAAATCATCACTATGATACCCAAGATTTATTCTTTATTATCCTAAAGATATTGAATACTAGAAAAACTAGTCTATTGTTTCTCCGTCTCCTAAATCCCCTTCAACATCTTCCAGTATCATATGATCTTCATCTTTCATCAAGAAATTTATCATAGACTGCTTGTAGGCGACTTCCTGTGCCAATTCATTCCTCTCATTTATGAGGGCTTAAATTTGAGTCCACATGTTCTCCCGATGCTCATTGAACTCTTGCTCGAAGCATTCTAACTGTTGGCACTTATTAATGTGGACTTTCATAAGTGTTTTGTTGTCCTCTATGGCTTTTGTAAGTCGCTCTTCGGCACGATGATGGTGGTAGGTCATCCTTTGGGCCTTGTAATGGTAGTAATTGATTATCTCCAACAACTCTGTCTTGTCTTGCATCTCCTTGTCTTGGAATATTTTAAATTCGGTTATCTCATGCTCCTTCTTTTGGATCGATCTGTTTTGAGCATGAGTCATCGCAGCCTACGTCGTATCGAAAAAATGTTATGGTGGATGAGGAATTGAAGGATGAGATTTCGTGAGTTTTAATTCTTTGAGGAGAAAAATTAGATCATCAATTGGTTCCGTTTCGGTTGCTGAATCTTGAAATTGACAAATGATTTTCTTAGAAATGATGTGAGGGTAAATAACACGATTTGGATTGGAATAATCTGCTTCGGTGGTACAAAAATCAAGGGCAAGAATTTGAGAGATTAAGATTTAAAAGGCGTGGATTGGGGCTTCAAGAATTCGATCACTCAAAGTTTGGAATTTCAAAATTGTTTGAGGGATATTAATATATGTTATGAGGATTCATAACCCAAATTTAATTTGAATTTGGTGTTCCGAGTTGTGTGAAATCGATGCCCAAAATTTTCGCAGATTAGGGTTCTAGGGGCGAGAATCACGATCCAAAATTGAGCATCTTCCCATGTTTGTGATTTTGATTAGATAGAGGGCTTTTGTTCGACATGATATAAGGATCATAAACCCAGAATTAATTTGAGATTGGTGTTTGGATTAAGGAGATATCGAATTTGGAAACTTTCAAAAGTTTAGGGTTCTTGGGACGTAAATCGTGGTCCTCAATTGACGCTTTTGCTTCGTTTGGGAGTCGTTAAAAACATAGGGCTTTTATTACTGGCATGATTTCGAGCAAGATCCCAAATTTAATTTGATTTTTGTGTTCGAAAGTTCGATTAAATAGGTAGTGAAAGTTTTCGTAATTTAGGGTTCTAATGAGGCGAAAATCTTGTTTCGAAATTTAGCACTTTACTAATTTATAATTTCGATTGATAAGGGGTTTTTGGTAGGGATTAAATATCGGTCAAAAACCTGAAATTAATTTGAAATTTATGTTCGGATTGAAGGAGAAATCGTTGGTCGAAATTTTTTGCCATTTAGGGTTTATAGGGCGTGAATTGCGGCTCGAAATTGATCGCCTTACCTCGTTTATAATTCGAATCCAGTAACTGGATTTTATTATGGGAGTAATTAGGATTGTCATAGCAAAGTTAATTGGAATTTCGTGTTCGAATCGTCTGTCAAATCGGGCGTTGAATTTTTGAACAATTTTAGGGTTCTTGAGCGTGAATTTAGGCTCAAAATCCGAAGACTTCCCTTGTTGTTTATTTAAATTTTTCAGAGGGCTTTTAGTATATACGTCATGTAGAACATTTTCCCGGAACTAATTCAAATTCTATGTTCGGATTGATGGGAAAATGGATTTGGAAATTTCAAAATTTTAGGGTTCTTGGGGCCAAATTTTCGGTCCTTAATTGACGTCCTTACTTTGTTTGGAAATCATTAAGACCATAGGGCTATTATTAATCATACCATGAATGAAATACTTTAAATTTAATTCGATTTATGTTCGGATTTTCGAGAGAAATTAAAGCTTAAAGTTTCGGGTAGGGTTCCGGATTGGGGTCGGAATTTCATTCAAAAATTAAGCACTTTCTTTAATTTGTTATTCCAATTGGTTAGAGGGCTTTGGTTCGATGTATTTCAGGGAATAAAAACCCAGATTTAATTTGTGTTTGCCGTTTAGAAATGGGAGAAATCGGTGGCTAAAATTTAGGGCAAAATTAGGGTTCTTGGCATGAAATACGATCCGTAAATGTCGACTGGAACTCGAAATTAGTTTAGGGCTTTTGTTCTACACTTAATTTCGTTCACGATGATGGGTCGCATATCATGTTACATGGCCGAAGGCGGCGGTTTCGGGAGGTAGAAGTTTCGATCGGTTTAAGGTTCTTGAGTTCGAAAATTGGATCTGCAATTGGTCATCAATCGCTGAACGGTTAATGCAATTGGAAGAGGGCTTTATCTCATTTGTTACAGGCGATCATGGTGATGGGTCTAATTTCCGACAAACGGCAGCGGCTGCGTGGCGGTGTTGGCGACGCAAATCCGATTTTTTTATTATAAAAAATTTCATCTTTTGATTTTTGGATTCCAACCGATTTTCGATTTAATCAGTTGTCTATTAGATCCGGGATTTATAATTCGGTTGATTTATATCAACCAAAAATCTTTTCCCAGCGGGATCATGGAACCTGGTTTTGCTCTGATACCACTAAAATGTCACGCCTCGATACCGGAGCGCGTGACACCGGCGTTGAATCCAAATATAAAATTCGAATCAACAAGCCTCGTATACAGATCTTTGATAAAATCAGTCTATTTATTCCAAAATCATTAAAATGTCCTTACAATTGTTATTACAAAATACTGTTGTTTATGATTAAATCAATGATGCGGAAGCGCAAATAAAACTAATAAATTTCCTTGAAGGTTCTCCGTGGATCATCATCTCCAAAAATTATTCTGGTTCTTCTTCCTCGGTCTCTTCTTTTCGTCTTTGTCTGGGAGGGGAGGTAAGGGGGTGAGCGTTTGGGAAAACATACTTTTCATAGGGTTGTTCAATCGAGATTTAAAACATACATATAGTCTTAAAAATGAAAGGAATGATAGCAAAAACCCACTTACAATCGGATATACAAAGCGTTGTAGAATGGATCCCGGATTACATAGGTGGTGCGAATCATCTCCTCTCTAACCTAGTAGCTTTCGAATTCTTGTGTGTGTAAGTGTGTGTAGGTTTTTCCAAAATGATGAGAGGTGGAATAATCTTCCTTTGGTATGATATTATGTGTTGTTAGTGTAGGAGAATTAATGGAGATTCCTATACTTTTGTCATTTAAAGTCATGATTTTGGGAGACTTAATTGAGTGTGTTAATGAGGCAATTGTATGAGGGGAATTGATATAATTATTGAGTAAGATAAGAATCATTTAGTGGGCAAGACAATTGAATGTGTTAATGGGGCAATTGAATGGTATGCCATGATTTGAGCTAGGCCTTTAAATGCATTGAATTGCAAATTGCAAGATTTGGGTAATGACATTGAATGGCTAGCAAGATTTGCGAAAAGGGCACTTGAATATGCAATTTGAGTGGTCATCACCTTTCATAATTTGAGCAAACACAATTACAAAACTTTGGCATCTAATGTCATGATTTAAGCAAACTTATTAATGTTATTATATTGGATTGAATGCGGTTGAATGGGATTGAATGGTGGCAAGGTTTGGGTTAAGCACTTAAATGTCATTGAATGACTAATGATAGGAATTGTGCAAGCCCATTGAATGGTTTAATTATGTACTTTCAAAATGAAGTCTCACTGGGTGCCTTTTTATGTAGGATTAATGTAGGAATTATAGTGTCTAACTTTTATCTATTCATTGCAAGATTTATGATTGGTTATTATTATTAATATTATTTTCAATGATTTCTTAATTATCTACAACTTTAAATTATTTAAAAGTTTACAAGCTAAAATCATATAACCTATGTATTATCTCTTACACAACTCTAATAGGTTATAAACTTAAATATGTGATTAAAAGTCCACAAGATTGAATAATATAATTAAATCCATCCATAATGTAATCTATTATTTTATTTACTTTTCAATGTTATCTCGGTAACACGTAATTTGTTTGACCAAAATTTCGGGTCTTCACAGTTTACTCATGTTAGGTTGTTACAATACTTACACAAATCCTGTCATAATATACATCATATGTACCGTAAAACAACCTAGACTAGTACAACTCCTATGCAGTGGTTCAACTCGCAGCGGAATAGACTCACAATCCCGTCCACCCACGTCTATGAGTCCTTACAGAAACAATCACACAACATGAGTATAGATAAACAACCATCCCAGTGCAATATCAATACAAAACAGAAACGATAAAGCACTATTAACATCAAATGTGATTGTCCTGTATCATGCATCATCAAATTCAAATATGTCATGACATGTCTCATTCCTCATCTTGTTTAACCAGACCAGTATGATATGCCTATCTCAGCTCAATATGTCAGTGGAACCTCCTCACATCTTCATATTAGCAGCACATATCATAGTACCGTCCTCACATGTTATAACAGCCAGAGCATATACCCAACCAGGGTATATCTCTCATGCCAAAGCATATGTAGCATACCTATCGTGACAACAATCACAGCCAAAGCATATACCCAACACTGGCATATCTATCGTGGCACCGATCTCAGCCAAAGCATATGCTACACATCTATCATGGCATCCATCTCAACAATATAATATCATGAATGCACATGCATATGATGTCACTAATCATATGATACCATGCTCACATCATCATCACAACAATATCATATACTCGTACGTCAAAACGTACATGTGCTGCGACACAAACGATATAAATTAGGCGTCAATGTCTAACCGCCTCGTTGCCCCGTCCCCTGTGATGATGCTACAACAATATGAACAATATAACATGTTACAAGAGGCTTCAAAATTAAATTCCACAAAATATAATTATTTTTTCAAATATTAATCCTAGCGATCGATCTCATGTTTTGACGCGATCGATCGCCTAAAGTGTTGGTCATAAGCAATCGATCTCTCATTTTCACGCGATCGGTCGCCTACCCCATTGGAAAACATTTTTCCTTGAGGCGATCGATTGCCTACATTGAGCGATCGGTCGCTCAATGCACCGACACTCTCATGTTTAGCCACAAGCGATCGATCGCCTCACATATATAGATCGATCGCCTACTCTGTTTTCTGAAAAATCCACGGCGATTTTGATGCTTATCTTCATGGTTCTTCTCATACACCTTCATTCATACCATAACAACTTGAACACTAGTAAACTAGTATCATATACACATCTTTCCATCATTTTATACTTTCAAATGATTACTTTAAACTCTAGCAATTCATATGCAAGTAAGAACTTCACATGCTTCAAGTTTGATACACCAAGCACATATATCCATATAAGTATGATAACAAAACATGGAAATTCTACTTTCCTTACCAATTTATGCACTTCCTTGTTGTTTTTGCAAGTCCAACTCCAAAACCAACTCAAGGAGGATTATAGAGAAAGTGTAGAGATTACTAGGTGAGTGGAGGTGAAGTATGTGTTCTAAAATCTGATTTTAGATATATATGATAACCTCCGAATGCAACACAAATTCAAATGTAAATCCCCTCAAAATTCATATTAAGTAGCCAACTATGTGATGCATTTCAAGTCTCTTTTTCACTATAACACAATAATGTTAAGTTCCTAAGACATGTCTATGTTATTGACTCACCATCTTTGATTTCTTATATATACATATACATTCATTACTTTCCAACTAGATTTCATTCATGCATAGCATTATTCAACCCGAACCCGAGGCCACATCATATCGTAATTATTCATAATTACGCCATAACCATATCACACATGTATACGTCATATCGAGGCATGACAGTAAAATCATCCATGAACACCTCTAAAATATGTTCAATAAACGCAGAAAAATGCTAACCATACACTGTTGAAACGTGGCTGGGGCATTGCATAGTCCAAAGGGCATGCGCCATTAGGCGAATGTACAGGCATGTGAAAGTGGTTTTTTCTTGGTCCTCCGGTGCAATTGCAATCTGAAAATAACCTGAATACCCATCAAGAAAACAATAATATGAATGACAAGCTAACCTCTCAAGCATTTGATCAATGAAGGGTAGAGGAAAGTGGTCATTTCTATTCACAGCATTGAGCTTCTGGTAGTCGATACACACTCGCCACCCATTCTGAATACGTGTGGAAACTAGTTCGTCATCTTTGTTCTTGATCATAGTAATACTAGTCTTCTTTGGCACAACTTGGACTGTACTGACCCATTGGCTGTCTGAGATAGGGTAGATCACCCCCAACCGCTAAAAGCTTAAAAATCTCCTCCTTCACCACATCCATCATGGGCGGGTTAAGGCTTCCTTTGGGGCTGACGTGTAGGGCTCCCTCCTTCTTCAAGCAGAATGCGATGCATGCATGTTGAGGGACTGATTCCCTTGATGTCAGCGATGGTCCAACATATTGTAGTCTTGTGCTCCTTGAGCACATGAATAAGATCTTTCTCTTGATCACCCTCCAACTTGCTAGAGATGATCACTGGTAATGTATCTCCTTCACCAAGGAATACATACTTGAGATGGCATGGTAGTGGCTTCAACTCAATAGTGGGTACCTGCAAAACAGATGGAAGAATTCTAGTGTTAGAAATTGGCAGTGATACAAAAGAAACGTTACCTAAATGAATTAGCTCAGGTGCTTTGTAAGGACCCTAATCCTTAAGTGCGGAATCAAGGCATAATAGAGCTAATATAAATGATCAGAGTGAGAAATAACGTGTTGAGGTTATGAGCTTAAGCATTACATGCCAAAAATAAGGACTACCAAAAGGATTAATTACACTCCCCATCAAATGAATGCTATCATCTAGTTTTACACTACTCCTAGAGTAGACACTAGGCAAAATAATCATGTCCTTCATCTACCAAAGATGCTCTTCAAGCTCACTGTCTCAACCCGTCTAGCCCTCCTATCATGCCAAACGTGTACCTACAAGGACAACCCCCAAACATGAGCAATAATAATCATTCATATTCAACACAATATGAAGATAAAGCGTAAATGCATAATCATAATAAAACACTTCCTGTTTTCCCCATGCATTTCAAACGCTTCCCGTTTGGTTGTCCCTGTACCATAACTCATGAGTATAATCAATAGATTATTTTTAATGGTCTAAACATGTCATGACATATACCAGCTCATCAATACCAAATACTGATCACCAATCCCTAGTCTGTCCATCACAATGTATTTTAATGCCCCTCGCTTATTTACATATAGGCGGCATAGGATAACCTCGCTTCAATGGACTGCGGGACTCCCACCCCTCGCCTCTCATTGAGCGGCAAATACCCTTTCCTCGCCCTATATGATAACCACGCTCAAATGTGACATGCGGCGCTCCCACCCCTCGCTTCACATTTAGCGGAACCAAACCAAATAGCGGCAAGCATTAAAATCATCAAGGGATGACCACGACTCATGGGATATGCACCAATAATCATATGCATCTATAAACATCATGCATAACATGTATTTGCATCCACAATGCAATACCACATATATACTTGCATCCACAATGCATAACAATAATATACATGTACCGTTGGGGTGCCCGTACGTCCACTACGTACCTTTACAAAAGTGGATTTGATATGGCTTCAATTCCTCGCTTGCGTTGCTACCTGGGATGGTTCTACACAATCACACAACCCCATATTAGAAGCCAAAGAATAGCCAAATACCAAAAATTTGACAAAAGAAAGCATTTTCCAAAATTCCACAGGCGGCGATCGATCGCTTCCCTCAGGCGATCGGTCGCCTCAAAATTTTCACTGCGGCGATCGGTCGCCTCAAACATGGCGATCGATCGCCATTCCTTTGATTTGGCTACTGCCTCTCGGCGATCGGTCGCCTCATTTTAGGCGATCGATCGCCTAACCCGCAAAAAGTCTACTGCCTGAGGCGATCGATCGCCTCGTGCAGAGGCGCGATTTCTGCCATTTTTGCACCCAAAAATCCTTCCAACCCAATCCAACACTTAACCAACAAACCAACATTACAAATAACAGCATAAACCACCTAAATATACTTCAAAACAAGTATAAATCCAACATATAACCAAACCCACAACAACCCAACAAAAACCCATTTTAAAACATTCAAAATCATACCAAACTCAAACAAAACCTTACAAAATTAACCATGAGGTATCCATACCTCTTGGGGACCTCAAATCACCCAACAATCTCCACAAATCAAGATTTTTGAAAGGTTTCTCTTCTCCCAAAAGCTCAAGCTCGAAAATGGAAGGGAAAGGGTTTGTTGGAAGTTGATTTTGGTAAAGTGAAAGTGAGAGTGGATGAGGTGGGGTTGGGGAATAAAAGTGTTGGGTTTAATTAAAATGCAATCCACAAATCATGGTGTATAAAACACCCCAACATGATATTTTCCAAGGCATTAAACCAAATGCACCAAAATATCAATTAAACACATGATTTCTAATTAATTGCTAACCAAGGCAAATAAATCATGCTTCCAACCATAAATCCCAACATGCACCCTGAAATGCTATCCCGGGTCACTCTAACATGTGACTAAGCATTTCCACATAATAATTCCAACACATAATTAATTACCACCATAATTAATCATATCAACACAATTAATGCACCAAATTGCAATTAATCATTTCGGGGATATCACAATACTCCCCTACTTATAAGATTTCGTCCTCGAAATCACATGCACTTACCCCAACAGGAAACTAAACATAAACACATACCAGAGAATAGTTCCGGGTAGTGCTGCACCATATGCCGCTCCGTCTCCCACGTAGCCTCCTCGACACCCCTGCGATCCCACTGAACCTTGATCATAGGTATCACTTTATTCCGAAGTCTGCGGTCTGCTCGATCCAGAATTCTAACAGGCCGTTCCACATAAGATACATCGGACTCTAACTGAACTTCGGAAGGCTGTAAAACATGCGACGGATCCGGCTCATACTTCCGCAGCATCGATACATGAAACACATCATGTATACCAGATAAAGAAGGCGGCAAAGCCAGTCGGTAAGCTAAGGTGCCAATGCGCTGCAAAATCTCGTACGGTCCAACATACCTCGGAGACAATTTCCCGCGCATCCCAAATCGCACAACGCCTCTGAAAGGCGAGATCTTCAAAAAGACATTATCTCCCAACTGAAATTCCAACGGTCTCCGCCGTTTATTTGCATAAGCTGCCTGTCTGTCCTGGGCCGCTTTCATTTTCTGCCTTATCGTCTTTATCTTCTCTTCCATCTCCCGAATCAATTCCGGCCCTCCGACCGATTTGCGGTCCAAATCATCCCAACACAAGGGTGATCTACACCGTCTGCCATAAAGAGCTTCAAACGGAGCCATCTGAATACTCGCCTGGTAGCTATTGTTATAAGAAAACTCTACCAAAGGCACTGAATCCTGCCAAGAGGCATCGAACTCCAAAACACAAGCTCTCAACATGTCCTCGAGCGTCTGAATAGTGCGCTCGGTCTGGCCATCCGTCTGAGGATGATAAGCAGTGCTCAATCGGACTTCAGTCCCCAAGGTTGACTGAAGACCTTCCCAAAAATGAGATGTGAATCGCGGATCTCGATCTGACACTATGGAAACGGGGATCCCATGCAATCTCACCACATCTCTAATATACAACTGCGCCATCCTCAAAAAGGTGAAAGTCATGCTATAGGGGATGAAATGAGCTACCTTAGTCAATCGATCCACGATCACCCAAATAGCATCGAAGCCCGAAGCACTCCTCGGCAAATGAGTCACGAAGTCCATGGAAATGTGCTCCCACTTCCACTTCGGTATCTCCAAGCTTCTCAACTCGCCGCCAGGTCTCTGCCTCTCTGCCTTAACCTGCTGGCAGATCAAACACCTCTCACAAAAGCTGACGACATCAGATTTCATTCTCTTCCACCAAAACTGACCACGTAGATCTTTATACATCTTCTTCCCGCCTGGGTGGATGCTAAGTCTGCTACTATGAGCTCGCTCCAAGATCCCTTTACGCAGCTCCGGCGTACTCGGAACCACCCAACGGTCACCCAATCTCAAAGACCCGTCATCGGCCACTCTGAATTTCGTTGGCTGACCAAGATGTACTAAAGATAACCACCTCTGAACCTCAGCATCTGACCTCTGAGCTCTCCTGATGTTCTCATAGATGTCTGATCGCTTTTATTTTAAACAATTATTTCAATCTAGCGATTTTAGACCGCAAGTGCACGGTGTCAAGTTTTAGTATAGTTAGGAAGATACGGATTGTCGAACCCAAAGAGACTAACAAGTAATTACCAAATAAGATTTCTTTTAACTATATTTAACCTACGATAATAAATTGATAATTAAACTAAACTAATTTAAACTACTCTAATCCAACCAAGTCAATAAAAGTAAACGAGAAAAATCCACAAGATAAGATTATCGAGACTTTGGCTCACCAATGTAATTCCCTACAATTCTCGATTGAATATTCAAATATTTCTAAGGTGACGAGTTCTCCAAATTTATCTAATATACTCTCTCGAGCTATATTAAACCTAATATCAAATTGCAGTAAGTCACTCTCGTGCACTCATTGAACAACTCGATATTGCATAAGATCCATGAAAACTCCTAGCTTTCGATTACTAGATATCTATGGCTATCACGCATGTATTTGACGTCATCTCTCGATCTTGGTCTTACATCCATGGTATGAATTATTAATTCCGTATCATAAAATCATCTCTCGATCTCAATTATGATACTAACATCATTCAAAGGTGATCAATCCTCTAAAAGCATGAAGAACATAAAACATACGCAAAGAACTAAAAGAATTCAATCATTAAATCATCAAATCGAAGGTTCATAACAAAGGTTCGCCTAGCCTCGATAAATAAAATTAGTTCAACATAGTAAATAAAAACAAATCAAAACTAAGGATTAAAGACAAAGAAAAACTCCCAGCGTCGACTCCGGTTGTAGATCTTCGCTCCTTCTCTTGCTTCCTTCTCGATCGTCTCTTTTTATCGCCTTGTTGGGTTGTTCCAATTCCTAGGATGAATAGGTGAACATGGATGAAGGTTGAATGGTAGAAGGATGGAGGCTGGACATGAAGTGAAGGAAAGTGAGGGGAGAAGAAGGTGGAGGCTGTGGTGATTGGGTTCCTAGGTTCAAATCTGATGATCCTCTTGAGTAGGTCTCGTTCCTGCCTTTTAAAAATCCCGTGCATCAAATAAGGAAAGCAGTCCAAAATTTCCAAAATTCATCAGGCGTAATGACGCCTCCGAAGTGGCGTAGTTACGCCTGTCGATGTGTCAACAAATCTGGCTTCCCGCGTGATAGGCGTAATTACGCCTCCAAAGTGGCGTAATTACGCCACTTAAATTTTCAAAAGCCGTGGGCTAGGCGTAGTTACGCCTCAAAGTAGGCGTAATTACGCCTGTTGAATTAATTCAATGATGTTTCTTCGCCTTTTTTCAGCTTCTGGCGAGTTTCGTATTTTGGCCTTAACTTTCTCATATGGACTCCAAATTTGATGAATCAGCTGTTCCACGCGAAGATAAGAGAAAGTTCTACAACCTTTATATGGACCACATTTCCAAAACATGGCTCGAACATATAGTAATTTGAGGAGAAAGGAGCAACATGTGTCTTGGATTCTAGTTTTTTCCTCTTTTCTTCAACTTTATTCATTCTTTCATCATTTTTGGTTCATTTCTTCTACTTTTATGCATTTCAACATTGATTCCTGAAATATAGAAATATATACCATAAACCGTAAAATAATCCAAGAATCAACACCAAAACATATACATATCATAGCCTAAAAACGCGTAATATTCAACCCTATCAATGTCTGGCTCGGCTAACAGAGTCGATACATACACAGGCAATGCATCTATGTCAAAATCATAGCCCAAATGGCAATAGGAGGTCATCAAAGCCGACAAATGGATGACGTCCTCAGCAGAACTCCTCACCTTCCGGCTCAAAGCGTCTGCTGTCAAATTGGCTTTCCCCGGATGGTACTCTATCTCGCAATCATAGTACTTGAGTAGGTCCATCCACCTCCTCTGCCTCATGTTCAACTCTGCCTGAGTGAATAAAAACTTGAGGCTCTTGTGATCCGTGTAAATGGTAAATGAAGTACCATACAAGTAATGCCTCCAAATCTTCAGGGCGAAGATGATAGCCGCCATTCCAAGTCATGAACTGGATATCTGGTCTCATGCGGCTTCAACTGCCTCGATGCATAAGCTACCACATGCTTATCTTGCATCAGAACACACCCAAGGCCCTGAAGTGATGCGTCAGTATACAGAACAAATCTGGAGTTCTCCGTAGGGATCACTAACACTGGCGCCGTCGTCAACCGGTGCTTTAATTCCTGGAAGCTCTCCTCACAAGCTTCTGACCAAAAGAAAGGCACTCCCTTATGGGTCAACTGAGTCAATGGCTTGGCAATCTTCGAAAAGCCCTCGACAAAGCGTCGATAATAACCGGCCAAACCAAGAAAACTCCGGATCTCAGGCACAGAAGTGGGGGCAGCCCACTCCATCACAGCCTCAATCTTCTTGGGATCTACAGATATCTCGCTGCTCGATATGACATGCCCCAGAACACTACACTGCTCAGCCAAAATTCACACTTACTGAGCTTAGCATACAACTGATGCTCTCTGAGAATCTGAAGCACTGTCCTCAAGTGTTTCACATGCTCTTCCTCACTCCGGGAGTAGATAAGAATATCGTCAATAAACACAATGACGAACTGATCAAGATACTGCTGAAACACTCTGTTCATCAGACTCATAAAGACTGCTGGAGCATTCGTCACGCCGAACGGCATCACTAGGAACTCATAATGTCCATATCGGGTCCGGAATGCTGTCTTCTGCACATCTTCCTCTCTGACTCGAATCTGATGATACCCGGATCTCAAATCAATCTTGCTATACACCCTGGTACCTTGCAACTGATCAAACAGATCGTCAATCCTTGGAAGAGGATACTTGTTCTTCACTGTAGCCTTATTCAGTTGCCGGTAATCGATGCACAACCGCATCGAGCCGTCCTTCTTCTTCACAAAGAGAACTGGTGCGCCCCATGGCGACACGCTCGGGCGTATATATGCCTTGTCAAGGAGATCCTGCAACTGTTCTTTCAACTCTCTCAACTCAGCCGGTGCCATCCTATAAGGTGCACGAGAGATAGCGGATGTCCCTGGCAACAACTCGATCCCAAACTCAACTTCCCTAGCCGGTGGGAAACCTGGGAGCTCTTCTGGGAATACATCAGCAAACTCTGCCACTACTGGCACATCCTCAACTCTCAATTCTTTACTCTTCCCAGACGTGTCCACGGCATAAATGAGATAGCCCGTGTGGCCACGTTCCAACAACTGAGTTATCTTGATCGCTGAAATCAACGGAATCTTCGCACGAGAACCGTTGCCATAGAAAGTCCACTGACTGCCCAACTCAGGTCTGAATTTCACTGTCCTCTGCCGGCAATCTACCACTGCCTGATATCTGTTCAGAACATCAATGCCCAAGATGCAGTCGAAGTCCGACATACCCAGCACAATCAAGTCTGATCTCAATTCGTTGCCCTCAAAATAAATGAGTCAGTCTGCCATAAACTGATCAGCAACGACATTTCTTCCAGTGGGTGTCGAGACCAAAAGAGGTGTGGGTAAAGAAGACGTGCGCATATGGTGTCTTTCCACAAAACCCACCGATACAAAAGAATGGGAGGCACCTGTATCGATCAAAATAAAAGCAAGGTACGTAAATAAATGACACGTACCGGCGATCACCTCCTCTGGGGCTGCCTGGGCCTGCTCTCTGGTCAGTGCATACACCTGCCCCTGGGGTGGTCCTACTGTCTGACCTCCCGATGGTCGAGGCCCAAACTGCTGCCTCTGCTGCACTGTCCTATCCTCAAACCTCGGCCTGTTGCCCTGATACTCTGACTGTCCTCCCCGAGTGGGGCAATACCGAGCGATGTGGCCCATCTTGCCACAGATATAACAGGCAGGACACTTGTTTGAAGAATGTGGCCCTCCACAATTGTTGCACCTCGGCTCTCCCGGTCTATCCCCTTGCGAAGACCCTCGATTGGCGGACCAATTGCCCTTCTTGTTATCCTGTCTCTGTCCAAAATATTTCTTTCCACCAAATCGCGAAGATGAAGAGGCACCACGAGGCTTAAATGGCTCTCCTCGGGGCCTCAAACTATCATTGGTCTGCCTCTGTTGCGGTACCGGTGGTGGCATAGCACTAGAATAAGCTCCCACCCCAAGCTCGGCAAGCTCCGCCCTTGTGAGAGCATCATCAAAAGAAGTTGGGTTATTGGTGATAACCCGGTCATAGAGCTCCGGTCGCAACCCTTTCATAAAATTCCTCATCTTTGCGTGCCCATTGGTGGCAATGTGGGGAACGTACCTCAGCAACGAAGAGTACCGTGTGGCATAGTCTGCCACTGTCATGTTCCCCTGCTTCAGACTTGTAAACTCGTCCTCCTTTGTCTGTCTCGCCGCTGCGGAGAAATACCGGTTCAGAAACCTAGTCCTGAAGAGTGTCCAATCAATCACAGCACCTAGTGCTCTCAGCTCCATTACCGTGCTCCTCCACCACATGAGAGGTTTCTTTGCTAACTGAAACTCCGCCAGCCTCAGCCAAGCTGTAACAGCACAAGGAGCCGATACAAAGATCTGTTCAAGTCTTTCCAGCCACTCTTCAGCCTCTTCTCCGGACTCTGTCCCCTCAAATCGGGGCGGATGGTAAGACAGAAATTGCGTCAAACTGATCTCACCCGGTAGTAATAACTGAGCTACGGGTTCCATGCCTACGGCCGGTGGAGGTAGAGGGTTCACTTGTCCAACGCTTGCGTTCACACTACCAATATCTCCAACCTCCTCATTAGCAGCCATGCTGTAACACAAATGTTAACAACAATTCCAAAGCAATATATATATATGCCGTTAGATAACAGGAATGAGAATAAGCACGTTAGTATAACAGGATATACATTAATATGCACCACATGCATAAACATGCTTCAAATGTAAGCACCTAGCCAATCATGCTAAGGCTACCCTTCACTCGTTCCCGGGTTCTCTAACCACTGCTCCGATACCACTAATGTAAGGACCCTAATCCTTAAATGCGGAACCAAGGCATAATAGAGCTAAAAAAATAATCAGAGTGAGAAATAACGTGTTGAGTTTATGAGCTTAAGCATTACATGCCAAAAATAAGGACTTCCAAACATGGATTAATTACATTCCTCATCAAATGAATGTTATCAACTAGTTTTACACTACTCCTAGAGTAGACACTAGGCAAAAATAATCCTGTCCTTCAATTCACAAAAGCATCCTCAAGCTCACTGTCTCAACCCGTCTAGCCCTTCTATCATGCCAAACGTGTACCTACAAGGACAACCCCCTAACATGAGCAATAATAATCATTCATATTCAACACAATATGAAGATAAAGCGTAAATGCATAATCATAATAAAACACCTCCTGTTTTCCCCATGCATTTCAAACGCTTCCCGTTTGGTTGTCCCTGTACCATAACTCATTAGTATAATCAATAGATTATTTTTAATGGTCTAAACATGTCATGACATATACCATCTCATCAATACCAAATACTGATCCCCAATCCCTAGTCTGTCCATCACAATGTATTTTAATGCCCCTCGCTTATTTACATATAGGCGGCATATGATAACCTCGCTTCAATGGACTGCGGGACTCCCACCCCTCGCCTCTCATTGAGCGGCAAATACCCTTTCCTCGCCTTATATGATAACCACGCTCAAATGTGACATGCGGCGCTCCCACCCCTCGCTTCACATTTAGCGGAACCAAACCAAATAGCGGCAAGCATTAAAATCATCAAGGGATGACCACGACTCATGGGATATGCACCAATAATCATATGCATCTATAAACATCATGCATAACATGTATTTGCATCCACAATGCAATACCACATATATACTTGCATCCACAATGCATAACAATAAGTATATAAGATACATGTACCGTTGGGGTGCCCGTACGTCCACTACGTACCTTTCCAAAAGTGGATTTGATATGGCTTCAATTCCTCGGTTGCGTTGCTACCTGGGATGGTTCTACACAATCACACAACCCCATATTAGAAGCCAAATAATAGCCAAATACCAAAAATTTGACAAAAGAAAGCATTTTCCAAAATTCCACAGGCGGCGATCGATCGCTTCCCTCAGGCGATCGGTCGCCTCAAAATTTTCACTGCGGCGATCGGTCGCCTCAAACATGGCGATCAATCACCATTCCTTTGATTTGGCTACTGCCTCTCGGCGATCGGTCGCCTCATTTTAGTCGATCGATCGCCTAACCCGCAAAAAGCCTACTGCCTCTTGGCGATCGGTCGCCTCTTTTCAGGCGATCGATCGCCTCGCGCAGAGGCGCGATTTCTGCCATTTTTGCACCCAAAAATCCTTCCAACCCAATCCAACACTTAACCAACAAACCAACATTACAAATAACAGCATAAACCACCTAAATATACTTCAAAACAAGTATAAATCCAACATATAACCAAACCCACAACAACCCAACAAAAACCCAATTTAAAACCATTCAAAATCATACCAAACTCAAACAAAACCTTACAAAACTAACCATGAGGTATCCATACCTCTTGGGGACCTCAAATCACCCAACAATCTCCACAAATCAAGATTTTTGAAAGGTTTCTCTTCTCCCAAAAGCTCAAGCTCGAAAATGGAAGGGAAAGGGTTTGTTGGAAGTTGATTTTGGTAAAGTGAAAGTGAGAGTGGATGAGGTGGGGTTGGGGAATAAAAGTGTTGGGTTTAATTAAAATCCACAAATCATGGTGTATAAAACACCCCAACATGATATTTTCCAAGGCATTAAACCAAATGCACCAAAATATCAATTAAACACATGATTTCTAATTAATTGCTAACCAAGGCAAATAAATCATGCTTCCAACCATAAATCCCAACATGCACCCTGAAATACTATCTCGGGTCACTCTAACATGTGACTAAGCATTTCCACATAATAATTCCAACACATAATTAATTACCACCATAATTAATCATATCAACACAATTAATGCACCAAATTGCAATTAATCATTTCGGGCACATGCTTCATCCAAGGCAGCTATGATGTCTTTCAATTCATCCATGATAAACAACTCCACCTTCTCCTTTTCCATAGCCATGGTAAGTGTGACTTCCAGTTCATCATTCCCTTTAATCTAAAAAACTTACTGTGACAAATAGTCAATAACATCAATAGAATACACAGTGTCATCATTATTGCAAGAATATTCCATGGCATCTTAAATGTTAAAAGTAACAATCTCACCATCATATTCCATAGTAAGGGTACCACTATGCACATATATCTTGGTCTTAGAAGTTTTGAGGAATGGTCTTCCTAACAAAATGGGAATACTCTTACCACCATTCCCCATATCAAGAACATAAAAATCAGCAGGAAATACCAATTCATTCACTTGCACAAGCACATCTTCAATCACACCCATAGGATGCACTAGACCTATCCGCTAATTGAATAACTACTCCAGTAAGGTTCAAAGGACAAGTTGTAGAGAGGAATAAATAGAATGTGGCATGAAATTAATTGATGCTCCTAAATCTAACATGGCCTTTTCAAGGCGAGTGTTACCAATTTTGCACGGGATAGAGAACATACTTGGGTCCTTACACTTGGTAGGGATCTTTCTTTGGATCACAACTGACACATTTTCACTCAATTCGATCTTTTGGGATCCCTTCAACCAATGATTTCTTTTCGCAGTGCATAAATCTTTTAAAAATTTTGCATAACGATGTACTTGTTGAATCGCATCAAGCAAATGAATGTTTACCTCGCACCGTCGAAAAGTGTCATATAAACCTTAAGTCCAGCTCTTTCCTATTGTCTTTCAATGCTTTGGGGAACGGGGGTGACACTTTATATTCAGAAAAGGAAGGAAACTTACCTTTTGGTACCTCGTGTTCCATGGTGGTCTTGTCTCCAACTTCAGCTTCCTTTTCCTCATCACCCTTGGATAGATATTTCTCCTCCTTCTTCGGTATCGCCAATTCTTTACCACTCCTAAGTGTGACTGCACTTGCATTTTCCCTTGGATTCACCACTGTTTGGGATGGTAAGGTGGTCAATCCATGGGCTTCAACACGATTGAGTGAGGTGTCTAGTTGACCCACTTGAGTGTTCAAGGTTTGAATACTGGATCTTGTTTCCGATTTAAATTTTGTAACATTATGAGAAAAATCTTGAATAATATTCTCTAACCTATCACTAGTAGAAGGGAAATTAGACTGTTGTGTCCTCTGAAAAGGTGGCATGTATGGTGGTGGTTGTTGTGGATGTTGTGGCACTTGAGGTGGAACGTGATTTATCGACTGTGGTCCATAGCTCAAGTTAGGATGGTCTCTCCGTCCTGGGTTGTATGTGTTGGAGTAAGGGTCATATTTGCGTTGAGGTTGCCCCAAAAATCCACCTGTTGCATTCACTTGCTCAGCAGATGTCTCTTGAAGTGATGGGCATGAATCCGTGGTATGACTCATCTCCATATATATTCCACACGGCTTCACTGTCTGTCTATTTCCTCCTGCCATTTGACGAACAAGAGAGGTGTGGCTAATAAATTGTTGTTCTAGGTTAGATACATTTACCTCTCCTTGTTTTCATTGAGCTGGCTCAGATCTAAAATTGCCAAACTGCTGTGAGTTGGCTGCCATGTTGGTTATCAAGCTTCTCACATCCTCCGGTGTCTTATCCCCGGAAGCTCCACCGGTCGCATCATCCACTAAGTTCCTGTCATTGGATAACAAACTCTCATAAAAGTATTGAATGAGTAGATGTTCACTTATCTGATGTTGTGGGCAGCTTGCACACAACTTCTTGAAGCGTTCCCAGTACTCATGCAGTGTCTCTCCAGTGTATTGTCTAATAGAGTAGATATCCTTTCGTATATTAGCCGCCCTCGATGCTGGGAAGTATTTCTTAAGAAACATCCTCTTCAGTTCATTCCATGTTGTGATTGAGCCTGATGGTAGGTAGAATAACCAGTCCTTCGCAGCAACCTTTAGAGAGAAAGGGAAGGCTCTCATCTTGATTTGTTCCTCGGTAATAACAGTCGGTTTCATGGTGGTGCAAACCACATGGAACTCCATTAAGTGCTTATGAGGATCTTCTCCTGCAAGTCCAGGAAAAGAAGACAACTATTGTATCAGTCCATATTTCAGTTCAAAATTGACATTTGTTGCAAGAGCAGGAAAAATAATGCAAAGAGATTGTTGGTTCAAATCTTGATTGGCCAGTTGTCATAAATTTTGATTCGCGGCCATGTTCGTTTCTTCCACTTCTTGTCTTCGAGTTTATTTTCTTCGCTTATGTAGTGTCCTCTTGATCTCTGGATCCTATTGAATGTTTTCTTCTTGATCTGGAGAATCACCTGTACTCATGAACAAACGACAAGAGCATAAAAAGAAATAAAAATAAATTTAACACAAAAGTAAACGCTTCCCCGGCAACGACGCCAAAATTTGGTAGCGCTTATCACGTACACCTAAATTAACCCTTCTCAAGTTAACAACAGTAAATATGTAGTAGCGTGAGTAGGGATCGATCCCACGAGGAAGTGTATGCTTTTGTGTTAATGAAAAACAAAATTAAACATTAGAATTAGGGGGTTCTTTTTCAATTCTCAATTATAATTAATTAAACCAAGACAATCAAATCCCTATACTATCAAGATTAAAAAGCAATTCTTGGTTTTTAGTCAACTTTACCTTCGAAATTATTCACTTGATCATCAAATTACTAAATAATCGATTTCATCCAATTAATCACCAATTGGAAATTTAAATCATCCCTTACCTTAATCATAGTCAAATAGAAAACAACATTCAAATTTGGCTCTTATCAAATCCTTAATCAAAACTACAGCCGTTAAGATAAATTCAATTATAGCTTCAAACACTAGTAAGTTTGATGAATCTAATCAATAAAAACTATAGCCGATAGAATCAATTATCCAATCGTTTTTCCTAAGAATTCAACAACACCAACAGCAGATAATTATCAATCTTAGTTGCTTCTTAATTAGCATTAGATTGTGTATATGATTACTAGGTGATCAATCTATCAATCAAACACAACAATCATAACAATCACAATCTGAAAAACAAATTAAAATTGAATTAAAATCCTACAATCAAACCAAAATCTTCACAAGTGTTTTAATTCCAAAGGCAAGTATCCCTCAACCAAGAATCAAAATATTTAGCTACTCATAATTAGATTAAAAACAATCAAATCTATTCTAAAGCATTAAACTAATAGTAAAAGGAAGAATTGCTAAAAGGAATTACGATTCTGGAATGTCGCTTCCGTCTTCGTTCTTCAAAGCGATCTTCACAAAAGTTGAGAGAAAAATATATTCTAACAATCTAAAATTATTCAAAGTCTCAATTATGGTGCATAGTGGTCTGATTTAAGATCCCCAATTCGAGTTATGGTAGGAGGATATGCTAGGATATGGTAAAAAACTTCCCAAGATGGTAAAAAGACCATATTACCTTTTTCTCGGGCTCTCTGGCGATCGATCGCTCCTTTATTTTTTCAGGCAGATTCTTCGGGTGATCGATCACCTCTTTTGTAGCGATCGATCGCTTGGCTCCAGTAGACTTTGGCGATCAATCGTCTCTTTTGTAGCGATCGATCGATTGCTCGTGATTTTTGTTGCTCAACTTTCTGTCCATAGGCGACCGATCCCCTCTTCCATGCGATCGATCTCTTCTCCAAAATTACATTTTAAGCCCTTTTCTTGATTTATCTTGAGTCCTTATCATCTCCAAAGCTTTCCTTGGTCTTTATACGCCTTTTTAGCTCGATTTCTTCGATTTCACCTACAAATACACAAATACACGATTAGGTAGCATATGTATTAAATTTTCCATCAAAACATACCAAATCGTAGACAATTAAGTGCAATAGATGTGTCTAAGTTTAGTCACATTAGCATGCACCAAGAAGATGACTACCTGTACAGATCAACCAAAAAGAGAAAAACAAACGTAGTATACAGTGTAACCAAAATCGAAAACAAATAAAACACAAAAAGAATGGCTAAATTACTCGTATGACATTATAAAAGTAGTTCCCGGCACCAAAAACTTAATCGTTATTTATTTAAACAGAAAATTATTAGTGTAGTGATTATACCGCAAGTGCACGGTGTCAAGTTTTAGTATAATGATATAAAAGTAGGGATGGCGTACCCACGGGGACTAACGTATAAGTACCAAATAAGAATTAGATAAAATATATTTAACCTAAGAAATATAGGAATAATTAATTAAACAAAATACTTAAAAACTGAAATCAAAATCAAATACTTCGAAGATGCGAAGAATTCCACTCGAGAAATTTATCAAGACGTCGGTTCACTTGTGTTATCGTCAACGATTCGTTTGTAAAAAACAATTTACTATCAAATTAATTCTTAAGGTGATGGGTTCCCTTAAATATTCACCACACTTTCTCATGCTATATTGAAACTAATATCAAATTGAAACAAGTAACTTTCGTTCACTTAATCACCAAATTGATATTGCATAAATCTCTATGAAAACATCTAACGTTAGATCATCCAATCTAAAGTTATCACCCGTGTGTGATTTCATCTATCGATCTCAATCTTGAACATACTATTGGGATATGCCCTAAGACAAGTCATTAGATGATTGTTTATGACATACAATGTATTGAGGGCCCGGGCCCGGTCCTAATCATACATTTAATTATCACACAAGGATTAGTTTTATGTACACATCGGAAGATTATTTAAGTTATCAAAACGTGGCCCAAATTTTTTTCTTTCTTTTATACATATAATAAGTAAATACTCAAAATATGTATTTCTAATTCGCATCCCACACACGAACATTAATAAAGTTTAGAAAATACGAAAATACGGTAGCATACAAAATACTCGGGGCATTCCCCGGAGAATAGTATAGTTTTTAAAAAGTTCGTCAACACAACTGGGAAAATGACTCAACAAAACAGACAAGAACTCGTGCTCACGGAGCCCTAGCACTCCTGGATGCTTCCTCCTGAGCATCCGGCATTAGTCCACCTGCAATACCTGTCATGTCCATCCAACAAAGACATGACAACCCCCGCGAAGGGGGTCAGAACCCCAGTACGAGAAACAGATAAAATCATAGTGTATGACAAATAACATGCGATGTATGCCGTGCATGAATGCAAATGCACATGAAGGGTATCAAATCTCGAATATCCCTGTCTCAAGGGTCCAAAGGAAATCATCAATCACTCATCAGTGCTCGAGCAGGATGTGACACGCTCCGCGCTCCGATCTATCTCTCAGTCGAGCCATCGGCGGTCCATCATCCTCGTGTCTGGGCGACGTCGGCACGCTCGTCGCTCCGGCATCCCTCAGCTCACTCTCACTCCTGCCGAGCCAACGGCTGCCCATCATCCCCAGACACAGCATCACTCATACCAAGAAAAGATATAGGTACCAAGAACGAATCAATAGGCTCAACATGACATGCTCAATGTCCATGCGTGTCAATGCATCATGCAATATCATAATCTCATGTGATGCACCTCAAATCTCATGTCATCATATATCATGCAGTCAATGTACCATGTAATTCACATCTGCAAATCAACTTATCACATAGTCACATAAGGAGCAAGTAATGACAAGTAAATCATACCCGGGAACATCACATGTCTTTGCCAGACATTGTGATAAAACCCGTTTTCTACGTACCTCGGACCAGTAATAATTTTACCGAGTGCTCCAAAATAGTCCCGAAATTATTTAACCTGGTCATAAATACTACAAAATTATCACTAAGTGTTTAAATGACACAAAAGCTAAAATAAGTTTTTAAAGGTGTTTTCCTACTGATTTTTCCTTCAAAATCATACTGACCAGTTTTAGTAGAAAATTCATAATAAAATCATATGACTTCCAAATGACCCGATTCCAGTGCTCAAAGTTCCAAAACTCAAAGGACTTCATTTTCTTGTCTAATGATGTCGGGCTAATTCTTCCAGTAAAAGTAGTTAAAACACTAAATACGTAGCTTTTGAAATTCTGTTTTCCATCTCGAGCAGTGTTTGTAAAATCGCCATAACTTTTTCATTTTAAAACCAAAATGGTTAATTCCAGTGGAAAACGACAGAAAACTCAAAGTAATAAAATACCTATTTCTGGAGAGTTTTCGAAATTCCTAGCCGAAAATGATCAGGAACTCAGACAACACTCTGCATGACATTTTCGCCCACATGCAGAACATGATTTGCACACTTGAAGTATAAAATTCATATTTAATTGAAAATAAGTCCAAAATAAGTCATTCTTTTTTTTTTTAAATTCAAGAGAATGAAAAGATCTACAAGGTCATGTAGAAATCGACAACAGAATCGAAATTAAACTTTGTCCAAAGTTCGAAATTCTACACTGCATGTGCATTTCCAGCACATGCAGAGTTGAATCTGGCATAGTTTAGTAAAATGGGCGTATCTCACTCAAATCAATTCCAAATGATCCCAAATTTCAGCCACAGAACAACAACTCAAATATCTACAACTTTTGTTTGAGGCTCACAGTAATATTTCGAAGTTAAGGTAGTCGAAAATACAGAGCCATATACTGCATGCAACCATAGTTTCTGCTGAAACTCATGGCAGTATGAGTTTCACCTCTTTATTCATAAACATAACTCTAAAATCGACCCAATCAGAACTAAAATCGAAGATTAACAATATAAAGGGAATGATATACCTCCCAAGCTTTTAAAAACACCCAAAGCCTTGAAGCTCTTCCTAAATCCTATCCAAAACCAAGCTTGCATGCAAGGTTTGAGCAAAATTGATGAAGGAAAAGGAGGTGGAGCTTTTTCGAATTTTAATGGAGGAAGGAGGAGAAGATGGCTTGCTTGTGGGAGTGATAAAGATGATGGAATATCAGATATGACAAACACAAGAAATGCTAACCCATAAATAAAGGAAGGGGCGTGGGATACTAGGCCAATTTTATGAATTTTTTAAGTCATTCCATGTCCCAATAAACCCATGTGTCCCAAATATAACTTAAGTGATGTATTTTGCATGTCTTGGCCGAAAATATGGCATGCAATGTAATAATTTGATGTATTTTAACTTAATTAAAATTAAGTGTTGTGATCCGGAACACTTCATCTCGAATTCTTCGCTTTTAAAAAATCACCTGGGTATACTTAATCGGTAATACCCTTATCAATTCGTAACGGGGTCTTACATTTCTTCCCCTCTTAAAAGATTTCGTCCTCGAAATCGGAAAGATACGAATTTATTTCACTTAGATATTTACAGATACATCGGATAATCATAAGTACAAAGCATGGAATACAAAGGAGTATCCTCAAATAGATGTGGCCATTCTTGTCGCATTTTGGCCTCCAATTCCCACGTAGATTCTTCTGTGCCATGTCTACTCCACTGTATTAGTACTAAGGGAATAGTCTTGTTCCTTAACACTTTCTCTTTTCTATCCAATACCCTGATCGGGTGTTCTACATATGACAAGGAACTATCTACTTCAATTTCTTCAGGTTGTAAGACATGAGATGGGTCTGGTTCATACTTTCTCAGCATGGATACATGAAAGACATCATGTATCAGCGACAGCTGTTGTGGCAAAGCTAAACGGTATGCCACTGCTCCAATATTTTCTACGATTTGGTAGGGACCGATGTAACGAGGTGATAACTTACCTCGGCGCCCAAAACGCATTGTCCCTCGGAAAGGCGATACTTTCAAAAATACCCTATCTTTAACTTGGAATTCCAATGGTCTTCTCCTTTTATTTGCATAACTGGCATGTCTGTCCTGAGCAGCTTTCATCCTTTTTCGTATTAGTTCAATCTTTCCTTGCATTTCTTCTACAAACTCAGGTCGGGTCAGCTGCTTTTCACCGATCTCGTCCCAGCATACCGGGGATCGACATTTCTTTCCATATAAGGCCTCGAATGGTGCCATCCCGATAGTAGTTTGGAAACTATTGTTATAGGAGAATTCGACCAATGATAATGATTCTTGCCAATTTCCTCCAAAATCCATCACTACCAACCGTAACATGTCCTCAAGTGTTTGGATGGTTCTCTCTGTTTGTCCATCTGTTTGTGGGTGGTAGGCAGTACTCATCGCTAATTTTGTACCCACGGCATTCTGAAAGCTAATCCAAAACTTTGAAGTAAATCTCGGATCCCTGTCGGAGACAATAGAAACTGGCACTCCATGCATCCGAACTACATTATCCACATACAATCGTGCCATCTTCTTGTACGAGTAAGTACGCTCATATGGTATGAAATGCGCTGACTTAGATAATCGGTCAACCACAACCCAGATTGCATCACAACCCTTGTTCGATCTGGGCAAATGTGTCACAAAGTCCATAGCGATATGTTCCCAGTTCCATTGTGGCACTTCTAAACTCTGTAGCGTACCGCCCGGTCTCATTCTTTCAGCTTTAACCTGTTGGCAAGTCAAACACCTTGCCACAAATTCAGCAATGTCCTTTTTCATACCTTCCCACCAGAAGTGGGGTTTCAACGTAAGGTACATCTTACGACTCCCTGGATGAACACTATGGCGACTGCAGTGCGCCTCCTGACATAATGCTTCCTTCAAGTTTATAAGGTTTGGTACCACCAATCTGCCATTCATCTGTACCGAACCATCAGGGGATACATTGAACCTGGATGATTGGCCAACAGAAATTGTCTCTTTCAACTTGTGAATGTATGGATCCATCTCTTGAGCCTGTTTGATTGACGAAATAATCTGTGGCTCGAATTGTATCGCGGAGACAATAAAACATTTTCCATGCGGCTGGTAAGTCCACCCAGAAGTACACAGCTCATCGTAATTCTGCCAGACATGAATCGATGCTACCACGACATCTTGAACTTTCCGGCTCAGAGCATCGGCTACCAAGTTCACTTTCCCTGGTTGGTATTGGATTTCACAGTCAAAATCCTTCAGTAAGTCCATCCATCGTCGTTGTCTCATGTTCAGTTCCGACTGAGTGAACAAGTACTTCAGACTCTTATGATCCGAGTAAATAATGAATTTCTCACCATAGAGGTAGTGCCTCCAAATTTCAAAGCAAAAACAATGGCTGCTAATTCAAGGTCATGGACGGGGTATCGAGACTCATGGGGCTTAAGTTGTCTCGAAGCATAAGCAATGACCTTTCCATGCTGCATAAGAACACACCCCAATCCTCTGGCTGACGCATCAGCACATACCACAAATCCTCCTGATCCAGATGGTAGAGCTAAAACTGGGGCCGTGGTTAATCTCTTTTTCAACTCTTGAAAACTATCGTCACAGTCGTCTGACCAAATAAAACTCTGGTTCTTCTTGGTCAATTGTGTGATGGGTCGGGCTATCAGAGAGAAACCTTCAATAAATCGCCTGTAATAACCGGCCAAGCCCATAAAACTTCGAACTTCATGTATGTTAGTTGGTCTAGGCCAATTGATTACTGCTTCCACTTTATTGGGATCCACAGATATCCCTTTGTGCTGATATCACATGACCCAAGAACATTACTTGGTCCAACCAGAATTCACACTTAGATAATTTCGCATACAGTTGGGCCTCTCGAAGAGTCTGTAATACCAATCGTAAATGCTCCTTGTGATCCTTCCGGGACCTTGAGTACACCAAAATGTCATCAATGAATACTATCACAAATTTGTCCAAAAAGTTTCTGAACACTCTGTTCATTAAGTCCATGAACACTGTTGGTGCATTAGTCAGTCCAAAAGGCATCACCAAGAACTCAAATGACCATATCTGGTCCTGAAAGCTGTCTTTGGAACATCACTTTCCCTAACTCGGAGCTGATGGTAGCCTGAGCGAAGATCAATTTTTGATATACCGATGTTCCTTGGAGTTGATCGAATAGATCATCGATTCTTGGCAATGGGTATTTGTTCTTCACAGTGACTCGATTGAGTTGCCTGTAGTCAATACACATTCTCATTGTGCCATCTTTCTTTTTCACGAACAGTACTGGCGCACCCCAAGGTGACATACTGGGACGTATATAGCCTTTTTCAAGAAGATCCTGCAATTGTTCCTTCAATTCCTTCAATTCCGCTGGTGCCATTCGATACGGAGCTTTAGAAATCGGTGTTGTATCTGGCATCAATTCAATACTGAAATCGATCTCACGATTAGGCGGAAAACCTGGAATTTCTTCCGGCAATACATCTGCAAAATCTTTCACAACTGGAATGTTGGACAATTCCGGCCCTTTCTTTGTGGCGTCCACCGCATAGATTAGATATCCCTCATTTCCTAAGGATAGAAGTCTAAACATTTCCATTGCAGATACTATAGGGATTTTTGCAAGAGAACCTCTGCCATAGAAATTCCATTTAGGACCATAATGTGGTCTGAATCGGACAATACCGTGGAAACAATCCACTGTAGCTCGGTAATTTGTCAGAGTATCCATGCCCACAATGCAATCAAAATCATACATTGGCAAAACCATTAAGTTTGTGATCATAATACTATCATCAAATTGTAGTATACAATTTAGCACGATAGAACTGGCTAAAATGAGTTTACCAGCTGGAGTGGATACTGTTGAAGTCTCCTGAAGAGACATAGACTCTAACTCATACTCATCAACAAAATTGGATGCAATGAATGAATGCGATGCTCATGTATCAAATAATACTCGTGCAGTGTGACCAAAAATAAGACATGTACCTGCGATCACACTACCTGGGGCCTCCCGTGCTTGATCTTCAGTCAGTGCGTACACTCTAGCCTGCTGTGGTCCAGGATAGGACTGTGGAGTGTTCCCTCTGATCTGTGGGTAGTTCGATTGCTGCTGGGATTGAGTAGGCCAAGTCTGATGGCCTCCCTGAAAACCACCCCTAGTATGAAATCGAGGCTGCTGAGACTGCATGAATCCTTGGGCACGAGATGGACATGCTCTCGCATAGTGCCCTGTCTGACCACAATTAAAACAACTCCCTGGCACTCCTCCACATTGCTCTGTAGGGTGTTTACCTCCACAATGTGCGCAAGCTTTGACAAATGGTCCTCCTATAGAACACCTGGAACCACTGGAGCTGGATGACCCTGACTGACTTCTCTTGAACTTCCTGCCCTTCGGTTTAAACCTTTGTGAATTCAAAATTTGTTGGGGCCTTTGTGGCTGATGCTGTGGAGGTTGCACTTGTTGATTAGTTCCCATAAAAGGATATGGAGCACTTTGTGGGGCAAACTGAACACCAGCCCTCATCAATCCGGCCTCAGCCCGCTTAGCTCTCTCATTTGCTTCAATGACAGAAGTGGCATCTCCAGGGATAACAAGAGTGAAAATAGATGGGTGCAAACCATTCACAAATCGCGTGTACTGTGCTTTAGGATTCGCAGCTATGTAAGGAACATAACTCATAAGTGCTAAAAATTGAGATGCATATTCGGTAACAGTCATACTCCCTTGCACTAGATTGTTGAATTCAGTTTCCTTAGCGATATAGTAAGATGGAGGTGAGTAGTGCTCCAGGAATTGGGTCTTGAAAATATCCTATGTGATAATTATCCCCGATTCGCGCAATCCTGTTCTGATTACTTCCCACCAAAGCTGTGCTCTGTCCTTAAGCTGAAAAATCGCTAGCTTCAATCTCACGGTAGGTGCATAGTCAACTAGATCGAATAGATATTCAATCTCTCGGATCCATGATTCGGCTCGTTCCCGAGTATCAGTACCATGGAACTTTGGTGGCCGTATACTCCGAAATCTTGCCACAACTTCTCCCATATCTAGTTTCTCAATTCGCTGCGTCAGTTCCTCTACATTGTCATCATGGCTTGCGTTCTGCTCCGACGCAGCTTCTTGCACAACTCCCTTGCCTTTACGACCACGATTTGTAGGTGCCATTCTAAAGGAAGTACGGGAAAAAAGAAAATTTCTGAGAGGAAGTATAATTTCTAAATACTTTCAGATTAAAGTCAATCCAACATGGAAAAACGTACAGATAACGTGTTATACTCAAAAGTCTAATTCTGTTTGATGTCTCAATATATAACGATAACACAAAGCATAGCAGGCAATAGCAATTAAGGCATGTAGTCAAACACATACGCAACAATTTATTTGTGTCTAGACTCAGTGTCCTAACTCTAATGCGAGCATATCCCAGATTATGCTCTGATACCAACTGTGAGGGCCCGGTCCTAATCATACGTTTAATTATCACACAAGGATTAGTTTTATGTACACAACGGAAGATTATTTAAGTTATCAAAACGTGGCCCAAATTTTTTTCTTTCTTTTATACATATAATAAGTAAATACTCAAAATATGTATTTCTAATTCGCATCCCACACACGACCATTAAAAAAGTTTAGAAAATACAAAAATACGGTAGCATACAAAATACTCGGGGCATTCCCCGGAGAATAGTATAGTTTTTAAAAAGTTCGTCAACACAACTGGGAAAATGACCCAACAAAACAGACAAGAACTCGTGCTCACGGAGCCCTAGCACTCCTGGATGCTTCCTCCCTGAGCATCCGGCATTAGTCCACCTGCAATACCTGTCATGTCCATCCAACAAAGACATGACAACCCCCGCGAAGGGGGTCAGAACCCCAGTACGAGAAACAGATAAAATCATAGTGTATGATAAATAACATGCGATGTATGCCGTGCATGAATGCAAATGCACATGAAGGGTATCAAATCTCGAATATCCCTATCTCAAGGGTCCAAAGGAAATCATCAATCACTCATCAGTGCTCGAGCAGGATGTGACACGCTCCGCGCTCCGATCTATCTCTCAGTCGAGCCATCGGCGGTCCATCATCCTCGTGTCTGGGCGACGTCGGCACGCTCGTCGCTCCGGCATCCCTCAGCTCACTCTCACTCCTGCCGAGCCAACGGCTGCCCATCATCCCCAGACACACATCACTCATACCAAGAAAAGATATAGGTACCAAGAACGAATCAATCGGCTCAACATGACATGCTCAATGTCCATGCGTGTCCATGCATCATGCAATATCATAATCTCATGTGATGCACCTCAAATCTCATGTCATCATATATCATGCAGTCAATGTACCATGTAATTCACATATGCAAATCAACTTATCACATAGTCACATAAGGAGCAAGTAATGACAAGTAAATCATACCCGGGAACATCACATGTCTTTGCCAGACATTGTGATAAAACCCATTTTCTACGTACCTCGGACCAGTAATAATTTTACCGAGTGCTCCAAAATAGTCCCGAAATTATTTAACCTGGTCATAAATACTACAAAATTATCACTAAGTGTTTAACTGACACAAAAGCTAAAATAAGTTTTTAAAGGTGTTTTCCTACTGATTTTTCCTTCAAAATCAGACTGACCAGTTTTAGTAGAAAATTCATAATAAAATCATATGACTTCCAAATGACCCGATTCCAGTGCTCAAAGTTCCAAAACTCAAAGTACTTCATTTTATTGTCTAATGATGTCGGGCTAATGCTTCCAGTAAAAGTAGTTAAAACACTAAATACGTAGCTTTTTGAAATTCTATTTTCCATCTCGAGCAGTGTTTGTAAAATCGCCATAACCTTTTCATTTTAAAACCAAAATGGTTAATTCCAGTGGAAAACGACAGAAAACTCAAAGTACTAAAATACCTATTTCTGGAGAGTTTTCTAAATTCCTAGCCGAAAATGCTCAGGAACTCGGACAACACTCTGCATGACATTTTCGCCCACATGCAGAACATGATTTGCACACTTGAAGTATAAAATTCATAGTTAATTGAAAATAAGTCCAAAATAAGTCATTCTTTTTTTTAAATTCAAGAGAATGAAAAGATCTACAAGTTCATGTAGAAATCGACAACAGAATCGAAATTAAACTTTGTCCAAAGTTCGAAATTCTACACTGCATGTGCATTTCCAGCACATGCAGAGTTGAATCTGGCATAGTTTAGTAAAATGGGCGTATCTCACTCAAATCAATTCCAAATGATCCCAAATTTCAGCCACAGAACAAACACTCAAATATCTACAACTTTTGTTTGAGGCTCACAGTAATATTTCGAAGGTAAGGTAGTCGAAATACAGAGCCATATACTGCATGCAACCATAGTTTCTGCTGAAACTCATGGCAGTATGAGTTTCACCTCTTTATCCATAAACATAACTCTAAAATCGACCCAATCAGAACTAAAATCGAAGATTAACAATATAAAGGGAATGATATACCTCCCAAGCTTTTAAAAACACCCAAAGCCTTGAAGCTCTTCCTAAATCCTATCCAAAACCAAGCTTGCATGCAAGGTTTGAGCAAAATTGATGAAGGAAAAGGAGGTGGAGCTTTTTTGAATTTTAATGGAGGAAGGAGGAGAAGATGGCTTGCTTGTGGGAGTGATAAAGATGATGGAATATCAGATATGACAAACACAAGAAATGCTAACCCATAAATAAAGGAAGGGGCGTGGGATACTAGGCCAATTTTATGAATTTTTTAAGTCATTCCATGTCCCAATAAACCCATGTGTCCCAAATATAATTTAAGTGATGTGTTTTGCATGTCTTGGCCGAAAATATGGCATGCAATGTAATAATTTGATGTATTTTAACTTAATTAAAATTAAGTGTTGTGATCCGGAACACTAATCTCGAATTCTTCGCTTTTAAAAAATCACCTGGGTATACTTAATCGGTAATACCCTTATCAATTCGTAACGGGGTCTTACAATTGTATTGTTCTTAAAGATTGTCCCTAGTAAAGTATTATCATGAATAATGATAATGATAATGCATTGAGACTAGTATGTTTTGATTGATGAATTCATTCATGGATATGAGATATCAAATCAACACATGGGTACATGTTAGAGAACAATGTACTGGACAGACCCACCATCAGAATGATACATGGATAGTTATATGAGTGTCATAAGCAATTCTCATAGTGATAATAATGTATGTAATCCTTACGACTTGAGATCATCAGAGATCCCAACATAAGGAGTTATGTATCTTGATATTGTCAAACGTTACCTGTAACAGGGTAAACTATAAAGGCAGCTATTGGATACACTACGAATTATGTAGAGGGATGTTGATTGATCAAGATAGGATTTGTCCCTCCTATATAACAAGAGAAGTGTTTGGGCCCTTGATCAAGTAAGACTAAAATGCATGTCCGTGCTCGAATGAGTCGATATGTGATATCGAGCTTATTCGTTTATTCTAGTTCTACTTGGGGATCAAGAAATAGAGATTGAATATACGAGTATGACTATTCCATGACTCGTGTTCAATCTAAACACATGGACAAAGGGATTAAGTTACATGGTTAATATTATCACAAGTTCTAAGGTTATATCGAGTCAATGACATTCTTGTAATTTGGGTAGCCTTGATGTGTTGATAGATACCGCTCATTGCTTGTGACATAAAATGAGATTTTATGTCACTGCCAACATTACAAGATCCTATCGGGTCGCACAAAAGATTAAATCAATAAAGGGAATTAAATTCATTGGATGAATTAATGAATTAAGAAGAGTCTTAATTACATGATTATAAGGATTTAATTAAATCATGGGTTTGGGCCCATAAGGCTTTAAGAAAGTCCTGAACCTTAATTAAATCCTACATATATAATTAGATAACAAGGTGATTAATTAGATTAATCCTACATATCATATAACCTAGCCACCAAAGAGGAAGCTCTCGGCCACCACCCAAAAGAAACCTCTCGGCCGCCGCCTTGATCTCTTTTGTGTTTCCGGCCATCTTCATTCGATTTAGAATCGTGTGTGGTTATTGTTCCGGTTTAAGAATGAGTCTAGCAACTTGTTCTTAAATCCCCTTTTCGATTTGATCGTGTGGATACCGTAGAGACGAAGGTGTAAATTTTCGTTTGTGACTCGTGGTGCTACAACGAGGATTCTGCATCAAACACGCTACAAGGGTGAGACTCTTTAATCATTCCGATATGAATACTCTGTATAGGTCCTCGGTTAGGAATCCAAATTTTATTTCCGCTGCGTATTTGCATGTTGGATTCCTTACAGTGGTATCAGAGCCGTGTACAAAGCTCATATCAGAATTATGTGGTTAATCGTTTAATCATATTTTGATTGGTATAGCATGCTTTAAAACTGTATAATCATATATGATATGAGTAAATCGAGTTTTTGAAATCATTGTAAAATTATATATGATATAATTGACAATTTATGTATACTGATACACGAAGGCGAAAAGCCGAGCCCTTGGCTTGATGGTTCGGCCACCACCATGACTCTTGACCCACGGCTGCCACATGAGGGCTAGGGTTTTCGAACCCTTGGCTCGAGATGGTCCAGCCGTTGTGGTTCATAGTTGTGCATGGAGGTGTCGAAACATGGCTAGGGTTTAGACTCCTTTTGGCTCGATAATATTTATTAGCGGCGCCTGGTTCGATCATGGCTCACGGTAAGTTGAAGGTTGACGACTAGGGCCACATGAGGGCTAGGGTTTTCGAACCCATTGGCTCGAGATGGTCAAGCCGCCAACATCATGAATCGTGCATGAAAGGCCGAGAACTATAACAAAGGTTTCGAACCATTGTGGCTCGTGACGGCTAGGGTTTCGAACCCTAGCAGCCCTGCATGGCTCTCGGCCGCCGTCGCCAACTATTAGGGTTTCGAACCCTCGTGGTTGGTTCATGGTTTTAGGCTAAGGTTCCGTGACATGTGATGTCCCGAGCGTACGATAATTTCATAAAATTTATTTTACAGTTTTATTGGGATTAAATTTTAAAATGTTTAGAATTTAATTCGTTAATTGTTATAGCATGTTTTATGTGTTGTTTGAGCATGGTGCATGATTATAGCCCTATGCCCTATTAGATAGGAGTTTGTGAATGTTTGTTATTTATACGGCCTGCGAGTCGTGCCTTCTCTATTTTTCTGAATGTATTCCCTCCCCTATACTCCCCCTCGAATGTAACTTGAGGAATTCTCTAAATCATGTAATTGTTATATAGTTTAGTTCGATTTTTATTGATGGAGATCAATGAATATGGACCATGGTGCCGGGATGAGAAGGCCAATCACAAAAGGGAGCCAAAGAGGTGCTTGGAGAAATTACCCTTAGGTTGACCTTTTAGATTTTCTCATTGGCTTGAGAAATCTTTAGTTGGGGCTATAATCATGACACGTTTCATTATGTTGATGTATGAGATGCATGTTTACTGTTTTATTTAATATTGATGCTTGATATATATATGTAGATATGTATATATTCATATATGTACCAGACATATTATCAATATTAATAAAAACATAAGATCAATAAATCCCTCTTATAATATTAAGTTTTAAGATGCCTTCCAATTAAAATACTCATCAAGACTTTGATTGAACATGTGTGGGTTTGCCAAAGCAAAGCACCGTGACAATCTTAGTAAGACGCGAAAGGATAAAAGTGATATCCGTGTTATTTTAAAATTGGGTTCGACTTAACTAGCGTTATCTCAATAGGATTGGGAACCTAGAGGCATGGGGTTGGAAAATAATTCATTAGATGAATTTGAACAAAGCGTTGTTCATTCAACCATCCAAGAATTGCATGTGATTGTAATTGACAAAGAGTTGTCTACCTAAATAACCGAGTCTTGGGCGATTAGCCAAAGCTAACTCAAGATTAAGTGAAATATGGATCTTGGCCCACTAAAAGTTTCGAGGGTTGATAATTTTAAACAAAATAGTGGGAGTGTCATTTAATAGAAGACCATATTAAATGATTAAAATCATAAATTTATTTTGCATATTTATATTGTAGATATCCATGGCAACCAACAATGTTACAAACACACTATCATTGCGATCGGTCCTTGAGAAGGACAAACTGAATGGGACAAATTTCCTAGACTGGTATAGGAATTTGAGGATTGTCCTCAAACAAGAAAAGAAGCAATATGTCCTAGAGGAACCCTTACCTGCTGAGGAACCTCCCTTGACGGCTGCTAAAGCCGATAAATATCTTACAAGAAGCATCAAAATGACGCACTTGATGTTGGGTGCCTTATGCTTGCCACCATGAACTATGAGCTTCAGAAGCAACATGAGGAAATGGAGGCGTTCGATATGATCAAGCATCTAAAGCAGCTGTACCAACAACAAGCAAGACAAGAGAGGTATGACGTCTCTAAAGCATTATTCTAGTGTAGAATGCTAGAAGGAAATCTGGTTGGAACTCATGTACTCAAGATGATTGGGTACATTGAGAATCTGGAGAAGCTGGGTTTTCCATTGGACCAAGAGTTGGCCACTGACGTGATCTTGCAATCGTTGCCTGAGAGCTTCAGTCAATTTGTCTTGAATTACAATATGATTGAAATTGAAAAGACTCTACCACAGTTGCTTGGCATGCTGAGAACTTTTGAAGCTAACAGCAAGAAGTCTAAACCTACAAATGTTCTTATTGTGAATAAGAGCAAAGGAAGGGTTAAAGCAAAAGGCTTAAAGAAGAACAAGAAAGTATTTGTCAAATCTAAGCCTCATACTGCTGCACTTAAGCCAAAGGGAGGAGTGGCAAAAGAGGGGAACTGTTTCCATTGCGGTGAGACCGGACATTGGAAAAGAAATTGCAAAGTTTATCTGGAGGATCTTAAGAAGACGAAGGGAAGTGTGACTTTCACTTCAGGTATTTTTGTTATAGAAGTCAATTTATCTACTTCTTCATCATGGGTATTAGATACTGGATGTGGATCTCACAGTTGTGCTAATGTACAGGATCTTAAAAGGAGTAGGACATTGGCAAAAGGCGAAGTAGATCTCCGACTAGGAAATGGAGCGAGAGTTACTGCATTAGCTATAGGAGATTATTCATTATCTTTACCTTCCGGTTTATCTTTAGATTTAAAAGACTGTTATTTTGTGCCTTCAATTACTAGAAACATTATCTCTATCTCTTGTTTGGACAAGTTTGGATTTTCATTTATTATAAAGGACAATTGTTGCTCCTATTTATTTAAATGATATGTTTTATGCTGGTGCACAATGATTAATGGTCTTTATGTATTAAATCTTGATATGCCTGTCTATAACATAAATACTAAAAGGATTAAGAATAATGATTCTAATCCAACTTATCTCTGGCATTGTCGCTTGGGCCATATAAACGAGAATCGCATATCAAAACTTCATAAGGATGGAGTATTGGATTCATTTGATTTTGAATCATATGAAACATATGAATCTTGTTTAATGGGCAAGATGACTAAAGCTCCTTTCAAGGGACATTTTGAAAGGACAAATGATTTATTGAGTCTCATACATAGGATGTATGTGGACCAATAAGCACACATGCTAGAGGTGGTTTTCAATACTTCGTTACATTTACTGATGACTTCAGTAGATATGGGTACGTGTACCTAATGAAACATAAACATGAAACCTTTGAAAAGTTCAAGGATTTCAAGAATGAAGTACAAAACCAACTTGGTAAAAGTGTCAAAATCCTTCGATCAGATCAAGGAGGTGAATACCTAAGCCAAGAGTTTCATGACTATCTAAAGGAGTGTGGGATAGTCCCACAACTCACTCCTCCGTATACTCCACAATGGAATGGTGTATCCGAGAGGAGAAATCAAACCTTGTTGGACATGGTTAGATCAATGATGAGTCATGCAGATCTTCCGATATCCTTTTGGGGACATGCTTTAGAAACAACAATATTCATACTGAACCGTGTTCCATCTAAATCAGTGGAAAAGACACCATATGAGATATGGACTGGGAAACGTCCTAGTATGTCTTTATGAAGATTTGGGGTTGTGAGGCTTTCGTGAGACGTCACGCCTCTAACAAACTTGGACCCAAATCTGATAAGTGTTTATTTGTGGGGTATCCTAAGGAAACGAAAGGATACTATTTCTATTATCCCACCGAGAACAAAGTGGTTGTTGCTCGGACTGGTGTCTTTCTTGAAAGAGAATTTATTTCTAGAAAAACCAGTGGGAGACATATAGAACTTAGTGAAGTTCAACCACAAGAAAACACTGAACATGATATTGAGATAGAAACAGAGCAGTCACCACAACCTGTTGTGGATGAAGTGCCTGCTCAAGAGACACAAGCCCAGCGTAGGTCTGTAAGAGAACACCGGGAGCCACAGAGATATGGATTTCTTGTGACTCAACAAGGTGACTTACTACTTATTGATGAGGATGAGTCGTCATCTTATCAAGAAGCTATAATTGGTACTGATTCTGAGAAATGGCAAGAGGCCATGAAATCTGAGATGGAATCCATGTATGCAAACCAAGTATGGACTTTGGTTGACCCACCTGAAGGGGTGAGACCCATAGAGTGCAAATAGATTTTCAAGAAGAAGACCGACATGGATGGTAATGTACAAACCTTTAAAGGTCGACTGATAGCAAAAGGTTTCAAACAAATTCATGATATTGACTATGATGAAACTTTTTCACCAGTTGCCATGGTTAAATCCATTAGGATCTTACTTGCAATAACTCCATTTCATGATTATGAAATCTGGCAGATGGATGTCAAACAGCTTTCCTTAATGGAAATCTGCTTGAGGATGTGTATGATAGGGTTGATTATTACGCGTTTTTATGCTATGATTTGTATATATTTTCGTGTTGATTCTTGAATTATTTTACGTTTTATGGTATATATTTCTATATTTCAGGAATCAATGTTGAAATTCATAAAAGGGGAATAAATCAAGCTAAAATGATGAAAAAATGAATAAAATTGAAGAAAAGAGAAAAAAACCAGAATCCAAGACACATGTTGCTCCTTTCTCCTCATATTACTATATGTTCGAGCCATGTTTTGGAAATGTGGTCCATATAAAAGTTGTAGAGCTTTCTCTTATCTTCGCGTGGACAGCTGATTCATCAAATTCGAAGTTCGTATGAGAACGTTACGGCCAAAATACGAACTCGCCAGAAGCTGAAAAAGGCGAAGAAACTTACTGTGAAGGGCGATCGATCGAGAAAGCATTTCCGATCGATCGAGACTGGCAGAAAAAGCCACGAAATTCTTACTGGAAGGCTCGATCGATCGGCCACTTCGTCCGGATCGATCGGTGGAATGAATTTTCATTAAAATAACTTCCTTATAGAGTTTGTTTCCAACAAGGAAGTCCTTGATTTCCTTCCCCTATATATTACAAACGAAAATTACAACCCAGATATCAGATTTTGAACCCTAGGAAAAGCCTCCACACCTCCATACCCATTCACCATCCAAACCACACACCATCTTCTTCCTCCAATCCATCTCACGTCCACCATAACCTCCACCTTTCTTCCATATATCATACACCCATTCACCATCCAAACCTCTCTTTCCTTCACTCCTCTCACACGTCCACCTTTTCTTCCCCATCATCAACCTCCATCCTTCCATCACCATCATCCATCATCACCACTTCACCCTAGGAATTGGAACAACCCAACAAGGCGATAAAAAGAGACGATCGAGAAGGAAGCAAGAGAAGGAGCGAAGATCTACAACCGGAGTCGACGCTGGGAGTTTTTCTTTGTCTTTAAATTCTTAGTTTTGTTGTGTTTTGATTTATTATGAGGAACTAATTTTATTTATCGAGGCTAGGCGAACCTTTGTTATGAACCTTCGATTTGATGATTTAATGATTGAATTCTTATAGTTCTTTGCGTATGTTTTATGTTCTTCATGCCTTTAGAGGATTGATTACCTTTGAATGATTTTAGTACCATAATTGAGATCGAGAGATGATTTTATGATACGAAATTAATAATTCATACCATGGATTTAAGACCGAGATCGAGAGATGACGTCAAATACATGCGTGATAGCCATAGATTTTTATAATTGAAAGCTAGGAGTTTTCATGGATCTTATGCAACATTGAATTGTTAAATAAGTGAACGAGAGTTACTTACTGCAATTTGGTGTTAGGTTTAATATAGCTCGAGAGAGTGTATTAGATAAATTAGGAGAACTCGTCACCTTAGAAATATTTGAATATTCAATCGAGAATTGTAGGGAATTACATTGGTGAGCCAAAGTCTCGATAATCTTATCTTGTGGATTTTTCTCATTTACTTTTATTGACTTGGTTGGATTAGAGTAGTTTAATTTAGTTTAGTTTAATTATCAATTTGTTATCGTAGGTTAAATATAGTTAAAAGACATCTTATTTGGTACTTACTTGTTAGTCTCTGTGGGTTCGACAATCCGTATCTTCCTATCTATACTAAAACTTGACACCGTGCACTTGCGGTCTAAAATCGCTAGATTGGAAATAATTGTTTAAAATAAAAGCGATCAAGTTTTTGGCGCCGTTGCCGGGGACTAACTTTAGTAATATCATACTAGGTTCTTTGACTGTAATTTAACCATTTTTTGATTATTTATTTTGAAAAAAAAAATTATATATTTATTTTGTTTTTGTTTTTGTTTGTCTTGTGAGGTACTTGGGGATGCTACATCAACATGCCTTCACAAGCTTTGCCCAACAACGTTCCGAGCCGTTCTACGCTGTTTGGGAGAGATTCAATGAATTGGCCAACACATTCCGGTATCACAACTTTTCGAACTATACTCTCTTGCAATATTTCTTCAACGGGTTGGATGCACACACACGAGAATGGGTATTGAGCGGAGCACTGGTGACTGGGAGTCCCCTGGTTGATAGAGATGAGGACAGTGTGGTGCACCTGTTCAATGATATGGCAGACTTCGATCTTCACTGGCATTGTGATCCTTCACTACAAGGTTGGAGTCACCAATACCCACCGGAGCTTCACTACCCTATTGATACGCCACAACCATTTGTACATCACGAAGAGAGGAGAGATAGTTCTGCAGATGTCACAACTCAGTTAGAGGATACCTTAGTGAGATTCATGGCATCAACTGAGAATAGTTTGGAGTGCCAAACCAACTCTATGCGTCACCTGGAGCAGCAAATGGCGGTCCTCATGGAAACAATTTCAACTAGCTACCAAGAGGAAGAGATGAGGGCTACAAATCAAGAGGCGACGAATCAATTTTGGTTATATGATGACTGATCACTCAACCAACCAAGTTTGGGGGAGTGATCCTACTAGTGTGGAAGAGTCGAGGGAACTTGAGCCTCTACAAGAGATTGAGCTTACTTCAGAGATGTTATCCGAGGAGTTCCCATGTGAAGATGAGTCGAATGTGATGTTGGAGAAGGAAGAGACGTTCGAAGATTCTGATTTGAGCCCATCGATGGAGACATGTTCTATGCCATATGTGGATCCTTATTTTCCATCGATGCCAACTTCACCGCACTACATCCTCCAAAATGCAAAGCCAAATCAAGAATCATTCTCCCATGCCTGCCATTTAAAGACGAATGTTGTTGGAGCGACGAGCTTACACTGCTACAATCTTTCCAATCTTGAGGGCATACTGAATGAAGACCCATTAGTGGTATCATACGATACTTACTATGGGCGGCAGCCGCTCTTTGATGGTTGCTTCTGATGGTCAAGCCGACGACTAAAAATCAGCGCTTCTTGGGAGGCAACCCAAGCGTATCCTTTAGTTATTTAGTTTTATTTTACTTTTTCAGTTTTGTTTATCTCTCAAGTCGACTATTTTACCATTTGCATTCTTCTCTTGCTAGGTACTTAGTTGGTGCGATGAATCCCTACAACAGTGGAGCTTTCAAAAGCAAATCTTCATCAACCCTCATGCAAGCGTCTTGATCAGGGGAGTTCACTTTTTCCCTTTTAATTCTTTTAAACATTGAGGGCAATGTTTGATTTAAGTTTGGGGGAGTAGTAGCTTGCATGTGTTTACTTGTTTTAACCACTTGTTGTGTGCTTAAATGACACTTGAATCGTCCGATTATTATGGGCTTAATTTTTTTTAGTGAGTTCAAACTTGAGAAAAGAATGAATTATAGTAGTGACTATTCAATGAGGATTTTGATCTCACTATGCATATGCACTTGATTTGTGATTGGACTTGTACATGAATATCCTAATCTGAGTTAGCATGTCAAGATTGAGGAATATATTGAGCACAATGAGTCATGATCTTGTGGATTGCATGTTGAATAGTGATAATTGTTGTGAACTTGATGATTTGTCTTGAGCATCTTAGAGTTATCCTAGAACTTATTTGATGATAACACTTTGAGGCGAAAATTTATAGTTACAAACTCGACTTGGAAATGATCTAGGCGATCTTTGACACGTTTGAGCCTTTCAAGCTTACCTAGTCTATATCAATCCCTAGTGTCCCATTTGAGCTTTATTGAAAAAAAAGAATGGTATATGCATTGCATATAATTAGACCCCATTCGACATTCTTGGCAAACTCATTATACTTACCCTTATTTGAGCCTAAATGAAAAAAGTTATCCTTACCCTAAGAGAGTATAATGAATTCCATTCGATGCACGTAAATTGTTATATTTTGATGAGCTTATAAAAAAATATTGATGAATGAGAAAAAGAAAAGAAGAAAAAGAAAGAGTCTTGAAAAGAAAAAAAAAGAAACATATAAGACCCAAAGTGGCCAAGGCTATAAAAGAAAAAGAAGAGAAGCTCGATGTGTGCGAAAAATTTGAACTGTACATGATTATACTCTCTTCTTTGCGCTTATCCTATCTTTTCTTTGAAGCCAACACCAAAGGCCTTACATTACAAGCTTAAAAAGTCCTTTTGATCCAAGTCTAGGGAGTAACTATCATTAGTGGAGAAGTTGTTTGAAAATAGGCCTATGGGATGCTTGATGATAATCTTGACTTTGAATTGATTAACATGATTTGATCGTGAATATGTGCATGAAACTTTGAGATTGACTATAGCACACACACACGTTCCAATTTTGAGATATGTTACTTGAATTAGGAGAAAACATGTTTTGTCAACTTTTGTATATGTGCATGAGATTTCTGAGAATAAGCAAGTCATGAAATAATTGTTTCAAATATCAAGAATGAACTTATGATTTTAATGCTTAATCGAGGACGATTAAGTGATAAGTTTGGGGGAGTTGATAGGGTTGAATATTACGCGTTTTTATGCTATGATTTGTATATGTTTTCGTGTTGATTCTTGAATTATTTTACGTTTTATGGTATATATTTCTATATTTCAGGAATCAATGTTGAAATTCATAAAAGGGGAAGAAATCAAGCTAAAATGATGAAAAAATGAATAAAATTGAAGAAAAGAGAAAAAAACCAGAATCCAAGACACATGTTGCTCATTTCTCCTCAAATTACTATATGTTCGAGCCATGTTTTGGAAATGTGGTCCATATAAAAGTTGTAGATATTTCTCTTATCTTCGCGTGGACAGCTGATTCATCAAATTCGGAGTTCGTATGAGAACGTTACGGCCAAAATACGAACTCGCCAGAAGCTGAAAAAGGCGAAGAAACATTACTGTGAAGGGCGATCGATCGAGAAAGCATTTCCGATCGATCGAGACTGGCAGAAAAAGCCACGAAATTCTTACTGGAAGGCTCGATCGATCGGCCACTTCGTCCGGATCGATCGGTGGAATGAATTTTCATTAAAATAACTTCCTTATAGAGTTTATTTCTAACAAGGAAGTCCTTGATTTCCTTCCCCTATATATTACAAACGAAAATTACAACCCAGATATCAGATTTTGAACCCTAGGAAAAGCCTCCACACCTCCATACCCATTCACCATCCAAACCACACACCATCTTCTTCCTCCAATCCATCTCACGTCCACCATAACCTCCACCTTTCTTCCATATATCATACACCCATTCACCATCCAAACCTCTCTTTCCTTCACTCCTCTCACACGTCCACCTTTTCTTCCCCATCATCAACCTTCATCCTTCCATCGCCATCATCCATCATCACCACTTCACCCTAGGAATTGGAACAACCCAACAAGGCGATAAAAAGAGACGATCGAGAAGGAAGCAAGAGAAGGAGCGAAGATCTACAACCGGAGTCGACGCTGGGAGTTTTTCTTTGTCTTTAAATTCTTAGTTTTGTTGTGTTTTGATTTATTATGAGGAACTAATTTTATTTATCGAGGCTAGGCGAACCTTTGTTATGAACCTTCGATTTGATGATTTAATGATTGAATTCTTATAGTTCTTTGCGTATGTTTTATGTTCTTCATGCTTTAGAGGATTGATTACCTTTGAATGATTTTAGTATCATAATTGAGATCGAGAGATGATTTTATGATACGGAATTAATAATTCATACCATGGATTTAAGACCGAGATCGAGAGATGACGTCAAATACATGCGTGATAGCCATAGATTTTTATAATTGAAAGCTAGGAGTTTTCATGGATCTTATGCAACATTGATTGTTAAATAAGTGAACGAGAGTTACTTACTGCAATTTGGTGTTAGGTTTAATATAGCTCGAGAGAGTGTATTAGATAAATTAGGAGAACTCGTCACCTTAGAAATATTTGAATATTCAATCGAGAATTGTAGGGAATTACATTGGTGAGCCAAAGTCTCGATAATCTTATCTTGTGGATTTTTCTCATTTACCTTTATTGACTTGGTTGGATTAGAGTAGTTTAATTTAGTTTAGTTTAATTATCAATTTATTATCGTAGGTTAAATATAGTTAAAAGACATCTTATTTGGTACTTACTTGTTAGTCTCTGTGGGTTCGACAATCCGTATCTTCCTATCTATACTAAAACTTGACACCGTGCACTTGCGGTCTAAAATCGCTAGATTGGAAATAATTGTTTAAAATAAAAGCGATCAGTGTACATGACACAGCCCGAGGGTTTTGTCGATCCAAAGGATGCTGGAAAGATATGCAAGCTACAACGATCTATTTATGGATTGAAGCAAGCTTCTCGAAGTTGGAATCTTCGTTTTGATGATGCAGTCAAAGAGTTTGGTTTCATCAAAAACGTAGATGATCCTTGTGTCTACAAGAAGGTCAGTGGGAGCATAATTATCTTCCTAATATTGTATGTAGATGACATACTTCTAATTGAGAATGATATCCCTGCCTTACAATATGTAAAGATTTGGCTAGGGAATTACTTTTCTATGAAAGACTTGGGTGAAGCCACCTATGTATTAGGAATCAAGATCTATAGAGATAGATCGAGAAGATTACTTGGCCTAAGTCAAAGTACATACATAGACAAAGTGCTAAAACGGTTTAGCATGCAAGAATCAAAGAAAGGATTCGTGCCTATGACACATGGAATACATCTCTCGAAGGATCAGTGTCCTTCAACACCAGATGAGAGACAACACATGAGTAAGATTTCATATGCATCAGCGATTGGATCTATCATGTATGCCATGATATGTACTCATCCCGATGTCTCGTATGCATTGAGAATGACGAGCAGATATCAAGTTGATCCAGGTGAATGTCACTGGATTGCAGTCAAGAATATCCTGAAGTACTTGAGAAGAACTAAGGATACATTCTTGATTTATGGAGGTGAGGAAGAGCTCAATGTAATAGGTTACACTGATGCAAGTTTCCAAACCGACAAAGATGATTTTCGATCGCAATCAGGATATGTGTTTTGCCTAAATGGAGGTGCAGTGAGATGGAAGAGTTCAAAGAAAGAGACAGTAGCCGATCTACAACTGAAGCTGAATATATTGCTGCCTCAGATGCAGCAAAGGAAGCTGTTTGGATCAAGAAGTTCATTTCTGAACTTGGGGTGATGCCTAGCATTCTAGATCTGATTGAACTCTATTGTGACAACAATGGAGCCATCGCATTGGCTAAGGAACCTAGATCTCACCAAAGATCCAAGCACATACTTCGGCGCTTTCATTTCATTCGAGAAATCGTTGAAAGAGGAGATGTAAAGATATGCAAAGTACCAACAGATGATAATGTATCTGGCCCATTGACGAAGCCACTGTCACAGCAGAAGCATGATCGTCATACTAGATCTCTAGGCATTAAGTATATGTCTGATTGGTCTTAGTGCAAGTGGGAGATTTGTTGGGATATGCCCTAAGACAAGTCATTAGATGATTGTTTATGACATACAATGTATTATGATTTTATAAATGGCAAATCATTATTATATATTATTCGAATATCTGTGCAATATGAATTGATATAAGTTAATGTCCTTAGAATAATATTGTATTGTTCTTACAGATTGTCCCTAGTCAAGTATTATCATGAATAAGGATAATGATAATGCATTGAGACTAGTATGTTTTGATTGATGAATTAATTCATGGATATGAGATATCAAATCAACACATGGGTACATGTTAGAGAACAATGTACTGGACAGACCCACCATGAGAATGCTACATGGATAGTTATATGAGTGTCATAAGCAATTCTCATAGTGATAATAATGTATGTAATCCTTACGACTTGAGATCATCAGAGATCCCAACATAAGGAGTTATGTATCTTGATATTGTCAAACGTTACCTGTAACAGGGTAAACTATAAATGCAGCTATTGGATACACTACGAATTATGTAGAGGGATATTGATTGATCAAGATAGGATTTGTCCCTCCTATATAATAGGAGAAGTGTTTGGGCCCTTGATCAAGTAAGACTAAAATGCATGGTCGTGCTCGAATGAGTCGATATGTGATATCGAGTTTATTCGTTTATTCTAGTTGTACTTGGGGATCAAGAAATAGAGATTGAATATACGAGTATGACTATTCCATGACTCGTGTTCAATCTAAACACATGGACAAAGGGATTAAGTTACATGGTTAATATTATCACAAGTTCTAAGGTTATGTCGAGTCAATGACATTCTTGTAATTTGGGTAGCCTTGATGTGTTGCTAGATACCGCTCATTGCTTGTGACATAAAATGAGATTTTATGTCACTGCCAACATTACAAGATCCTATCGGGACGCACAAAAGATTAATCGATAAGGGAAATTAAATTCATTGGATGAATTAATTAATTAAGAAGAGTCTTAATTAATTGATTATAAGGATTTAACTAAATCAGGGTTTGGGCCCATGAGACTTTAAGAAAGTCTTAAACCTTAATTAAATTTTATAATACATAAACAAGGTTATAATTAATGGTTGATTATCATTCATTTGATAACCTAGTCTAATAACCTAGCTAACACATAGCTTTCGGCCGCCTCTTGCTCGAAGGATCACCGCCGTCGCCGCCGTGATCTTCGACAATTCCGGCCACCGTCTATTGGTTTAGAACCATGTGACTTTGCTTCGTTTATAAACAAGTCTAGCAACTTGTTATTAAACGATCCCTTTCGATTTGATCGTGTGGATACCGTAGATGCAAGATCTTGGAGGTGTTGCTCGTGACTCGTGATTTGGCATCGTTTCTGCATCAAACACGCTACAAGGGTGAGACTCTTTTAATCATTCCGATATGAATACTCTGTATAGGTCCTCGGTTAGGAATCCAATTTTATATTTCCGCTGCGCACTTGTGTGTTGGATTCCTTACAGTGGTATCAGAGCCGTGTACAAAGCTCATATCGGAATTATGTGGTTAATCGTTTAATCATATTTAGAATTATATTGCATGCTTTAAAACTGTATATTCATATATGATATGGAATAAATCGAGTTTGTGAAATCATCGTATAATTGTATTTGATATAAATTGGCGAATTATTGTATATGATACAAGAAGGAAAAATCGAACCTTGGCACATGATGATTCGGCCACCACCATCACAACTGACCCACGGCTGCCACATGAGGGCTAGGGTTTTCGAACCCTTGGCTCGAGTTGGTCTAGCCGTTGTGGCTCATGGTTGTGCATGGAGGTGTCGAAACATGGCTAGGGTTTAGAACTTTTGGCTCGATTAGATGGTTGGCGGCTACCTCCACGTGAGAGCTAGGGTTTTTCGAACCCCTTGGCTCAAGATGGTCGAGCCGCCACCGTCATGAATCGTGCATAAGCCGAGCCACTGTCGTTGGACTAGAGTTTCAAACCCTAGGGTTTGCATGGCTCACGGTCGCCGCATGTGAAGAGGCTAGGGTTTCGAACCATTAGCCACATTCGGTCCATGATGGCGCCGAGATGACTAGGGTTTCGAACCCTAGTCACATGCGTGGTGGGCCGTGGTTTTTGGCTAAGGATCCGTGACATGTGATGTCCCGAGCGTACGATAATTTCATAAAATTTATTTTACAGTTTTATTGGGATTAAATTTTAAAATGTTTAGAATTTAATTCATTATTGTTATATCATGTTTTATGTGTTTGTTTGAGCATGGTGCATGGTTATAGCCCTATGCCCTATTAGATAGGAGTTTGTGAATGTTTGTAATTTTATACGGCCTGCAAGTCGTGCCTTCTTTATTTTTCTGAATGTATTCCCTCCCCTATGCTCCCCCTCGAATGTAACTCGAGGAATTCTCTAAATCATGTAATTGTTATATAGTTTAGTTAGATTTTTATTGATGGAGATCAATGAAGATGGACCATGGTGCCGGAATGAGAAGGCCATTCACAAAAGGGAGCCAAAGAGGTGATTGGAGAAGTTACCCTTAGGTTGACTTTTTAGATTTTCTCATTGGCTTGAGAAATCTTTAGTTGGGGCTATAACCATGTCACGTTTTCTTTATGTTGATGTATGAGATGCATGTACTGTTTTATTTAATATTGATGCTTGATATATATATATATATGTAGATATGTATATATTCATATATGTACCAGACATATTTTCAATATTAATAAAATCATGAGATCAATAAATCCCTCTTATAATATTAAGTTTTAAGATATCTTCCAATTAAAAATACTCGTCAAGACTTCGATTGAACATGTGTGGGTTTGCCAAAGCAAAGCACCGTGACAATCTTAGTAAGACGCGAAAGGATAAAAGTGATATCCTTGTTATTTTAAAATTGGGTTCGACTTAACTAGCGTTATCTCAATAGGATTGGGAACCTAGAGGCATGGGGTTGGAAAATAATTCATTAGATGAATTTGAACAAAGCGTTGTTCGTCCAACCATCCAAGAATTGCATGTGATTGTAATTGACAAAGAGTTGTCTACCTAAATAACCGAGTCTTGGGCGATTAGCCAAAGCTAACTCAAGATTAAGTGAAATATGGATGTTGGCCCACTAAAGTTTTCGAGGGTTGATAATTTTAAACAAAATAGTGGGAGTGTCATTTAATATAAGACCATATTAAATGATTAAAATCATTAACTTATTTTGCATATTTATATTGTAGATATCCATGGCAACCAACAACGTTACTAGCACACTATCATTACGATCGGTCCTTGAGAATGACAAACTTAATGGGACAAATTTCCTAGACTGGTATAGGAATTTGAGGATTGTCCTCAAACAAGAAAAGAAGCAATATGTCCTAGAGGAACCCTTACCTGCTGAGGAACCTCCCTTGACGGCTGCTAAAGCCGATAAAGATGCTTACAAGAAGCATCAACATGACGCACTTGATGTTGGGTGCCTTATGCTTGCCACCATGAACTCTGAGCTTCAGAAGCAACATGAGGAAATGGAGGCGTTCGATATGATCGAGCATCTAAAGCAACTGTACCAACAACAAGCAAGACAAGAGAGGTATGACGTCTCTAAAGCGTTATTCCAGTGTAGAATGGTAGAAGGAAGTCTGGTTGGAACTCATGTACTCAAGATGATTGGGTACATTGAGAATCTGTAGAAGCTGGGTTTTCCATTGGACCAAGAGTTGGCCACTGACGTGATCTTGCAACCGTTGCCTGAAAGCTTCAGTCAATTTGTCTTGAATTACAATATGATTGAAATTGAAAAGACTCTACCACAGTTTGTGACACCCCTTACACATATAACACATACACATGAGGCATATAACATAATATTTAATCGCAGCGGAAATTTCATTCTCATAACATCATGCAATCAAGACCTTTAGCATCTTATAATAATTTACAAGGCATATCGAGATATGTATGCCACAAAAATGACCAAGGTTGTACCCCTCACAACCCAACCAAAAACCTATACAGTATATGCAAATGATGAGCTGAGGGAGAAGGACTAGAGTCAGCCAGCCGACCTTGGATCCATACTTCCAAATTACGTAGAAACACCTTGTAGAGTCAACTTTTATTTACAGCAACTGAAAAACAACATTTGCATTTGGGTGAGTTGCATTCTCAATGAGCATATTCAAATAACATAATATTTAAAATCACATTAGCATATAATTCATGTCTACATAAGCACATGAATATACTCACATGATTCATCATCATAAGCTTTACATCAGTTCACATGTTTCATATAGAATGAAATGATGCACATATGTCTGTATTGTTATTCTGTTATGAACCAACTGATACCAAGAACAACCCGTGATCACGATATGGCCGGCACTCTGTAGATCCCCTTTTGAGTTCTCAATTAACTCGGATCGATATTCTTTGATTCTGTAATTCTGACCGTACTCAGAATGAAATAACGCATGGTTCAAGGTCATTAATGACCATAACAGAGTTCTTTAATCTCTTATTAATGCACATGTCATAATCATATGCATAACATCAAAATAATAAGGTAAATAACATCATATAGAACTTATAACATCGCATATCACCATGTACATTTCAGAACTCAAGTCAGTTCTTGCACATCATATTGCAATCATTGCAATTCATTCATCAATTCAGGATACTTATATAACACAAATCACATACTTATATAAAGTTAAATACCAAGTTATAAGGGTATACTCACAATCGATCCTCATATCTCTTAGAAATTGCTTAATTCGCCTTACTGGTGCCAGTATCAAAAGTAGAACCTATCAGTGCATATCAAATGCACAATCCAACTCAATATCATATGTGCAATATGAATTAATTATAGTTATGCATAAAATATTCATACCAAGTGCAATATTACTTTTCTACTATTCATTATTTCTCAAAGTTACAATTATATTTTCTCAATTTCATTTAGTGTAACCAGTATATACACATGACTTTTTATACCCATAAATTTTGTAGAAATTCGAAACTTCAACATAATCTCAATTTTCTTGTTAAATATTGTTTATCATTGTTTAATCTATCACATATATGAATTTCATAATTTTTGGGCACTATTTCAAATTAAGCCATACCCTAAACATCAGAAAAAGTAAAGAAAAACTACCTCAAAAGGAAGGTAACGAAGCGAGGATTCCAGATATGTACTTATTTTCGAGTTTTGACGTCGTTTCGAAGTCCGAAAATCAACAAAACCCACTTTCCTTTTCTTTTCTCTCCTTTCACAAACTCACGGTAATTACACACACTAAACGTGTAATTGTGTGTAAATCCTGAATTTTCGTCGGTTTCCAGATTTTATTTTCGTTTTTAATTTTTTTTTTTCAAAAATTACTATTTTCCTTGTAATTTTCGAAAATTACTATTTAACCCTTTTAATTTTCAAAAATTACCACTTAACCCATATATTCACTATATGCCATATATATTGCATATCTTACTAAATTTAGTCCATATTTTAAATCTATTGATTAAATTTACTATCTATTCCATATATATATTATTATTCTTACAATATATTCATTATATATATTATTCTCACTACATTTAATCACTATTTCACTAACTTTAATCAATATCATACTTTTAGTCAATAATCTATATTCGACATTAAATATACTCAATAATTTCCAATTTATTCACTTTATGTGTTCTTTATTTTATATAATAATATATATATTTTTCTTCTTCTTTTTCACATTTATTCTATGCCCAATTTATATGCTTACCAATGCACATATGAAATGTCAAAATATATGTCATGATGTGTATGCATACCTCTATGCTTATATGTCATGATTCGTATGCATGATCATGTGAAATTTTCGGGTCATGACACAGTTGCTTGGCATGCTGAGAACTTTTGAAGCTAACAGCAAGAAGTCTAAGCCTACAAATGTTCTTATTGTGAACAAGAGCAATGGAAGGGCTAAAGCAAAAGGCTTAAAGAAGAACAAGAAAGTCTTTGTCAAATCTAAGCCTCATGCTGCTGCACTTAAGCCAAAGAGAGGAGTGGCAAAAGAGGGGAACTGTTTCCATTGCGGTGAGACCGGACATTGGAAAAGAAATTCAAAGTTTATCTGGAGGATCTTAAGAAGACGAAGGGAAGTGTGACTTCCACTTCAGGTATTTTTGTTATAGAAGTCAATTTATCTAATTCTTCATCATGGGTATTAGATACTGGATGTGGATCTCACATTTGAGTTATTGTGCAGGATCTTAAAAGGAGTAGGACATTGGCAAGAGGCGAAGTAGATATCCGAGTAGGAAATGGAGCAAGAGTTGCTGCATTAGCTATAGGAGATTATTCATTATCTTTGCCTTCCGGTTTATCTTTAGATCTAAAAGACTGTTATTCTGTGCCTTCAATTACTAGAAACATTATCTCTATTTCTTGTTTGGACAAGTTTGGATTTTCATTTATTATAAAGGACAATTGTTGCTCCATTTATTTAAATGACATGTTTTATGCTAGTGCACAAATGATTAATGGTCTTTATGTATTAAATCTTGATATGCCTGTCTATAACATAAATACTAAAAGGATTAAGAATAATGATTCTAATCCAACTTATCTTTGGCATTGTCGCTTGGGCCATATAAACGAGAATCGCATATCAAAACTTCATAAGGATGGAGTATTGGATTCATTTGATTTTGAATCATATGAAACATGTAAATCTTGTTTAATGGGCAAGATGACTAAAGCTCCTTTCAAGGGACATGTTGAAAGGACAAATGATTTATTGAGTCTCATACATAGTGATGTATGTGGACCAATAAGCACACTTGCTAGAGGTGGTTTTCAATACTTCGTTACATTTACTGATGACTTCAGTAGATATGGGTATGTGTACCTAATGAAACATAAACATGAAACCTTTGAAAAGTTCAAACATTTCAAAAATGAAGTACAAAACCAACTTGGTAAAAGTATCAAAATTCTTCGATCAGATCGAGGAGGTGAATACATAAGCCAAGAGTTTCATGACTATCTAAAGGAGTGTGGGAATACCTATTTTTACACCCTTCGATCTAGCATATAAAATACACCACATGCTTGAACAATTATGCTAGCAGTTACAATACACTACCCTTAGTGTATTCATATCAAATTTACACCGCAAATATAAATCCACATGCATAAACGTCGTCCATTTACACAAGTACTTAACCACGATTCCAGAAAAACAGGGCATAAGGACCTTGCCCAGAATTTTCGAGCATACGTCTTCACAACACTAAAACTACTACATAACTCGTAGTTCATGCTCAAACAAATATGCTGGTAATTTCACCAAACTACCGTGTATGTATTCACATCAAAGGTTTACCAAAAACCCATCTAACATGCATGATATCACCTCCTCAATATCACTCCCATTCCACATTTTTCCAGAAAAACAGGGCAATTATCTACCCAGATTTTCGAACACCCTTTTTCACATGCTTAGATCCTTAACATAAAACATGTAACATGCTCAAGGAAAAATATTGAGAGCTTCATAATAACACCATGTAAGCATTTAAATCGAAGGTTTTAAGAAACCCAAGCTAACATGCCATTTTTTACACTACTCAAAAGCAAGAACTCAAACAAGTTTAAATCAAAAACAGGGCATGGTTTCTCACCCTACTTTGCTCCGATTTTTGAGAGGCTTCCAAGGAACGAAAATGGCAAGGCTCCTCACGATTTTGCTTATCAGATGCTGGAGGTTATTTGGGAGAGAAGAGTCGAGATTTTGGAAAGGAGGAAAATGGCTGAATGATTGAGCCAAGTGGAGTGGATAGTCAGCTTACTCAGCTGATTGGTATGGGTTGGGGGGGGGGGGGGGTGGTTGGGTGTTGGGTGGTATGATGTGTTATGTTTTGGTCCCGGTATTTAGCACGATGTATTAAAATATCCTCACATGATATTTATAGTATTTTCTCAATAAAATACTTCAATTCCCATTTAAACATGCTTCACCAAAACAAATAACACACACCCCAAGTAAACATGCCACAGCCCCAAAATCCCAACATAAAGCACATACACCCTGAAATGAATCTCCTCAATAATATTAATTCAACCCCATGAATTAACACCAAAATCATCATACTTTAAATAAATGATTAAGATCACATAATCATTTCGGGGATATCACAACTTTGTTGAAGCCTCGATCTCCCAAATTGTATGCAATCTTCGGATAGATGTTAAATGCCATATTTCCTGCATACAGATTTCCTACAACTGCTCCCAAACAAGAATCTTTGAGATTCAGGATTCTCTTGTCAAAAATCGCCAGGTTGAGAGGCGAATCAATTCCTTATTTGAATGTTGGTTTATTGATGACTCTAATGGCTCCGATATGAATCCGTGAGAGTGTATTAACTTCTCTTTTGACTTTGTTTTTAATCTCTTGGATTTCTCTGTAGGGGATAACTGCATCTCAATTTGGTTTCCCGTAAATTCCACCGGGATCGCAAATTCACCTATTGTTACCCTATGGATAATCTGATACTTCCTGCTTCGAAGACCAATATATCCATGGCTTTTTCCATTGCTCCAATTGTAAATCCATCATACATTTGAAGCTTTGATTCTTCCTGCATGATCCTCATAAGGGTTTTATGAGAGACGGTCGTATGGGAGAAGATTCCTGACGGGTCTTCTTTAATCATGTGTTGAAGAAACTCTCATTCACTCTGATTCGGAACAACTGGATTCTCCTCCATTATTCGAATAGATCTATTCTTCGTAAATGTTTTCATCTGAGGGAATATCCTCAAATTGATACACCTGTACCAAATCCTGAAAATAGACAGCATCTTCAAATTCTTTGGTATGCTCGAACTGTTTTACTCCATGGCTTTGGTTTTCTGCACAATCTGTAGAGATATGTCCTCTTGCTCCGCATGTCCAACAGTTACAATCTTTGAAACTCTCATTTGCACAAGTATGTGTGCGTCTGAAAGTTCTCTTCGTTGGTGTTCTGCTAGAACTAGCTTGATTAGAACATGTCGACGAGATTCTACTCATTGTTGGTCTTGATCTTTGCCTCGATCTGTAGCTTCGGGCTTTCTGTTTTGACCAGAACTTTCTAAGTCTCCATGAAGACCTACTTCTTCTTGAACTACTTCCTCGGGCATATGGGTGAGCTCTATGTTTTTTCATCTTTCGCCTCTGGGGGTAGTTTCCAATAATTGTCGGGATATCATTCCCTGTACAACAAAGATGAGCTATTTTGTTGATTCCTCTGAGCTTCTTGAAATTCTTTTGAAGCTTTGCTTGGTAGTACCACTCCGCAAGCTTTACTTTAAGAAATGACTTTCTCCTGGACACCGTCTCGATTGCATGAGATGTATACTCCTGGATAAGCATTTCTCTCCATGGGCTTCGAATTTTGGCAAAGAACAGTTCTGCTGCATCTTTTTCTTCTTTCTTTGCCTTCCATCGATACTCTGTAAAAAGTTTGATGTACTCGTCTACATAACATATATCATGTAGTTCTAGGCTAATTAGAGCTTGTCTGTATTTTTTAGCGTTCTCTTCCTCCATTCCTTTGAAGTAACTTACTCCAATGAAACAGATTTTAAAGAATTTTGCCATCTTGTCCACAGTTTCTTTCAAGGACTCTCCGGCTAAAACTTATTCCTTGGTACCTGGGTCTTCCATATCCCAGGCAATCTTGACTGATCCTTTTAGACTCGTTTTAAGAAGTAAAATGAATCATTCTTTGCTTAGGTCAAGTGTTCTTGCTGCTATTCTCATTGTTGAAGTCCATTCATCAATAAGAACTTCTCTGTTTTTGAAATCCAAGATATCCATGTTGAGCATAAGTCCATATGGATGGATTGGATCAGCTGAGATTTCCCGTAAGGCGTTTGATGTATATGTGGCCTGCGTGAACGGTTCCTTGTTCCAACTGGGGGATCCAAAGTTGCTTAGGTGAAATCTTCCCTGTGCGGCATACTTTGATCTCCTTCGGGTGGATTGTGTGACCCGAAACTTTCTTGTGGTGTAGGTCTTGGCACAAGCTCTCATGTCTTGAGTTCTACGAGATTTAATCCCGTAAAATAAGCAGCAAGATCACGTAGATCTTCCAGGTTGATTCTTTCCATTACTTTGTGGGAAGTATGGTCTCTCCTTGTAGGACTGCAATCATTTTTTCTGTCTCCGTCAAAGGTCTTCGGACCTCCTATCCGTTCCTTTTTAGGTGTAAAAGGGGTTCTGTTACGTTGGACGGTGGTAGCCATCCTCCGTTTCTTCTTCCTGTCGGACTTGGTCTTGACTCCAACTCCTTAACACGGGTTTGAACATCTCGAAGGTTTTCAAGAATCTCTTCCCGATGATTAATCATAATCTCCATCTGACTTTGGATCTGATGGATCAATGCTTGCACATGGTATTGAAGGTAGCCATAATGCTGCACTGTCTTTTGACTCTCTAAGATCTTGGGATATCTTAGAAGAATCTGGTTCGATTTCTCGAAAGGTTGGTTCTCCCATTCTAATCATCTGGTCCAGACCCTGTTGGATCATTAGCGGCTGGAACCACATCTTCATGTTCAGGATGATCTTCTTCCTGAAGTTCTGCTAACTCAAACTGTAGTTTGATGTTCACTTGATGTAGCATCTTTGCCATCCTTTCGAGTTTCTTGTAATGGTTTATGCCTGGTATGCATAAACCCGTTCCTCGTAAAAGTTTTCACTTATGGTTGAAGCGTTGAGCTTCTGCCATATGCTTATGATTTAGTGCTTCCAATTTCTAGAAGTACCACCTCTATGAATGACACTTCGAACATTCATTCGGGTCCATATTATCTTGAATCGTCTCCTCCATATATGTTACAATTTAATATTCAAGATATTATTATATTATTTACAGATATTATTGTATTATATTAAAAAAACACAATGTCTCAAACTTAAAAGAAAAAATATTTACAAAATTATGAAATGATTCACATTTTTTTATAATTTACGAGAAACTAAGCATTTTATATATAATACATAAGACACATTTATGAAATTATATGGATTTGACACATAAAATATTATTTTTTAATTATTTCAATGACAAATTATATACAATATATTTTTGTTCTAAAAATTTGATTATAATTTTAAGGAAAAAAAAATTTGAAAAAAGAAAGAAATTGAAGAAACGAGCCGGTTCCGGTTCAACTGCCGATCTGGTTCAACTACTTTTTCTATAGGTTTAATACGGTTCCCGCCGGTTGTTTAGCAGGGTGTTTTAGAGGGCCAACCGGTAACCGGACCGGACTAAGCACCGGTTACCGATTGTCGTCCAGTCCGATTTTCAAAATACTTGTTAGAATTTAAATAAAGGTAGGCAGCAAAATCTCTCAAATCTTTCTTACATCAACCAAACAAAAATATCCAGAATACAAAATTATCAATATATATACAAATTTTGAAATCTATCCACACAAACGCCAAAAACATTTAAAATAAATTAATCATACAGAGATATCACAAATTAATTTACCTAAAAATTTCCAACTTTACTAGAAAATATAAAAAAAAAATATAGATAATTTATTGAATGAAAAAATAAAACTGTAAATCTATCAACGCAAACATCGATTTTTCTTAAAATTTAACCATCATGGATTAGCGCAAAGATACCAAAAGTTAGAAAGTAGATTTCAAGTATAGTATGACTCTTTTTGCTGAAGGAATAGCTGTTAATACGATATTGTGACATTGTTGATATTGATAAAAACATAAAATAAGATTTGAATATTTGCATTAAAATTTAACTAAATCTTGCAGGCAGAGACTCCAAAAGCTAGACACAAAGACCCTGATGACCAATTCCCCACATGGGAATTTGAGAGACACAATTTCACTCTAATGGCACTATGGTCTCAATTCCTAGTCTCCAACGCCGAGCGAGTAGTCAACGGCTCCACTACTGGCGGTTTCAATTTATATCTCGACGAAATCGATACTATCTGGTCAGAAAAACTACCAGAAATTGACTATGCAGTTCTCTCCGATGCCCACTGGTTTTTCAGACAGAACTACTTGTACGAGGGCGGCAAACTCATAGGCTGCGTTTACTGCCAGACACCAAATGTAACGGATCTTGGGCCAGGTCTAGCCATAAGAAAAGCTTTTCGTACTGCGATTAAGGAAATGAACAGCTGCAAAAATTGCAGAAAAATATTTACTGTGTTGAGGACGTATTCACCTTCTCATTTCGAGAATGGAGCGTGGAACGATGGAGGTGGGTGCAATAAGACTAGGCCAGCAGGGAAGGAAGAAATTAACATGGGCAGAGCTGATTTCGATTATCGGAAAATTCAAGTGGAGGAAGTTGAAATCGTGAGAGAAGCAGGGGAAGGACATGGGAATGTTTTTGAAATCCTTGATGTGACGGAGATGATGTTGATGAGGCCTGACGGGCACCCTGGTATTCACTGGGGAAATCAATGGATGAAAGGTTACAGTGATTGCATCCACTGGTGTCTACCAGGCTCCATAGATGCCTGGAATCAGCTTATGCTGGAAGTGATCAAGAAATGGAATCACAATATTCATGTCGACAGGTGAAATCCCATCAGGTTTTGTTTGATTGTCTCGCATCAGATAAAACAAGTAGTCTTCTGTGGTACAATATCCATTTGAAGGAAATTTGCGTGAATTTTCTATTACATGCAAAAATAATAGCTAAAGATAAGAAACACAACTCAAAATTTTTATTCTATTTACCACGTTTTGATTGTCGTATCATATGGTACAACAAGGAGAGAGAAGGCTTTCCGAATGGCACACAAAATAATGAAATCGAGAAACAAGACTCTGTTGATAATTTAAAACATGTAAAATTACATTCTTTTTCCAAAAATTGAACTAATAAACCTTGTAACTAGCTTCAGTTTACGCAGGGGCGAGGCGAGGGCAAATAAAATTTAATGGGACGTATCGAACTTGAAATGTAAAAGTTAAGGTACGGCATATGGTTTCTTGATCCAACAGAACAGAATTCACTTGGAACCATCAGCAGCAGAAGTAAAACAAGCAGTGACATGAAACTAAAAGTAGCACAACACGACTAAATTGGTACAAATGCCTTGGCAAATTACACCATGTACGTTTCCCAGCATTTCAAGTAGATCAAAATGACAGACGCATTCTCTCCTTAGTGACCCATCAAGGAAGAGATATAAACAACTACAAGCAGTTTCAGACAAATATGATAAAGTTTGGTTAAAACATACTATAGAGAATATAGTATGTTTGGTTAGATGATAAATATTAAAGCAGAAAACATACTATAGAGAATATAAATTTCCTTGCTCTACCTAATAGCTAAAAAACGGCATAAAAGAATCTTCTTTCACACATTCCAGCAAAACAGGCCATCGATCTCCAGGGTTAAGACAATTTAGAAGAGGGTAGAATCTATTTACACATTTCTTTTAGGACACAAACACATAGAACAAATATAAACAATGTCGAACCATTTCCCTTATGAACAACTAATTCTTGGCATGACAAGCGGAAAATCACACAATTTCGGTGCAACAGAGTTGATATTATAAGCTCCAACCTTACAATCTAAAAAACCAGTTTTTATAAGCAGACATATATAAAGATCAAAAGAACAAGCCCTAGCTCAACAATACCAGAAGGGCATGCCTTAGATCTCATTTATCTGATGCATACCAAACGAAAAGGAGAAGAGTTCGCGGACAGGTGGGTACTCAACCAACGAAATATCCATCCCATACCCACTAACTGGCAGTTTCAACTCACGTAGAACTGTAAACGCCTCAGCGGCACGTGTCTTTGGCACTTCTTCAGCCACTGAGCAGTAAGGAATCCACGTATCCGGACGGTACTCCACCCCAATTTCAATGCCTTCTTTTTTCAGGGAATCACACAACTGCGAATGAAATTGAAGAAGAGATAAAGTAGGAGTTGGTCCAAGAAACATGACATTGTTTTCGATTGGGAGGCTTCCAACTGAAGAGAAGGACAGAGACGGGGGTTCTTGTTTCAGACAAAAATTTCTCAGCACATTCTCAAGTTTGGCAATGTCAACAAAAGGGCTCGAAAACAAGGTAATGTGAGGTCTTGATTCAATCTCGATCAGATGAGTGCTGATTTGACGCCGAGCCAACACATTCCACGCCTTTAAAACCTGATTCTCGAGCGCAGGATCAAAGTATAGCTCAATCGAGTAGCCTTGTGACATTGTCTCTAAATTAGGAATAAAAATACAAGTAAAATAATCAAGAAACCACGAAGACAAATAACAAAGTCAAGAAATAAAGCAAGAACATAGTGAATAAAGAAAATTACAAACCCAACCAAAAAAACAAACAAATGCTGCACTAAAACAGTGGGAATTAAAGCATAAAATTCATACCCAACAGCAAGAATTAAGATCTAACGATCTACAGTTTGCAGAAAAAAATCCAAAGCAATCCCACAAACCTTCAACCGTTAAATAATCCAAGAGAAACCCAGTACTCGAAGTCGAACCAGAACCCCAAAGAAACGAGCAATTAAAGTAGCTAAATTTATACCCAGCTCAATTGGAGACAAGTGAGACAGGGTAACCGAAAAAGGAGCCAATTCGGTCAAATCAAAGCTTAGGGTTTCCAAAAGGGAAAAACTAACAAAAACAGACTGGAAATTGCAAGTATATGGAAGAGGAGAAGGCACGGGAAAAAACTCGGGTTAGACGTTAAAGTTTCAATTCCGATAGCCGATAGGGACACAAGGAATAAGAGTTCAACGAAAAAGGGATCTTCACAAGGAAAGTGATTCCTTTATTTAAGTTCACCGTTCAATAAGAAAATATTTTTTGGGAGAAATTACAAGGAAACATATTTTCGGTAAACATAATCTACTTAATACTTGAGAAAAAACAATAGTGCAGAAAATTTAAGTTTGATAAACTTTTAATCAAATAGGTCCAATTTCAAAATATCAAATCAATTTGGTGTTTTATTATGACTCTATGAGTTGCATTCTACACCCTAAGCTTTTGTTTTATTTATAAAGAAGTCTCTATATAATATTTAATTATCTTTTATATCATTATACTTATAAAAAAATTGGCATTTAACTTCTTCTTTTTACAAATTTCCGTTTTTGCGATCCTTGGCACAAAGTATCAGAAGCCTATGTTTATTCTGAAAATACTATAATAATATCTTGAATATTAATTTGTAACATATACGAAGGAGACGATTCAAGAAATTATGGACCCGAACGAATGTTCGAAGTGTCATTCATACAAGTGGTACTTCCAAAAATTGGAAGCACTAACTCAGAAACATATGGCAGAAGTTCAACGCTTGAACCATAAATGGAAACTATTACGAGGAACAAGATTATGCACACCAGTCATAAACCATAACAAGAAACTCGAAATGATGGCAAAGAGGCTCCATCAAGTGAACCTCAAATTACAGTTCAAGTTAGCAGAACTTCAGGAAGACAATCATCCTGAACATGAAGATGTTGTTCCAGACCCCAATGATCCAACAGGGTCCGGACCAGAGGATTAGGATGGGAGAACCAACCTTTCGAGAAATTGAGCCAGAATCTTCTAAGATATCTCAAGATCTTAGAGAGATTCAGAAGACAGTGCAGCATTATGGCTACCTTCAATACCATGTCCCTGCACAGATCAATCAGATTCAAAGTCAGATGGAGATTATGATTAAACATCAGGAGGAAATTCTTGAAAACCTTTGAGATGTTCAAACCGAGTAAAGGAGTTGGATTCAAGACCAAGTCCTACAGGAAGAAGGAACGGATGGTGGTTACCACCATCCTATGGAACAGAACCCCTTTTACACAAAAAAGGGAAAGCAGAGTAGGTCCGAAAACATTTGACGGAGGCTGAAAAATTGATTGCGGTCCTAAGAGGAGAGCCCATACTTCCTACAAAGTAATGGAAAGAATTAACCTGAAAGATCTACGTGATCTTGCTGATTCATTTGCGGGATTAGTCTCGTAGAATTCAAGACGGGAGAACTTGTATCAAGACATCCACCACAAGAAAGTTTCGGGTCACACAATCCACCAGAAAGTGATCAAAGTATGCCGCACATGGAAGATTTCACCTCAGCAACTTTGGATCCCCCAGTTGGAACAAGGATCAGTTCCCGCAGGACAGATATACATCAAACGTCTTACGGAAAATCACAGTTAGATCCAATCCATCCACATGGACTTATGCTCAACATGGATATTTTGGATTTCAAAAACAGAGAAGTTCTTATTGATGCATGAGCTTCAGCAATGAGAATAGCAGCAGGAACGCTTGACCTACGTAAAGAACGATTCGTTTTACTTCTTAAAATGAGTCTGGAAGGATCAGTCAAGATTGTCTGGGATATGGGAGACCCAGGTACCAAGGAAGAAGTTTTAGCCGGAGAGTCCCTGAAAGGAATCGTGGACAAGATGGCAAAATTCTGTAAAAACTGTTTCATTTGAGTAAGTTACTTCGAGGGAATGGAGGAAGATAAGGCTAAAAAATATAGATTGGCTCTAATTAGCCTGGAACTACAAGATATCTGTTATGTAGAGGAATGCATCAAACTCTTTATAGAGTATCGATGGAAGGCAAAGATGGAAGAAAAGGATGCAGCAGAACTGTTCTTTGCCAAAATACCGAGCCCATGGAGAGATGCTTATCCAGGAACATACACCGCATGCAATCGATACGGTGCCCAGAAGAATGTCATTTCTTAAGGTAAAACTTGGGGAGTGGTGCTACCAAGCAAAACTCCAAAAGAATTTCAAGAAGCTCAGATGAATCAACAAAATAGCTCCTCTTTATGGTACAGGGAATGATATCACTATAATCATTGAAAACTTCCCCCAAAGGCGAAAGATGAAAAAGCACAGAGCTCATCCTTATGCCCGAGGAAGTAGAAGAAGTAGGTCTTCATGGAGACCTAGAAAGTTCTGGTCAAAGCAGAAAGCCCAAAGTTACAGATCTGGGCAAAGATCAGGACCAACAGTATAACCTCGTCAACAAGTTCTAATCAAGCTAGCTCTAGCAGAACATCAAGGAAGAGAACTTTCAGACGCACACATACTCGTGCAAATGAGAATTTCAAAGATCGTAACGGTTGGACATGCGGACTATAGATTGTCCAGAAAACCAAAGCCGTGGAGTAAGACAGTTCGAGCATACCAAAGAGTTTGAAGATGCTGTCTATTTTCAGGATTTGGTACAGGTGTATCAATTTGAGGATATCCCCTCAGGTGAAAGCATCTACGAAAAAGAGATCCATTCTGACGATGGAAGTGAATCCAGCTCATAATCAGAGTGAAGGCGAGTTCCTTCAACACGTGATCAGAGAAGAGCTGTCGAGATTTTTCTCTCATACCACTATTTCTCATAAAACTCTTATGAGGATCATGAAGGAAGAGCCAAAGCTTCAGATGTATGATGGATTTACAATTGGAGCAATGGAGAAAGCCATGGATATGATTGGTCTTCGAAGCAGGAGGCATCATATTTATCCGTAGGGTAACAACAGGTGAATTTGCAATCCCAATGGAATTAACGAGAAACCAAATCGAGATGCAATTAATCCCCTATAGAGAAATCCAGGAGATTAAAAACAAGGTCAAAAGAGAAGTTGCTAAAACACTCTCATGAATTTATATCGGAGCCATTAGAGTCATCATCAAAGCAACATTCAAGGAGGTAATTATTCGCCTCTCAACCTTGCGATCTTTGACAAAAGAATCCCGAACCTCAAGGACTCTTGTTTGGGAGCAGTTGCAGGAAATTTGTATGCGAGAAAGATGGCTTTCAACATCTTTCCTAGAATTGCATACAATTTAGGGGATCGAGATTTCAACAAGATTCTAACTCTTCATCAAGATTTTAAAAGAAATGAGTTGATGAAAGAAAGAAACAGGACTTACTCGATCACCTACAAGTTGTCATATGCCCTCTCGAATACTCATCATTCATAAGTATTCTTGAGAAAGGAATTTATTGAAGTCCCCAGAATCTTCGAGGATTTCGCCAAAGCAGTATTGCTGGACATCATTGATACTCCGACAATAGGGGAGACCGACATGAGGATACAAGATCAACCTTTCTGAATAGAAGCAGGAGCCTTATGATCGAGCCAAGAAGGATGTCTTTCCAACAGGATAGGTTAATCAGCAACTATCCGGGGGCAAAACAGAAGGCAGTCTCAAGCAGAATTCAGAAAATCCCTAATGTATTCAAAACAACAGGAAAGATGAAATGCCCAGAAGGCTGGAGAGAAGTGCAGATAATTTTTGACATTATGGAAAAAGATAATATATTCCCTTGTGATGTCCTCTACTATTTGCAACAACCTACAGTTGGCAAGTATCAAGGAAACCTTCAAATTGGTGATCTAACAATTGAAGGAACTGCAGGAAGAATCCCAGAACATTTTTTCTAGGGATTGAATTTCTCGAGGAACATAACCTTGGGAAAGATTGCAAAATGGAATGAAATTCACGGTGGAGGAAAAAGATATATGATCAGATGACCACCAGCCCATTCTCCATATACATCTTCGTCGGGATGTTATATGAAAAATATCGGGCATTATATTTTGCAGCTTACATTGACTCAGGAGCTGGAATATATACTGCCAGACGAGATATCTTCCCCAAAGAAGTTGGTGAGAAATTACCAGCCATTGCCGGAAGAGACTTTTCCAAGAGGCGGTCCATGGGGCAGAAATAATCATCGGTGGAGCAATCAGTACCCCATGTACTAAGTCAAGACTCCACCTATTTATTTCCATGATACAGGAGCAGATACGCTGTTAGGAAACAATTTCCTATAGACATTCAAGTGATTCAAACAGGAAAACGAGACAAGGAAACTTATTTTCACAACCTTTTGTGATCATAAGATTATTGTGCAGAGACTACGGGAGGACGTTTCACAGAAAATTCCCCAATAGTTTTCGAAGCAAGCGTGGTGATGAAGGAAAACTTCGACACCCAAAGATGAAAGATCAACGAAAATTTGGAGAAGCAATTCTTCAGTTAACAACAAGGCCCTAGGGAAAAGAATTCTCAAACTTTTGACTGGTAAATATTATGTCTTTTAGAGAACAGGGTGAGGAAAAAGTGACTCCAGAAACCCTGTTGCTACCAAAACATGCATTACAAGAAGAAGTTCCACAACCTGTAACTACCCTCGAAGAGCGAATCACTCTATAGGTTGTAAAATGGAAAATTCGGAGGAACTACAACGAGGATCCACTAGCATGGTGGAACAAAAATGAGCTCAAAGCTACTTTGAAGGTAAAAGCCGGAAAAGAAAATGGGTTTTTCAGATTCAGACTAATCCCCATGAATATGGAAGATCGGATGGATATGCAGATGATACTTAAGGAACATCTTGACCTTAACTTAATCTCAGCGGGTATTTCTTCATACAGCAGTCTAGGATTTCTTGTTCAGAATCATGGAGAAATCAAACGAGGAAAGCCAAGATTGGTGATCAACTATAAATGGATCAACAAAATTTTTGAGTTCGATGGATATTTTATCCCAAGCAAAGAACATTTGGTAAATAGCATCAAAATGCCAAAGTGTTTTCTAAGTTCGATTGGTGTTTTCTAAGCCAAGATTGGTGTTTTCTAAGCAAGCAGAAAGTTTACAGCATTCTCCACACCACAGGGATATTATATCTGGAATGTTATGCCAATGAGATTGGCAAATGCTCCCCAAATATATCAAAGAAAGATGGATAATCATTTCAAAGATTACTCCAGCTCCATGTTCGATTATATTGACGACATTCTCATAGAGTCAAAAAACATGAAAGAACATCTTAAACATTGGAAATCTTTTCAGATGTTTGTACAAGGAAGGATTAGTGCTTTTCGAAAAGAAAGCAGTGCTAACTACAAGACAGATCGAGTTCCTTGGAATCGAGATCGACGAATCTGGAATCATCCTGCAGAATCATATTGTTAAAAACGTACAAGGATATTCGGATGACCTCGAGGATTTAAAGCAACTTCAGAGTTTTTTAGGAGTTGTTAATTTTGCTGGAATGTTCATCAACAATCTAGCAAACCACAGGAAGGTGTTCAGTCTTCTACTAAAAAAGGATGTTAAGTTTGAGTGGAATGAAGATCACAGACAAGCTGTCAAACAGCTTAAAGAAGTTTGCAGGCAACTACCAAAGCTTGCAATTCCAAACAACGGGGATGAACTAGTTTTATTTACAGATGCCAGTGATCATTTGTGGGATGCGGTACTTATAAAAGCCACACCAGAGGGAGAAGTACCATGCAGATATTGCGGTGGTCTATTTGATAACGACGAAGTTATCAGATGGCACATCAACGAGAAGGAGTTCTTTGCAGTTCGAAAGGCTTTAAAAAAATGGCCATTATTTTTACTTGCAAAAAAATTTATCTTAAAAATAGATAATACAAGTGTCAAGTCTTTTTGAAAAATAAGATTGAATCAAAACCAGAAAAAGGCTAGACTTTTAAGATGGCAAGCTGAATGTCAATATTATGATTATGATATTGTCATAGTGAAATATGATAAGAATGTTCTTGCAGATCTCTTAACACGAGATGGAGGGACACATTGCTAGAGATACCCTCAAAAGAGTTAGGAATCTCAGGGAAAACCTGGAGATCCTGGAACGAGATTTTGGGACTCTTTGTCTCACTGCGGAGGTCGCAGGACGACTTCAACGAGCATATCAGGAACTTGTTACTGATCACATACGAGCATGCTTTCATGACCATGAACGTCTGTTTGAAGTCTTGAAAGGGCCCATCCTCCAGGCCGCACCTCCAAAGGTGCAAAAACAAGTGTTTAGAGAACGAGACTCATCTAACCCGAAGGTAAGGGATTCAAGTACCCATGTCACGAGTGCTGCAGATGATGCATTCCTTGAGGATGGACAAGCTGTTGCGAATGTTGAGGGTCAGGTGTTATCACAATCTGAACATTCAAGTCAACCTAACACCTCTGGGGTAAAAGAGAGAGAGTTGAATCTTAGGCCAATGACTGGCAATTCTAAGGTTCAAACTAATGATGATTTAGTTCTTCACCTATGTAGGATTACCAACATACTTAGGAGAAACTAATTACTAGGCGAGGTATCAACCCAGAATTGTATAATTTTGGAGCTCTGGCTTCGGTTTATACTGTGGCATCAACATTCTCTGAAATTTCAAAACTAGCAAAATGGATCAGAGAAGCTGTTCAGGAAACTTGGGCAAATAATCCACATTTGGCCAGAGCAGTTATCTTGGAGTTGTATTTTTCAGTGCTGCTCTAGAGCCAACGAAGAAGGGCTTCATTGAAGCTTTTCATTTTATCAAGTTTAGACGACCAGACGGAAACACCTTAAAAATTTTAAAAATGGAGCTGCCAGAAGTTATACCAATTTTTGGCTAGGACTATCACCGAAGATGAAGTTTCAACCAGACGTGCATGAGGTCTTTCGGTTTGTCTAACGAAAATGGACAAAGTCAAATACTCATTCAAGTTCTTTCAGAATTCAGCCAACGAAACTTTAATGCTGAATTCCATGACAAGAACCTCAACAAGATTTGCAGAAGAATTCTTTGAAACAAAAAGAAGAATTCTTTGGGAAAACAAGATTCCGGCGGGAAAAGAAACTTATCGGAAATTCTGCAACATGACACACATTGGCCAATGGATAAACCATATTTGCCAAGCATGCCCTGATTAGAAAGAACCAGAGTTTGGGAAAAGATTTCGATCCAAACCCGACAGATCGGAGGTAGGAAGAGACAAAAGACATGTTGATAAGAGAGTCCGTTTTCCTAAAGCTCAGGGACCACAAAAACCAATAATGTAAAGATTCCCCGACAAAGGAAAACGTGTGGACCACTAAAATTAGTGAGGTAATTGTTCAACGCACTCAGACAAAAATTAGTGGACCACTCACGAGAAAAATGGCATAACCAGACAAAGATATCAGACCACGTGAAAGTTAAAGCGCACTCACAGGCGCACCTAACAATTATCAAGATTTGGAATCCGAAGTTGAAGTCTGGATCATACCTATATAAGGGCACTCATTCAGGAAGCTAAGGACATCGAAAATTCTCCGTAGTTTTCTGAGAATAAAAATTAGAGTCTCAGCTTTGTAATTGTTCAATTTTCGTAGCTTGGTAATATTTATTTTATTTTCTTTCTTTTGTAATCGTTTGTAATATTGTTCTGTTTAGGTTTTAGTTTATGTGTTCTTGAGTCAAGCCTTATCTATATGAGAGGCTAAACAAGTTCGTCTCCTCCCAAAAGAAGATGTTTTAATGTATTAGATATTATAAGTATTCCAGAATAAAAATAAGTCTGTTGCCCATCTATCTCCCGGATTTCTTTAAATCTTTCTTATATCGTGATTATACATTACGCCCTAAGGTAGGAAACAAATTAGGGCTGTGTTGTACGGTTTTTGAAGGAGTCGAATAACTGGCAGAATAACCTCGCCCGTGAGCTGAGGTTGGATGTTGAGGAGCCATTTGTAAAACAGTTTGGAGGCAGTAAGTTTTCGACTGGTGGCGTTGCGACTCACCTCACCCGGTGCCGTTATGGTCAAAATGGTATATTTCAGTTTGTTAAAATTTTATTGTAATACGGAAGCATGATGGGCCTGTTATTTATTTTTAACATGATCTTCAAATCGGGTTTTGAATTAGAATTAGACGAACGTTATATAAACTGTGAGTCATTTGCAAAAGTATTCTCTTGGGATTCATCCCGAGATGACAGAAACTGAAGGATCTCATGTTCATATGATGATACTGTTTGGTAAATATTAGGATGAAAACAATGATAAACAGTTTATAGAGGCATATTTTGTTCTTTAAACATTTTCTAGGGGTTAGGAATGCAATTTTATTAAAATTTGGTTGGACCGCGTGGACCACATGAGGTTATTATTGTAATTTCCACCAAGAATGGACCTAGATCAACTAATGGTTTTTCGTTGGACAATGATAGATTAAGTTTCAGGAAAGAGTATCAGCCCGTAATTTTCCCTAATTTGTTTTACAGACCAATACCTAAGGTAATTAGGTCGAAACGCATGGGTTCTGAAGACTTGCAGAAGTTGGAGATGAACAACCAGAGACTTTCCTAGCATAGATAACATATCAATCGCTTCGTATATATATATATACTGATGTGGTGGGAAAATTATACCACATCGGGTAAAACCAGTGCCCGAACAAGAAAGTGCCCGAACAGGAAAATACCCGAAGAGGATGATACTTTGCTCGGTCCCACGTGGTCAAACAACGGCATAAGACCCAGTCATATCGGTTAATCAACCCGCATTTCCCTGACACGGTGGGGCAGTAGAGCAATTAGGGGAGAATTATGCTAGAGTGGAGGGATTTGGGCCGAGAGTTAGGGGTTAGTGGCATAATTAGTGGGAGATAGTGGGCTAAAATAGTGGCATAATTAGTGGGAGATTAGTGGGCTGAAATCGTGGCTTGATTGGAGGAGATGATGGCTTAAAAAAGGACTTTTGGCAAGCAATTTGAAAGAGGCTCTCGGCTCTGGACTGGACTGGAAGAATAAAGTTCATCTTCATTTTCATTTTGGCGGGTTCCTTTCATTTTCTTTGTCTATCTCTTGTGCAAAAATACAATGTAAACCATCAATATTTATAGTGAAATTTTATACTGAACTAGGTCCCGTGGTTTTTCCCTCCGTCTCCACGTAAAAATCGTGATGTCCTATTTATTTTTTCTATTTGCGTTTACTCTACCGAATAGCAAAAATAACGGATAACATCATTGGCGCCGTCTGTGGGAACAATTGAGCTAAGGTGTAGATGAAAAAAAAAAAGAATGAAAGTGGGGAGGAGTCAAGGCCGAAGATCGGGTGACTGATCTGGGGATTGAGGAGAAGGTGGAGAAGATATATCCACCCTCCTTCTCCTGCTCGAACTCTCTCACCCACGCTGCATCCCTCATCCTCAAAAAACAAACTTTTCTTTTTTTTTCCGAATCAACTACATCGCACCCCTCGCCGCCTGGCTGTTGAGGTAGGCGTTTTGGCTTTCGGATTAGCCGCTGATGATCGTGGGCGCGTGTTTTCCGACCAAAAAGCGCTGGGTTTTCTGGTGGTAGCAACTATTGTGCTGATGGTGAAGGGTCGACGATAATTTTAGCATTGCGTGAGGAAAATCTGACTCACTCATTAATGTCTTGAATTTTGGCAAGGTAATCTACTATGAGGGTCAGATAGTAAGAGGAGGAATATCACTACATTCATCCAGTACCTGAATCAACGATTCAAGGAGGAAATGTGAACATGGGATTTCACACGATGACAGATTGTTCATCACTACATTTTTTTTTCCTCTGGAGAAGGATTATCTTGACTCCTTCACTATACTTCCTGACTCGATCTTGTTCATGGTTGTGACTCGAATTTTTGATTGCGACTTGATGGTTTATTGCTAACTGGTTAATATGTTGTGGTTGACTGCTTCAACTCCTTGCTCTACATCAACTCCCTGAGCCTGGGAGTGGTACACATGGACTTGAAGCAAAACGATGGTCTAAAGAAAAAGTCTAATTATTTTATCGTGTTAGTAAATGTATATCCATTATGCTTTTGCTTGGGATTATGTTGAGGGGTATCTTCCTAAGCGATTTTATTGCAGAGAAGGCGAAAGTTGTGGAGAAAGATAGATCCGATCATATTATAGCTGGAAGTATATATTTTTATATCTATGCCCAATCAACACACGAGAGGAAGAATTTCTCTTGAAACCACCGAGCGAATAGCGAGACGATTGTTGCATCACAAAAACCTCCAGCGAGACCACAAATTTACTACAAGATTTCAGCTAAGTTCCTTATTATATTTCTCTAACATGAAATAAGTGAAATTTCAATTACTAGTATGATTGTAGTTCCCTTACTTCTCGAGCTTAGAAATGTGCTAATTATTTCAGTGGTCGTAGATATTGGTCCAAGAAAATTATGTGCTAATTGATTCTAGCGCTACAATTTAATTTTCCAATGGATGGAACGATAATTAAGGTACTACATGGGCCACACCTAGCTAAAATTGGGATAGCATATTTCAGATTATTTATTTCCCCATTTACATTGACGAATTAGATAGTCTATTTATAGAAGAATTATCTGTTATCACCTAAAACTGACATAAGATAATTGCTTATCTTCTTATCACACTACCGAGCTTCCTTGACTCAAAATCAAGGAAATCATTCGAGCATATGGTTAATTTTTCTCGTTGTTAATAATTGGGAGAGGAGTTCGAAATTGTATAGGCAACAAATCTTTATTGGACTCAAGATTTATTGTGATGAATTACTTGAAGCTCATTGCGTGCATTAAAGTGGGAATTATAAGGAGCTGAATTTCTCAAACTCGAAATCTTCTACTTAACCTTACATTATGACCCGCTTTATGCTCGGGATTTTCTCAGTATCATAAGATATTTGATGATATAGTTCTTATATTCTGGCATGTTTGGATCGTTTCTGTCTTGTATTTGTATATTATTGCAGTACGATATACAGGATCGGGATGTTCGAATACGTTCTATTATGGGTGCTCGGGATGTTCGAGTACGTTCTATTATGGGTGCCCGGGATGTTCGAGTACGTTCTGTTATTGGTGCTCGGGATGTTCGAGTACGTTCTATTATTGGTGCTCGGGATGTTCGAGTACGTTCATTGGTGCTCGGGATGTTCGAGTACGTTCTATTATTGGTGATTGGGATGCTCGAGTATGTTCTATTGTTGGTCGGGGTTGTGAGCTTGTTTTATTTATTGTCCGTTGGTGGTGGTTTAAATACAGGATCGGGATGTTTGGTTTGTATTTAAATCTAAAACGTGACTAAATGATTGTTGCTCGGGGGTTGCGAGCTTGTTTTATTTATTGTCCGTTGTTGGCGAGTTAAATACAGGATCGGGATGTTTGGTCTGTATTTGAACCTAAAACGTGACTAGATGATTGTTGCTCGGGGTTGCGAACTTGTTTTATTTATTGTCCGTTGTTGGTAGGTTAAATACAGGATCGGGATGTTTGGTTTGTATTTGAACCTAAAACGTGACTAAATGATTGTTGCTCGGGGTTGCGAGCTTGTTTTATTTATTGTCCGTTGTTGGTGGGTTAAATACAGGATCGGGATGTTTGGTCTGTATTTGAACCTAAAACGTGACTAAATGATTGTTGCTCGGGGTTGCGAGCTTGTTTTATTTATTGTCCGTTGTTGGCGGGTTAAATAGAGGATCGGGATGTTTGGTCTGTATTTGAACCTAAAACGTGACTCAGTGATTGTTGCTCGGGGTTGCGAGTTTGTTTTATTATTGCCCGTTGTTGGCGGGCTAAATACATGATCAGGATGTTTGGTCTGTATTTGAACCTAAAACGCGACTGATGTTATTGAGCTCGGGGTAGCGAGCTTGTTCGGTTTACTCGTGGGATCGGGATGTTTGGTCCACGTTTAAACTTAAAAATATCATATGTATTGTGCTCGAGGTAGCGAGCATATTCAGTTTACTCATGGGATCGGGATGTTTGGTCCACGTTTAAACGTTAAATTATCACCGGTTTACTCGTGGGATCGGGATGTTTTGTCCACGTTTAAACTTAGAATTATCAATATTATTGTGCTCGGGGTAGCGAGCCAGTTCGGTTTACTCGTGGGATCGGAATGATTGATCCACGTTTAAGCTTAAAGATTATAAGTGATTGTGCTCGGGGTTGCGACTTGTTCGGTATTTTGTTAGTTTATTCATGGATCAGGATGTTGGTCCATGATTAAATCTAAAATTGCATAAGTTATTCTGTTCGGGATCTTTTCCCTTGAGCCCCGACCATATTTTATCTGCTCGGTATATTTTCCCTCGAGCTCGGGCATAGTTTATCTGCTCGGGATGTCTTTTCCTCGAGCTCGGTTATATTCATTATTTCTGGATATTTCTTATTCCAGCAGAGCTTTATTTGCTCGTGATAATTATTAGCTCTGGAGATTGGTTGAGCTTTATTTACTCGGATCGATGCATATTATTGACACTTTATTATTTTGGGAAATTGATGCTTTGGATGAGTATTATTTGCTCGGATGCTTATTATTTCTGGAATTCGGACGAGCTCTACTCGCTCAAGATATTTATTATTTCAAGACGAGCTTTATTTGCTCGGGAATGATTCTTTATCGGTGTTTCAGAAGTTCTGGATGGTTATTCGATGAGCTCAAATGCCGAGCTTTATTTGCTCTGAATATTTCTTATGCTGGAGTTCGGACTTATTTTATTTGCTCGGGATGCTTATCTATTATGTCTGAAGCTCGGTTATATCTTACGAGTTTTATGTGCTCAGTCTTTGGTGGCTCAGTCTTTGGTTGATTTTACCCGATGTATATAAACCAAGATCTCGACTTCGCTCATCTTGCTTTACTTCAGGGGGTGATGTGATGTGGTGGGAAAATTATACCACATTGGGTAAAATCAGTGCCCGAACAAGAAAGTGCCCGAACAGAAAAATACCCGAAGAGGATGATACTTTGCTCGGTCCCACGTGGTCAAACAGCGGCATAAGACCCAGTCATATCGGTTAATCAACCCGCATTTCCCGGACACGGTGGGGCAGTAGAGCAATTAGGGGAGAATTATGCTAGAGTGGAGGGGTTTGGGCCGAGAGTTAGGGGGTTAGTGGCATAATTAGTGGGAGATAGTGGGCTGAAATAGTGGCAAAATTAGTGGGAGATTAGTGGGCTGAAATCGTGGCTTGATTGGAGGAGATGATGGCTTAAAAAAGGACTTTTGGCAAGCAATTTGAAAGAGGCTCTCGGCTCTGGACTAGACTGGAAGAATAAAGTTCATCTTCAATTTCATTTTGGCGGGTTCCTTTCATTTTCTTTGTCTATCTCTTGTACAAAAATACAATGTAAACCATCAATATTTATAGTGAAATTTTATACTGGACTAGGTCCCGTGGTTTTTCCCTCCGTTTTGGGGGTTTTCCACGTAAAAATCGTGATGTCCTATTTATTTTTTCTATTTGCGTTTACTCTACCGAATAACGAAAATAACGGATAACATCATATATATATATATATTTATATATATATATATATATAACTAGCGGCCAACACAAACATTACGTGTGTAATGAAATTTTAAATTTTATATATTATATGTGTATACTAAATTTTTATATTTGAAATATCTGATTTAAATGATATTTTATGGGAGAGAAAAAAACTGCCGCACATATTTTCGGAAGGAAAAAATGGTGAAAAATTTGGAACTAAGTTGGGAAATTAATAGACGATCTTCCGATATTATCACTTTATCTCATGGTTTCGTGACTATTACTGAAGCAAATAGAATGTATTTTTGGAATTTCACAATGGACATACCAAAATGGTTACTCTAAGGTGCTCATATATTATAATATAGTATAGATTGTATTCACTAGAAGACTTTGAGTAATACAATCCCGTTGTACAACCCGGATTCAGCTGGATTTACCCCACTACCAGACTGAAACTCCTAGTATTTCGATCTGTTCAGACACAATCCGTCTGACAGTTATAATGAACTCACTCTTCTATCTTAGAACAAATACAATTGATAGAGAGAATTACTCTGAGCACAAATGATCATTAAACGATCAAATAAGACAATAAGAAGTGCTATCAACTTTGAGCAGATCGACAAGATGAAGTCTTTCGACGATATTGTTCTGCGAATGAATGCTCAATAAATGATTGATTGTTGATCTCGTATGCGTGTTGTATCTCTTGTGTCATGAGCATCATATCTTGAGCATTTAAGTTGCACCTTTATATAGGCATTTCTGTCAACGACAATATTTTCTTTTGCGTGCAACTCTTTACTTTAGTCAACCTGTGAACAAACTGCAGTCTTCTATTTTAGACTCTTTCCCTTCTGGTCTATTCTTTCGGCGCTTGTCAGATAAGATCTGCTTTGTCTATTTACCATTTAAGGTAACTTCAGTTTTTTGTCTATTTCAGCATAAAATGCAACATTAAATGCTTCAATAAATAACCGTTGATTATTTGGCTGATGAACAAAGTTTGCTAACTTAGTATGAATTGATCTGTCTGAAATAAGCTCTGATCTAATCTGCATCGACCTGCATCGATCTAGTCTGTACCGATCTGGTTGACATCGATCTGGTCTTCATCGATATGGTTGACATCGATCTGGTATGTTTTGTCATATTTAAAATCCGGAACAAACAATATTAATAAACCGAACAAGTACAACGAAAACCCGGCCACATCGCCCAATACTGGAATATACAATCTAATAACAACATTGAAGTACAAACTAACAGATAAATAAGTAGGAATGATACGAAACTATTTCAATCTTATATAAATTTAATTGTAATATTTGTTCAAATTTTATCTAAGTTTAGATGATTATATCACTCACAATAGAAAAAAATACAATAAAACATCGTCAATTAAAAATAGCTAAAATTATCATCTTTAGATAATTATTCTAATGAGTAGAATATCTTACAAACGTCTTTTACATTTTTTTATTTTATATCTGTAGATTTTTTATACAGAAATTATTTACTGTTAGAATTTAAATATATACATGTACGCCAAATAGTCCTAATTATTTTTTAATAGGCTACCCTTCCCTTGGAGGAGAGTGATAATACAATAATATTTATAATTTGTTTTTCTATGACAGATATGTGCACTGCAATATCTTTAGAAACCGAATTTTTTGGCTATCCCAAATATTTGATTAATTATCCAAATTTATGAATATTGTATTTTTTTATGTGGGACCCGATCCACTAATAAATTTGAATCATTATAACCATATAAAAACATGAATACCGAGGCCAATGTTTTTTATTTTATATACACGTTTGTTAGGCATAACGTTATGGTTTTCCCATTAAATCTCCCATATTCCCATATTCCAAGTATCATATATGGGTAAAAGCATTTAACCCCCTAGCATTCATCATATTTAGTACTTTACTCTCTAATCTTTCAAAATATATGCTTAATCCCGTGAATAATTGTATTTAGTGCACTTAACCCCAGAACAATATCCGGGAACAATTTTTCGAAATATTCAGGCTGCAAATTCCACCACGTGCATCTTTTATACCACGATCGAGGGTATGCATGTCTTTTATTGTATTTTTTGCAGAAATTTTACCAGTAAAATTTCTCGACCGTTGGTATACTCATAAAATTCATTTTCATGTATTTTCTGATGGGTATACTCGTTAAATTCCTGTAAAACATTCATGAAAATACATACATACCCTCGACCGTGGCATGTGGGATGCACGTAAGGGAATCTACATCCAGAATATTCAGAAAAATTATTCCCGAATATTGTTTAGGGGGTTAAATGCACTACATACAATTGTTCAGGGGGTTGAGTGCACATTTTGAAAGATTAAGGGGTAAAATGCTAAATGTGGTGAAGGTTAGGGGTTGAACGTCTTTTACCCATTATATCTATACTATATTATAATGCAAGAGCACCCTAGATTAACTTTTTTGGTGAAGCCTTTTTCATAATTTCAATATTGACCCTTATATTATGTTATGCCAATTTTTCTTATTCCAAAAATACCATTACAATACAAAAACAAAATCTATCAGTGTAAAATAAAAACGCAAGCCTCCTTGATAATTTAAAAATATAAACAATATAAATAAATCAAAAATAAAAAAAATCAATTATATTTTATAATTCGAATAAATTTAGACAAAAAAACTATTAGAAATGAATTAGTTTTTATAAATATTTATTATAATTAAAATATATGCATGCAATAAGTGTAGACATCGCTAGTATTGATTAAAATGGTCTTGAGATTCCAAGTTTCAAACAAAAAAGCTGTTTTTTAGGGTTTTGCTGAAGCTGCAAGAAGGAGGTCCATGTACTATATTATTATAAATTATTGGGTCGGCTCCTGCAGTGTCAAGGTTGGTAAAGACTAGGTCTTCGTAAAGATTTTGGTTTTATCATCTTTAACATCGTTGAACCAAGCAAGTTAAATTTGTTCCTTCTTGAGCACTTGAACCTCCTACTCGCTGTAACCTTATGTATCAGTCTTTTTATGCATAAATCCGAGTGATATTACCAAAAAGTATTATTATCTTCTGATATCAATAAGAGGTAAGACAAATACCTTTCTGTTCTTCAATACCAATAATAATTGCGTCAATCTTGCTTTGGATCCTCACCTCAGAGACCTGGAATCACGAAATAAACGTTAGTAGGGGGCCAGAAGATTTCTGGTGTGTCCCTCCGACGCTCAAGTCAGGCGAGAGGATACGAGAAAATATATACTTGTAAAGAAAGTGAAAGAAATTATGAATGCACAAACATGTAGATTGAACCTGGTATTTATAAGCGGAGGAATAAGAGTTACCATGTACCAAGGACTTCTTCCATGTCTATCCAAATCTTATCAAGATATGATAAGATCTTGTGAATGCAATCAAATCCCCGATATTGCTCCGTAGATATCGCACTTGCCTAATTTACGAGATACAGTTCTCTGGCTGTGTCCATGTATTAAGCAAGTTATGAGAAGAGATCGGTCAATGAGCTCGGGCCCAAAAAGAGTTCGACAGAACGTTTGGAGGAGGACGAACAGGTGAAGTAGAACACGTCGGCCAACCAGGTCGGTCCTATATAAAGAGGTCGGAGAAGAAGCGAGGTTTTTGAAGTAAGAAAACTATGACCTAAAGGAAACAGGTCGTCCCATCAGGTGGTGACTATTATTAAGGGGTATTACAATGCCCCCTCCCAGTCGAACTGACGTCATAGACTACAAGCTCGTGTGTAGAATTATCAAAGAACCGATCTAAGCATGTAGGAGGACAGTAAAAATAGGTCTGTCGACGGCTCTAGATAGATCGAAAAGCTCGTAAGAGGCTAAGTAAAATGAGGTCGATCTAGGTACAAAGAGCTTGGCCGAAAGTGATCAGATAACCTAGTAAAGGGCATGTAAAGTAAATAACTCATCCTTTCGGTAGGCTTTTTGCTCATTGTGGCTTGGGAATTTTCAAGAGCCTAAGCTCAGCGAACCTATCCAGGAAATTCCTGAGTGGGCATATGTTATTTAAGCTTGACCAAAATGCTCGAATTCCCATCCGTATAGATGTCCTGCTCATTCTGACTTGAGAATTTCTAAGAGCTCAAGCTCGGCAGGTCCTATCTGGGAAATTCAGGCAATAACAATTTTTTGTAACCTGGTTGATGCGCTTGAAGGGCTCAAAGAGCTCATCCTGTCAAAGTCTGGCCTAACAAATGTGAGGTGAGCTCATCGTAAATGTAGCTCCTGAAGTCATGTGAAAACCTTTAAAGCCTTACGTAATCAGGGCCGAGGTGAGCTCATCGTAAACGTAGATCCTGAAGTGAACTCGACGTAAACGTAGTTCCGGAGGCCGGGTGAAAACCCTTAAACCTTGACCTAATCAAGGCCGAGGTGAGCTCGTCATAAATGTATCTTCTGGAGTCATGTGAAAAGCCTTAAATCCTGATGTAATCAAGGCCAAGGTGAGCTCGTCGTAAACGTAGCTCCTGAAGTGAACTCGTCGTAAACGTAGTTCCCGAGGTCGGGTGAAAACCCTCAAAGCCTGATGCAATCAAGGCCGAGATGAGCTCGTCGTAAACGTAGCTCCTGAAGTGAATTCATCGTAAACGTAGTTCCTGAGGTCGGGTGAAAACACATAATCAAGGCCGGGTGAGCACGTCATAAACATAGCTCCTGAAGTGAACTCGTCGTAAACGTAGTTCCTGAGGCCGTGTAAAAACCCTTAAACCTTGACGTAATCAAGGCCGAGGTGAGCTCGTCGTAAATGTAGCTCATGAAGTCATGTGAAAACCCTTAAAGCCTGACGTAATCAAGGCCGAGGTGAGCTCGTCATAAACGTAGCTCTTGAAGTGAACTCGTCGTAAACATAGTTCCCGAGGTCGGATGAAAACCCTTAAATCCTGACGTAATCAAGGCCGATGTGAGCTCATCGTAACGTATCTCCTGAAGTGACTTTGTCGTAAACGTAGTTCCTGAGGTCGGGTGAAAACCCTTAAAGCTTGACGTAATAAAGGCTGAGGTGAGCTCGTCGTAAACGTAGCTCCTGAAGTGAACTCGTCGTAAACATAGTTCCCGATGTCGGGTGAAAACCCTTAAAGCCTGTCGTAATCAAGGCTGAGGTGAGCTCGTCGTAAACGTAGCTCCTGAAGTGAACTCGTCATAAACGTAGCTCCTGAGGTTGGGTGAAAACCCTTAAAGCATGATGTAATCAAGGCTGAGATGAGCTCATCGTAAACGTAGCTCCTGAAGTGAACTCGTCGTAAACGTAGTTTCTGAGGTCGCGTGAAAACCCTTAAGCCTGACGTAATCAAGGCCGAGGTGAGCTCGTCGTAAACGTAGCTCCTGAAGTGAACTCGTTGTAAACGTAGTTCCCGAGGTCGGGTAAAAACCCTTAAAGCCTGACGTCTGAGATGAGCTCATCGTAGATGTAGCTCCTGAAGTGAACTCGTCGTAAACATAGTTCCCGAGATTTTGTGCTTAAATGCTTTTTCTGTCCTGCTTATGGGGTTTTTGTGTTTTAAGTGTTTGAAGCAGTGTTACCTTCTGGTGGGAGTGGAAGAGTGATGTAAGTGAGTTCCCATTGGTTTCTTGTTCCTAAATGAACCGACGTGGTTTATGATTTGTTTCCAGATGATTTGGTTAATGACAGAAACACAAGGGAATAGGTGGTTTTTGGGGCATGCCCATGTAAAAATTTCATGGATTCAGCATCAAATCAGTCAGAACGATCCCCTTTTCCCCTCACCTCCCTCTGCATATGGTGTCAGCAGTAATTTCCATAAAGAATCCAGCCCTTTTCCATCTTCAACAAAAATTAGTCCTGCTGTTCTTTTTATTATAGTTATTTTAGCTATTCTATTTTCATATCCGGTCTTCTCCACTTGCTTGTCAGATTTCTCACCAAGAACCATTCATCCTCTCTGTCTAATAGAACTCTTGATGCTTCTAGCCCTGATGCCCTTCAAAGGCAACTGCAGCAGCTCTTTCATTTACAGGATTCTGGTCTGGATCAAACATATATTGACGTGTTGCCAGTGTTTTCGTATAAAGAGATTGTGGGTGCACTAGAACAGTTTGATTGTGCTGTTTGTTTATGCGAATTTTTTGAGACCGATCAATTGAGATTGCTTCCTACTTGTAGCCATGCTTTTCATGCCAACTGCATTGATACATGGCTCCTGTCAAACTCAACATGTCCTCTCAGTAGGATGACCCTTTTCAATCCTGGATTTTCCATTGAAAATCCATTTTCGAGTATGATGTATTTCGGGAAGAAGATGGATATCCTGTTTATGGAGATAATGGATACTTAACTACTCAAAAGAGAATGGAAATCGAGGAAGTGGCAACAGTGAAAGGGCGTTTTCCTGTTAGACTTGGTAAATTCCGGAAATTGAACGATGTTGAAGGGGGAAAGGAGGTAGGAGGAGAGACTAGTAACAGTAGCAGTAGTATATTGGATGCTAGAAGATGCTATTCGTTGGGTTCGGATCAGTACATTGTCAATGATGCTAACCTTTAGTCGTGACCAAACTGGTCGCAATGTGAAGCCTGTCAAAGGGATCGAGCAAGTTTCTAATTCATCAGCTAATGGGAATGCAGAGGGGATGAGTATTTGTATTGGTACGAAGACTGATAGCTATTCAGTGTCCAAGATTTGGCTGTGGTCAAAGAAAGGGAAGTCTGGAAGTTCTTGGGGTAGCCACTCTGAGAATCCATCTTCTCCTAAGTTGGATTTATCATGGATGCATATAACAGAAGCCATCTGAACGGTTTCTGCCTTACTGGTTTTTCTTTTGATTGATTATATGGATTAATTAAAGAGAGTGTTAGTTTTCGTTTGTTCCTAAAATGAACATTTTGTGATGATTCCATACGATTGATGCAACTCTTGAAGAATGTTTCCTTCCTTAATCTTGACCATTTTGATACTTCTTGGAGGGATGGCGTGTAACTCGGCTCGATACCTCGAATCCTTCGTTTTAGAACCAGTTCTTTTCAGGTCTTGGATCTGAGTCACACACGATTCTTGGTTTCATATTTCATTATGAAGTGCATTTCTTCTTTTGGGATACTTGTCTAGTTTCAATCTAGTTCATAAGAATCAATTTCTCTCTCTTTTGCTACTGAATATTGATTTTGGTAGGGCGAGTTCTTGTTTTGATTTGGTCAAAAGGAATCAATCTTTTCACTGTATTTTTGAAGAATTTGAATCTTGTTTATTTAAAGCTAACAAATTTGATCGTTTTCTTTATCCGTTAGAAAAAAGTAGTGATCTACTAAATTACCACCTTCTCTCTCTCTCTCTCTCTCTCTAGTTTTGCTTTTCGATCAATAATTCAAATTAATATGACGGAAAAGCATATTAATTGAGTTGAAGTAGAACTTTTAACAAAAATTAAAAATATATATGGATGAAATTTTTGTGGTCCAATATATAATTGGCTTATAGTCGAACTTATTAAAAATTGAGTACAAATAAGTATATAATATATTATACTATAAATCGAATATCTTATCAAACTTTTGATAATAAATTGACATAAATATATATAGAAATTATTATTTTTAATTTCATATTATTATGTATTAGATTAAGAGATATTAATTATATTAATTTCATTATGAGTTTTTAAATGATTAAGTTTTACAATAATTGAGTTCTGAACGCTTCAAAATGGGTTAATTTTATCTTATTCATTCACTAATGGGTTTATAATTATAGGAAGCATTATAAAATAAAATATATATTTTTATAAAAGTAGTAGCGACTTTATTTCAAAGAAAGTATGAGTGACCACGATGGGGCTAATGGGTTTGACCGTTTGAGCCATCCACGTCTCCATCACTTACTCATAATTGCACATTTGCACCACATTCTATCACTTACTTCCGTCTCAATTACAATGTAAAGTGTATCAGATGATTTGTAGTTTATTTGATATAATCATTGTACTTGTAAGAATATAATGCTTAGTAATTAGTAATGAAACCAGTGGCAACAAGTGGTAAATGGGTAGAGATGCTTATCGGGCTGGGTCAATCTGGACCTGGCCCAAAACCGTCAGGAACCGATAAGATACCGGAGCGGATCGGTTCTAAGGTTCCTGAACCGACATCTTACCGGTTTCGGACCAAACGGATCCGATTCCAGGCTGAACCAGAACCGGATCCGTTATTTTAAAAAAAAACAATTGGCTTTATATAAATATAATATTTTCCGGAATTTTTGGCTTATTATGTCGAATATACTCTTTTAGGATGTATATTTTGCATCTATAAACTGCATGCGGGTGCTACCTACTATATATGATAAATTACATCTGACCAAAACTACATGAGGGTAAATTCTTATAGGGAAAGACTTCGTCAAATTTACTTTCTAATTTTAGGTGTAGTTATCCCCAATATTATTCTTTATATGCAGATTACTCATATATGTTATTCATTAGGTGCATATTAGGGGAGCTTATCGGGTTGGGTCAATTCAGACCAGCCCGAAACCGAATCGGTTAGCCCGATTTGGAATCGAAATCGGGTTAACAGGTTCCGAACCGCTCTGGACCGGTAAAAAATCGGTCAATGGCAGTTCCGTGCCTTCAACTAGGTAACACCAGCGTTCCGGTGCTACCGGACCGATTCCGGTTTCGAAACCAGAATCAAAACCGGTAAGTTTCGAAAAAAATAAAAATAAAAGCATTTCAGCAAGGCAAGAGCTTTATAGTCGTTGCCTTGTTGAACGTTTGGCAACGGCTCTAAAGCAGTCGCCAAACGTCTTTCAGATTTTATTTTATTTTTAATTTTTTTTTAAAAAAAAACTATAAATAGATATGTTGTGATTTGTAAATTCTCACAATTCATTCTTCAAAGTTGTATACTTCAATCTCATATTTTTCTCTCCATTGTGCTCTCTGCATTTTACTTATATAATAATGGCATCTTCATCTAGCAGCGCTGATCGTAACCGGGGTCGCAATCAGTGTAAGGACCCTAGTTCCTTAAGTGCGGATTAAAGGCATAATTAGAGCTAACATAAATTATCAGAGTAAAATGATCGTGTTGAGACTATGAGCTTTAAGAATTACATGCCAAAAATAAGACTATCAAATGGATTAGTTACATTCCCAATCAAATGAATGTATTTACTATAGCTTTACACTACTCCTAGAGTAGACACTATACAGAAGTAATCCTGTCCTTCATCTACCAAAAGTGTTCTTCACAAGCTCACCGCCTCAACCCGCTTTAGCCCATTTTTATCATGCCAAAAGTACCTACAAGGACAACCCCCAAACATGAACAATAATATCATTCATATTCAACACAATATGAATATAAGGCGTAAATGCATAAATCACAATAAAACACTTCCTGTTTTTCCCATGCATTTAAACGCTTCCAGTTTGGTTGTCCCTGTACCATAACTCATGAGTATAATCAATAGATTATTCAATGGTCTACACATGTCATGACATAATACCATCTCATCAACACCAAATACCAATCACCAATCCCTAGTCTGTCCATCACAATGTATTTTAATGCCCCTCGCTTATTTACATATAGGCAGCATAGAATAACCTCGCTTCAATGGACATGCGGCGCTCCCACCACTCGCTTCACATTGAGCGGCAAATATTCTTTCCTCGCCCTATATGATAACCACGCTCAAATGTGACATGCGGCGCTCCCACCCCTCGCTTCACATTTAGCGGCAACAAATCAAATAGCGGCAAGCATTAAAATCATCAAGGGATGACCACGACTCATGGGATGTGCACCAATAACCATCATATGCATATACAATCATCATGCACAATTCAACATGTATTTGCATCCACAATGCATAATTCCACATATACTCGCATCCACAATGCATAAACAATGAGTATATTAGATACATGTACCGTTGGGTGCCCGTACGTCCTCTACGTACCTTTCCAAAAGTAGGATGTGGTAGGACTTCACTTCCTTGGCTGTGTTGCCACCTGGGATGGTTCTACATATTCACACAAATCAATATTAGAACCCAATAATAGTCCAATACCAAAAATCCTACAAAACTAACCAAAAACATCACATTTTGTGTCTCGCGATCGATCGCTGCGAAGGGCCGATCGATCGCGAGATCACTCTGCCCGAACATGAAATTTTGTTCTTTCGGCGATCGATCGCCACATTTGGCGCGATCGATCGCCACCCTCGCCGATCAATCGCCCAAATGTGGCGATCGATCGCCATAAGCTTCTGGAGCGTACTGCCTCCTCGCGATCGATCGCCAAAAACGGGCGATCGATCGCCGAGTCTTGTGTCGCGAAAAATCGTCATTAATGCTCCAAAACTCCATTCCAATCCATACCAACTCCCCTACCATCAAACCAATAACATTAAACACATAATAACCTTCCATATACACTTTAAACATCTAAAAAACTCAACATTCAACCAAAACCACAACAACCCAAAACAAACTCATTTCAAAATCATCCAAAACCATTTCAAAACTAAACCAAACACCATAAAAATACCAAGGAGGTATCCATACCTTTTGGGAACTCTAAATCTCACAAAAATTTCCACAAACAAGCTTTTGCAAGAATTTCTCTTCACCCCTATGCTCAAACTCGAAAATGGAAGAGAAAAGAAGGTGGTTGATTTGGGAAAGATGAAAAGTGGTGGTGAAAAGGGGATTGGGGTACAAGTGGGTTGATTAAAATCAATTGCACTCCACAATTATCATGGTGTATAAAACACCCCAACATGATATTTAAAAGGCATTTTACTATAATGCACCAGAATCACAATTAAACTCATGCTAATATACAATTCTCCCAACAAGCCCAACATGCACCCTGAAATGCACTCCCGGGTCACTCTTTCCATGTGACCATGTATTTCCATATGATAATTAATTCCAGCACATAATTAATTACCACCACAATTAATCATATAAACACAATTAATGCCCAAATTGCAATTAATCATTTCGGGGATATCACAATACTCCCCTACTTATAAGATTTCGTCCTCGAAATCACATGCACTTACCCCAACATGAAACAGAACATAAATAACATACCAGAAAATAGTTCCGGGTAGTGCTGCACCATATGCCGCTCCGTCTCCCACGTAGCCTCCTCGACACCCCTACGATACCACTGAACCTTGATCATATGTATCACTTTGTTCCGAAGTCTGCGGTCTGCTCGATCCAAAATTCTAACAGGCCGTTCCACATAAGACACATCGGATTCTAACTGAACCTCGGAAGGCTGCAACACATGAGATGGATCCGGCTCGTACTTCCATAACATAGACACATGGAACACATCGTGTATACCAGATAAAGAAGGTGGCAAAGCCAGTCGGTAAGCTAAGGTGCCAATGCGCTGCAAAATCTCGTACGGTCCAACATACCTCGGAGACAATTTCCCGCGCATCCCAAATCGCGCAACGCCTCTGAAAGGCGAGATCTTCAAAAAGACCTTATCTCCCAACTGAAATTCCAACGGCCTCCGCCGTTTATTCGCATAAGCTGCCTGTCTGTCCTGGGCTGCTTTCATTTTCTGCCTTATCATCTTTATCTTTTCTTCCATCTCTCGGATCAACTCCGGTCCTCCGACCGATTTGCGGTCCAAATCATCCCAACACAAGGGTGATCTACACCGTCTGCCATATAGGGCTTCAAAAGGAGCCATCTGAATGCTCGCCTGGTAGCTGTTATTATAGGAGAATTCTACCAAGGCCACTGAATCTTGCCAAGAAATATCGAACTCCAATACACAAGCCCTCAACATGTCCTCGAGCGTCTGGATAGTACGCTTGGTCTGGCCATCCGTCTGAGGATGATATGCAGTGCTCAACCTGACTTCAGTTCCCAAGGCTGACTGAAGACCCTCCCAAAAATGAGATGTGAACCGTGGATCTCGATCCGACACTATGGAAATGGGGATCCCATGCAATCTCACCACATCTCGAATATACAACTGCGCCATCCTCAAAAAGGTGAAAGTCATGCTATAGGGAATGAAATGAGCTACCTTAGTCAATCGATCCACAATCACCCAAATAGCATCAAAACCTGAAGTACTCCTCGGCAGGTGAGTTATGAAGTCCATGGAAATGTGTTCCCACTTCCACTTCGGTATCTCCATGCTTTTCAACTCGCCGCCAGGTCTCTGTCTCTCTGCCTTAACCTGCTGGCAGATCAAGCACCTCCTAACAAAAGTGACGACATCACTCTTCATTCTTTTCCACCAGAACTGATCACGCAGATCTTTATACATCTTCTTCCCGCCTGGGTGGATGCTAAGTCTACTACTATGAGCTCGCTCCAAGATCCCTCTACGCAACTCCGGCGTACTCGGAACCACCCAACGGCTACCCAATCTCAAAGATCCGTCATCGGCCACTCTGAACTTCGATGGCTGACCAAGATGTACTAAAGATAACCATCTCTGAACCTCATCATCTGACTTCTGAGCTCTCCTGATGTTCTCATAGATATCCGGCTCAGCTAACAAGGTCGATACATACACAGGCGACGTATCTATGTCAAAATCATAACCCAAATGACAATAGGAAGTCATCATAGCCGACAAATGGATGACGTCCTCAGCAGAACTCCTCACTTTCCGGCTCAAGGCGTCTGCTGTCAAATTAGCCTTTCCAGGATGGTACTCAATCTCACAATCATAGTCCTTGTGTAAGTCCATCCACCTTCTCTGCCTCATGTTCAGCTCCGCCTGAGTGAATAAAAACTTGAGGCTCTTGTGATCCGTGTAAATGGTAAACGACGTACCATACAAATAATCCTCCAAATGATCGTGTTGAGACTATGAGCTTTAAGAATTACATGCCAAAAATAAGGACTATCAAATGGATTAGTTACATTCACAATCAAATGAATGTATTTACTATAACTTTACACTACTCCTAGAGTAGACACTATACAGAAGTAATCATGTCCTTCATCTACCAAAAGTGTTCTTCACAAGCTCACCGCCTCAACCCGCTTTAGCCCCTTTTTATAATGCCAAAAGTACCTACAAGGACAACCCCCAAACATGAGCAATAATATCATGCATAAATCACAATAAAACACTTCCTGTTTTTCCCATGCATTTAAACGCTTCCAGTTTGGTTGTCCCTGTACCATAACTCATGAGTATAATCAATAGATTATTCAATGGTCTACACATGTCATGACATAATACCATCTTATCAACACCAAATACCAATCACTAGTCTGTCCATCACAATGTATTTTAATGCCCCTCGCTTATTTACATATAGGCGGCATAGAATAACCTCGCTTCAATGGACATGCGGCGCTCCCACCCCTCGCTTCACATTGAGCGGCAAATATTCTTTCCTCGCCCTATATGATAACCACGCTCAAATGTGACATGCGGCGCTCCCACCCCTCGCTTCACATTTAGCGGCAACAAATCAAATAGCGGCAAGCATTAAAATCATCAAGGGATGACCACGACTCATGGGATGTGCACCAATAACCATCATATGCATATACAATCATCATGCACAATTCAACATGTATTTGCATCCACAATGCATAATTCCACATATACTCGCATGCACAATGCATAAACAATGAGTATATTAGATACATGTACCGTTGGGTGCTTGTACATCTTTCTACCTCCTGGGTGGATACTGAACCTGCTACTGTGGGCACGGTGTAAGATTCCTTGGCGTAATTCTGGTGTCTTTGGTACCACCCATCGGTTGCCAAGTCTCAATGAACCATCCTCAGCCACTCGGAACTTTGATGGTTGCCCTTGGAGTACTATCGAAGACCATCTCTGAATTTCATCGTCCGACCTCTGAGCTTTCCTAATAGCCTCAAATATGTCCGGCTCAGCCAATAAGGTCGACACTCGCACCGGCGCCGTGTCCACATCAAAATCATAGCCCAAATGGCAATAAGAAGTCATCATGGCCGATAAGCTCATAGTATCCTCAGCGGTGTTCTTCACCTTTTGCAAGAATTTCTCTTCACCCCTATGCTCAAACTCGAAAATGGAAGAGAAAAGAAGGTAAGGCATTTTACTATAATGCACCAGAATCACAATTAAACTCATGCTAATATACAATTCTCCCAACAAGCCCAACATGCACCCTGAAATGCACTCCCGGGTCACTCTTTCCATGTGACCATGCATTTCCATATGATAATTAATTCCAGCACATAATTAATTACCACCACAATTAATCATATAAACACAATTAATGCCCAAATTGCAATTAATCATTTCGGGGATATCACAATCAGGGTCTCGTCCCGGGTCGTCTATCACTTAGTTCATCTTCGACAATGAATTTGTCTCTGCCAATTCCTGAGTTAAATGAAAGTTATGATTTGTTTGCTGACTTCAATGTTGGTGGTTCATCTATGAACGTCGAAACGCAACAACCTGAACAACCTGCCGAACCTCATGTTGCCCAAGTTGCCCAAACCCAACAGAGACAACAAGTGGAGTCATCCGGAGCCACTACAGTAGCGAGTAGACAACCTACTCGTGCCAAAAGAAGTAAGATATGTGATCACTTTGAACTCGCTCAAAAAGAAGGTACTAATGAATCTGTTGCAATATGTAAATTATGTAAGATACAATATTCATATAAAGCTGGTGGTTCCAGTGGAGGCACCAGAACATTTAAAAAACACTTAGTAAAAAAACATAATTTTGATGATATAACATTACAACCATTAGGTAGAGAAGCAACGCAAGCACAAACTAATGTTCTCACTGGCACGAATTTTATTTTAACTACTGAATTAACCGTATGTCACTTGTTAGATATGTGATTAGATATGAACTATCTTTTATACAAGCTGAACATGCTGGTTTTATTGAATTTGCTTCGTCTATACAGCTCATGTTTAAACATATTTCTAGGCACACACTAAAAAGAAATTGTATGGACGTGTTTGTTGAATATAGAAATACATTGTTTGAACATCTTTCTAGTTTGCCTTGTAGGGTTAGTTGAACAACCGATATTTGGACAAATGTAAATTCGGATCCATATCTTATTGTCACTTGTCATTGGATTGATGATAATTGGTGAAAGGAAAAACGGGTTTGTCTTTAGCTGGGTTAAATTGTGCACATATTGGTTATGTAATTGCTAAATATATATTCAACACTTGTAGACATTATGGAATTCAGAATAAGGTATTTTCAATCACATTAGACAATGCTGTGAATAGCAATGTTGCGATGCGTGATTTAAAAACCTATATGAAACCAATGCTTGATGGTGTTATTTTCATGTTATATGTGCATGTCATGTTATTAATTTGGCTGTTAAAGTTGGTTATGTGGACAATCTGTGATGACCTGTGATTATAGATGTTAATCCCGGAGTATTAATAACCCCTAAAGTTTTTATACGTGGCGATTTGGAGTTTAATCGCGGTGTTGGGCCTCCCGAGCTCGTCTATTTGGGTAGTTGGGATCGTTGGATCCCGAGGTTGAGATTGTATTCTCATTTCGGTGAAAAACCAATGAGTTGGGGTTTGGGCGTGACTCGGGATCTGGGGTGCCTTGTGTGGGCATCGGTATGGGTTTTGAGGTTAGAGAGAGAGTTTTTGAAAACAGATGATTTTTAATGAATCATGATGTATTTGTGGGGCTATTGATATTTTGGGGCAATTTTGCTATATATACCAGTTGAACCCGAGATTTTAATTTTGGAAATCATTTTCACGCCTCGCCCGTCTCTCTCTCCCTCCTCTGCCTCTTCCCATTTTCCCTCAACCCTCGCGATAAAAGCCGCGCGCCCGGACCATCCGGCGCTTCCGGACCACCGTTGTCTTCGTCTCTTCCAGGCGCAACTTTCCACACCAAGAACCTGGAATTTCGTCGCGGTTCTCGTTCGGATTTACCAGAAAAGCGCAGAGGTCCGAATTCTAGGGTTCATCCGATTTCAATCGATTTTCTTCAGATTTTTCGATTGGGTAACCTTCCTTACCCCTTTTTCGTTCTTCTCCTGAAATCCCCTACTATTTTTGTGTTGTTTGGTTTGAATTGCTCGTTGCATGGGTGAGTGTAGCGATCGATTTTTGGGGTTTTGGCAGGGGCATATGTTCTTCCTTGTTGATCGAAAATCTGGGCTGATTTTTGGATTAATTCTTGCTGTTTTGCTTCATATGGTTCAGCTTTTGGGTCTATATGGAGAGGGCTTGGGTTCGTTATGAGGGTGGTTCGAAATTTCTGATTTGTGGGGTTATAATTTCAATTGGATTTTTGGGGTTGGAGGCTCGGTTGTGATTGCTGTTGAGGGGGGGGGGGGGATTTGTGATGTTTAGGTTCAAAAATCTTGTTGTTATGGGTTCATTTATGATGCTTAATGGTTCGATGAGGGGTGGTTCTTGAACAACTTCTCGTTGTTGTCTCATCCGATTTCCCTCCCTGGGGGGGGGGGGGGGGGGGGGGGGAATTTGTGATGTTTAGGTTCAAAAATCTTGTTGTTATGGGTTCATTTATGATGCTTAATGGTTCGATGAGGGGTGGTTCTTGAACAACTTCTCGTTGTTGTCTCATCCGATTTCCCTCCCTGCATGTGTTGCTACATTTTGGTTGTCGTTTGTGCCTTGCCCCGGGTCTTTTAAATGGTCAATTGTCGTGTGTTGACAATATTTTTATAAGGGTTATGGATGTGCTTGAGCATGGGTTTGCATGTTCGTAAATAATTGTAAACTATTTATCGTGTTAGCACATCATTCCTCGGGGCATGGAACTCGAGCAAGGTTTGGCTTGGACTACGGAGATTTAAGGTACGTGTGACGTACGAGCATTACTTTATATTAGAGCATTTGTGAAATGCATAATGTATTTTGATTGCATTAAATAGTTGTGCGTGTGTTTATATATATGTGTTGATATAGCTATGGAGCGACCTAATCTTGACATCGCCGCCACAAGCGTGCGTGATACTAGAGTAGTATAACCTTTACAAGACGTATGGGGTACTGGATTTATATGACCATTGTGGGGCATTGAGATGCCTGAGAATGACTGTGGAATCATGTAATCATTGTGAGACATTTGAGATGTCTGAGAATAATGGAGAATTGGTAAATGCGAGGCATTTGAGCTATCTGTGATTGGTAGCGAAGTTGAGAAATCAGTATTAGATATTGAGATATCTATATTTGCATGTATAATGAAATTGGAATCATTATTTATTGATATTCGAGAATTAGGCATGCGATGAGTTAATCAATGTGTTGATTTACTGATTTTTGAGATTTGATGAGTTTGATGATTGTGAGAACAGGGACAGTACATGGAATCTCGGATGAGGACGTTGCCATCCAGGGAGTATCATTTAAATTCATTAGTATTTACATTTTTGTAAATTATGAATTTTATTATTGTGATTATTGAATTTTGTGTATTGGTATGCTCACCCGGGGCTGTCTCTGTTGGGGCAGGTGAACGGGTACATCGATGGCTTTGGAGCTGAGCTCGAGCTGTTGATTGGAGGTACTTCCAGGATCGTGGTACCAGGGCTTGATGGAGCACGGTATCGTATAGTGTACTTACATACACCTGAGGGATATATACACATTCTTGATGCTCGCATGTGAGCACGACTATACTTGTATATGGGTTGTATATAAAGGCATGAGCCTTTCTCTCTTTCATTCTATGTTGCATGCAATTAGTGGTAGAATTGCTAAATGATATGAGAGCCATTGGTGTATTATGAGGGTGTTGAAACCCACTTTTGTTGTCTTATTAGTGTGGTGTCTTCCCTGGCTGGGAATTTACTTAGTGTTGCTGTATTTTGTTAAGTGTTGTGCTTTCTCTGGCCAGGAGTTATGTTATGTAATGTGTTTTTATTTCCGGATAGCTCAATTTATGGGGAGACTCTGCCCAAATTTTTTATAAAAGTCCACAATGTAAAAGTGGTGTAATGAGGATGGTAATGATCGGAATCTATGAGTCTATTTGTTGGTAGAGATGATCTTATAAATGGTTACGATTGGGGAAAACTAGACAATATGAAAAGAAATGTCTAAATGAATTTTCTTATTGCTATGCTAGGAAAGGTTATATGTGTTTTCCCCTTATATACAATGAAAGCATGCAACACTTATGTGATGATTTATACACTAATCAAGGGTTAAAGGCTAGGGGCCCCTACATTAGTGGTATCAGAGCAGTGGTTGCTCTTTGGTGCTGTTAAGGGCCTAAAATATTGTTGATAGCACATAATTATGCATGATGGCATTAATGTTGTATGACACAACTAGTGTATGTGCTTTTATAATATGAAAAGTTGTATTACTAACCATTGTGGTTGCAGGAATCGTGTGAAACACGATAGGATGGCATTAATGGTTATGTCTAGCACTCAGTATGTTATGTGCCAAGGAATCTGGTTTTGTAAGAAAATCAGGTTACAGGAAATATGGAGCATGAAAAGGAATGATGATTATGCATCCCAGGAGTCTTGTTTATCACAGTGAGGATTTTAATGCTTACGCTTCTAGCGCTGAAAATGTGGAGCGGGAGGGGGGAGGCCCGCTTGCACATGGAGGCGGGGTATACCATACTAAGCGGGGAAGGAGGTACCGCTAGTATGAAGAGCGGGGAAGAAGGTACCGCTAGCGGGGAAGAATGTACCGCTAGCGGGGAAGAATGTACTGCTTGTTATGTAGTAATGAAGCGGGGAAGATGGTACCGCTCATTATGAGATTATGAAGTAAGAAGCATTAAAATACACTGATGGCAAACAGACTGGGGATTGGTTAGTGATAGCGATGTCTTTTCCGCTATGTTGATGATGATTCATTCCTTTATGATGACACGGATGATAGCGATGATGTATTCAGCTGTGTCGATGATGATGATTCATTTCTTTATGATGACCCGGATGATAGCGATGATGTATTCCGCTGTGTCGATGATGATGATTCATTCCTTCATGATGACACGGATGATAGCGATGGTTCATTCCGCTGTGTCGATGATGATGATTCATTTCTTTATGATGACACGAATGATAGCGATGATGTATTCCGCTGTGTCGATGATGATGAGTCATTTCGTTATGATGACACGGATGATAGCGATGATGATGATTCATTCCTGATGACACGGATGATAGCGATGGTTCATTCTGTTGTGTCGATGATGATGATTCATTCTTCTATGATGATGGGCGATGATTCATACCGCCAGACACATGTATAGCGATGAGGCATTCCGCTGTGTCGGTTGACGATGGTTCATGCCGTTGGGCATATGTATATGATGATTTACGATGACTCCTTCTTCTATGAGGATTGGCGATGATTCGTGCCACCGGATATGTTGATAGTGATGCCTCGTTCCGCTATTATGTGGACGATGATTCATGCTCAGGTGTATAGAGGTTTCATGCCACTTATTATATGACAAGGTATCATGCCGTCAATTCTATAGCGATGGATTGTGCCACTATGTACGCAGCACATGATTATGCCACCTTCGAGCGATGGGTGCTGATTACGCACTATTATCGAGCGACGAAGACAGGTATGCCGCTATCTTGTTAGCGATGAGGTATGTGATATTGCTATTCTATTAGAATTATTGTAGATAGCATGCGTTGATATGCATGTTTTATTATGACTATTTTATTAGCATAATGGTGGATGGCATACGTTGATGTTCATGGACTGTCACGAGTTGACTAGGTTGTTTAGATGTCATTGTTGACATGTATCGTCACTAGTTGACGATGCCTTAGATGCCATGAGTGGGCATGTATCGTCACGGGATGACAATGACGATGGTGTAGGAGATGTCTTATTAGACATGCATCATCGTTACGATGAACAATGCGTTGAGTATACGTATGCAGTTGTATGCCTTGGGTGCCAGTGCCGAGCACAAGGTGGTGTCTACGTCACCGGTTGACATGACCCTTATACCGAGCGGGTTGCTCGAGGAATGGATGGACGCGCTGTACATGTGATTGTACCGCATCATATGTTTGAGGTGATCATATTACGAGTGGTGATACCCTTGAGGTATGCTCATCGGAATGGCTTTTCGGGCCATGTGATTTGACGACAGGAGTAATCACGGAGGAAATTACTCGCTTTCTGTCGATGTGACATGTGGTAGACATGGTCACACCACCCTTGAGGGTGTAGAATGGGTCCTAAAGGATTATGATCAGGTTATGTTAAGTACTTAGGGACACTGGAGTGTCCAGGGTGTTGGGTAAAGACCCACTATTCTATTGATTTTCTTCCCATGGTATGGTATGCCATGTGGAAACGTCCGTCTTGTTGGTAGGTTTGAAGTAAACCTAAAGAGGCGGCGACTTGTTCGTTTGCCGCGTGTGTGCAGTACCTTGATGGGCTTGCTAGAGCCGTTATACTGCTCGTTGGAACCAAGTTCGGTAAATCGTAAGGTGATACGGTATGGATTGCGGTGGACTCTAGTAGTCACCACGTCATTTGAGGGTGAGGTTGGGCATGCCTCACTGAAATGTGTATACGTTTATGTTTTAATCTTGGTGAGACTTGTCTGGGACAGCTCGTGTTGTTGGAGTACCAACAAGAGAGTCATCAAGTCGTTGTTGACTCGATCTGGGGAATCTGTGTATTTGGGATGCAATGGGTGCTATTGTATCCAGGTTTTCCGAACGGTGGTTTGAGACTAGTGGATCTCGAGTTCGATGACACTTTCCTTGTGAGGAAGGAGGTAGTATTATACCTATTGGGTATCTTTGAAAGATTCGGTAAGTTGGTCCATGTGGTGTTGATTTTGGGAATCACACCGTGTGTTGTTAATCGTCGATTATCATTCTCCACTGGATGGGAATGACTCAGAATTGACGGTTGTGTTTGGGGCTTAGGGGTATGTTGTAGATACCCGAGCCAAGTGCATTGAGTATGCATGTGGTGTCCGTGCTTAGGCAGGTATACCGGTGAGTATACGGATGCCAGTTATTGATTTCCTTTTTGTCAAGCATAGAGTTATGCTATGTTTGGATGGTTAAATCTCTGATGAGAGATATGGAACACCTCGAGATTGGGAATCTCCATGGCACGATAATTCTGGGGAATGATCGTGAGGTTGGGTTGACTCCCTTTGAGGAGGGATCGTCTTGTGTGGGTTAAGGTGTTTCCTTGTTGGTGTTTTCCTCCGAGTTATTCGATAGCCTTCCCAAGTTTGGATTGTTAAATCCTAGGGCAACAAGGGATGGCATGAATTCGGATTCGTAGGGTGTCACTGTCGACACAAGTGTTGAAGATGCAATTGGTGTATTGCATGTCCTTTCAGAATTCGAGACTCTGTGGAGTCTCGATTGTTTCTTTTAATCAGGATGTGTGATTCTTGGAACATCCGGAGGTGGACATCTTGTGAGATGTGTTTGGGTGTGGATCGGTGGCCGTGAGTTGCCCGTCCGAGTTGCAGAGGGTGCAACTGCTCCTTGGATGGAGGTGGTCTGTGTAGCGGGAACCAGGTCTGGTATGAGTATACCGTGGTATACTAGTGTTTCTCTCGTAACGATGTGTGTTAGACATCGTGAGTCATAGTAAAGATGTCATTGAATGATATCTACGATAGAATCGGGAGCGATTCGAATCCTTGCAGTTTCAGTTGACTGGCTGCTTTTGGATTGTTAGCGTTGTGTTGCGCCGACGCTCTTTCGAATTTTTTTTTGTGTACTGGAAAGTTTATTTCATTCCAGGGTTTGGTGCGAGGTCAGTGTCCTCGCGGCTGATGTGTCATCCATGATGCGTTCATGATAGCCATGTCGGGGCTAAGGGTGACTGTTCGATTCACAGTCATGTGTTTTGGTTTGGGTTGTTGCGGCTAAACTTGGAGTACGCCTGTGCTAATTTCGAGGATGAAATTCTTTTAGTGGGGGATATTGTGATGACCTGGGATTATAGATGTTAATCCCGGAGTATTAATAACCCCTAAAGTTTTTATACGTGGCGATTTGGAGTTTAATCGCGGTGTTGGGCCTCCCGAGCACGTCTATTTGGGTAGTTGGGATCGTTGGATCCCGAGGTTGAGATTGTATTCTCATTTCGGTGAAAAACCAATGAGTTGGGTTTTTGGTGTGACTCGGGATCTGGGGTGCCTTGTGTGGGCACCGGTATGGGTTTTTGAGGTTAGAGAGAGAGTTTTTGAAAACAGATGATTTTAATGAATCATGATGTATTTGTGGGGCTATTGGAATTTCGGGGCAATTTTGCTATATGTACCAGTTGAACCCGAGATTTTAATTTTGGAAATCATTTTCACGCCTCGCCCGTCTCTCTCTCCCTCCTCTGCCTCTTCCCGTTTTTCCCTCAACCCTCGCCGATAAAAGCCGCGCGTCCGCCGCCGTCCGGCCACCATCCGGCGCGTCCGGACCACCGTTGTCTTCGTCTCTTCCAGGCGCAACTTTCCACACCAAGAACCTGGAATTTCGTCGCGGTTCTCGTTCGGATTTACCAGAAAAGCGCAGAGGTCCGAATTCTAGGGTTCATCCGATTTCAATCGATTTTCTTCAGATTTTTCGATTGGGTAACCTTCCTTACCCCTTTTTCGTTCTTCTCCTGAAATCCCCTACTATTTTTGTGTTGTTTGGTTTGAATTGCTCGTTGCATGGGTGCGTGTAGCGATCGATTTTTGGGGTTTTGGCAGGGGCATATGTTCTTCCTTGTTGATCGAAAATCTGGGCTGATTTTTGGATTAATTCTTGCTGTTTTGCTTCATATGGTTCAGCTTTTGGGTCTATATGGAGAGGGATTGGGTTCGTTATGAGGGTGGTTCGAAATTTCTAATTTGTGGGGTTATAATTTCAATTGGATTTTTGGGGTTGGAGGCTTGGTTGTGATTACTGTTGAGGGGGGGGGGGGGGGGGTGGAATTTGTGATGTTTAGGTTCAAAAATCTTGCTGTTATGGGTTCATTTATGATGCTTAATGGTTCGATGAGGGGTGGTTCTTGAACAACTTCTCGTTGTTGTCTCATCCGATTTCCCTCCCTGCATGTGTTGCTACATTTTGGTTATCGTTTGTGCCTTGCCCCGGGTCTTTTAAATGGTCAATTGTCGTGTGTTGACAATATTTTTATAAGGGTTATGGATGTGCTTGAGCATGGGTTTGCATGTTCGTAAATAATTGTAAATTATTTATCGTGTTAGCACATCATTCTTCGGGGCATGTAACTCGAGCAAGGTTTGGCTTGGACTACGGAGATTTAAGGTACGTGAGACGTACGAGCATTACTTTATATTAGAGCATTTGTGAAATGCATAATGTATTTTGATTGCATTAAATAGTTGTGCGTGTGGTTATATATATGTGTTGATATAGCTACGGAGCGACCTAATCTTGACATCGCCGCCACAAGCGTGCGTGATACTAGAGTAGTATAACCTTTACAAGACGTATGGGGTACTTGATTTATATGACCATTGTGGGGCATTGAGATGCCTGAGAATGACTGTGGAATCATGTAATCATTGTGAGACATTTGAGATGTCTGAGAATAATGGAGAATTGGTAAAATAAATGCGAGACATTTGAGCTATCTGTGATTGGTAGCGAAGTTGAGAAATCAGTATTAGATATTGAGATATCTATATTTGCATTATAATGAAATAGGAATCATTATTTATTGATATTCGAGAATTAGGCATGCGATGAGTTAATCAATGTGTTGATTTACTGATTTTTTGAGATTTGATGAGTTTGATGATTGTGAGAACAGGGACAGTACATGGAATCCCGGATGAGGACGTTGCCATCCAGGGAGTATCATTTAAATTCATTAGTATTTACATTTTTGTAAATTATGAATTTCATTATTGTGATTATGGAATTTTGTGTATTGGTATGCTCACCCCGTGTGGGGGTTGTGATATCCCCGAAATAATTGATTGCAATTTGGGCATTAATTGTGTTTATATGATTAATTATGGAGGTAATTAATTATGTGCTGGATTTATTTATCATGTTGAAATGCTTAGTCACATGGTAGGCGTGACCGGGAATGCATTTCGGGGTGCATGTGATGCATGTTGGATAATTGGGTGTTTTAATGACTTACATGTGTTGGTAGTCATTTATTGGTAAAACACGCATTTATTTGAGATTGTGGAGCATTGTGATGTAATGCTTTTAAAATATCATGTTGGGGTGTCTTATATACCATGGTATTGTGGAATGCATTTTATTTTAAACAACCCACTTTATACCCCCAAACCCCACCATACCTTCACTTTTTAACTTTCCCAAATTTCACCTCCCAAACCCTTCCTTCTCTTCATTTTCGTTTTTGTGCAAAAAGGTGGAGAGAAATCCTTCCAAAAATTTGATTTGTGAAGTTTATTGGGAGATTTGGAGTCCCCAAGAGGTATGGATACCTCCTCATTGTTTTTGTTGTGTTTGGTTTTGGATTTGTGGTGGTTTTGAAGGGTTTTGAAATGGGTTTGTTGGGGTTGGTATTATTTTGGTTGAGTGTTGAATTTATGAGTATATGAGAATGTTTATTGAAGGTTTTTAGTGATTTGGTATGGTTGATGTTTTAATATTTGAGTTTGTTTGAGTTGGGGAATGAGAATGATGAATAGTGCCCGAAAATCGGGTGTACAGGACTCGGCGATCGATCGGCACTTTCCACCGATCGATCGCGAGCTACAGGGGAGAAGGCAGTAGCCTTCAGCGATCGATCGCGAGTTTGGCGCGATCGATCGGCGAGGTCTCGATCGATCGGCACAAACTCAGCGATCGATCGCGAATTGGATTTTTTTGTTGAACGAGGCAGTGTAGTCTCGCGATCGATCGGGGCTACATGGAGATCGATCGCGAGACACCAAAATGGGTGTTTTTGATTATTTTTGTGGGATTTTTGGTATTGGACTATTATTGGGTTCTAATATTGACTTGTATGAATGTGTAGAACCATCCCAGGTGGCAACACAGCCAAGGAAGTGAAGTCCTACCACATCCTACTTTTTGGAAAGGTACGTAGAGGACGTACGGGCACCCAACGGTACATGTATCTAATATACTCATTGTTTATGCATTGTGGATGCGAGTATATATGGAATTATGCATTGTGGATGCAAATACATGTGGAATTATGCATGATGATTGTATATGCATATGATGGTTATTGGTGCACATCCCATGAGTTGTGGTCATCCCTTGATGATTTTAATGCTTGCAGCTATTTGTTTTGTTGCCGCTAAATGTGAAGCGAGGGGTGGGAGCGCCGCATGTTACATTTAAGCGTGGTTATCATATGAGGCGAGGAAAGAATATTTGCCGCTCAATGTGAAGCGAGGGGTGGGAGCGTCGCATGTCCATTGAAGCGAGGTTATTCTATGCCGCCTATATGTAAATAAGCGAGGGGCATTAAAATACATTGTGATGAACAGACTAGGGATTGTTGATTGGTAATTGGTGATAATGGAATGGTATTATGTCATGACATGTGTGGACCATTAAATAATCTATTTGATTATACTCATGAGTTATGGTATAGGGACAACCAAAAAGGGAGCGTTTAAAATGCATGGGAAAAACAGGAAGTGTTTATTACGGTTTATGCATTTACGCCTTAAATTCATATTGTGTTGTATATGAATTATTATATGCTCATGTTTGGGGGTTGTCCTTGTAGGTACATTTTTGGCATGAAAAAGGGGCTAAAGCGGGTTGAGGCGGTGAGCTTATGAAGAACACTTTTGGTAGATGAAGGACATGATTACTTTTGTATAGTGTCTACTCTAGGAGTAGTGTAAAGCTATAGTAAATACATTCATTTGATTGGGAATGTAACTAACCCATTTGACAGTCCTTATTTTGGCATGTAACTCTTAAGGCTCATAGTCTCAACACGATTATTTTACTCTGATAATTTATATTAGCTCTAATTATTCCCTTAATCCATACTTAAGGAACTAGGGTCCTTACAGGGGCTGTCTCTGTTGGGGCAGGTGAACATGTACATCGATGGCTTTGGAGCTGAGCTCGAGCTGTTGATTGGAGGTACTTCCAGGATCGTGGTACCAGGGCTTGATGGAGCACGGTATCGTATAGGGTACTTACATACACCTGAGGGATATATACACATTCTTGATGCTCGCATGTGAGCACGACTATACTTGTATATGGGTTGTATATAAAGGCATGAGCCTTTCTCTCTTTCATTCTATGTTGCATGCAATTAGTGGTAGAATTGCTAAATGATATGAGAGCCATTGGTGTATTATGAGGGTGTTGAAACCCACTTTTGTTGTCTTATTAGTGTGGTGTCTTCCCTGGCTGAGAATTTACTTAGTGTTGCTGTATTCTGTTAAGTGTTGTGCTTTCCCTGGCCGGGAGTTATGTTATGTAATGTGTTTTTATTTCCGGATAGCTCAATTTATGGGGAGACTCTGCCCAATTTTTTTATAAAAGTCCACAATGTAAAAGTTGTGTAATGGGGATGGTAATGGGCGAAATCTATGAGTCTATTTGTTGGTAGAGATGATCTTATAAATGGTTACGAATGGGGAAAACTAGACAATATGAAAAGAAATGTCTAAAGGAATTTTCTTATTGCTATGCTAGGAAAGGTTATATGTGTTTTCCCTTATATACAATGAAAGCATGCAACACTTATGTGATGATTAATACACTAATCAAGGGTTAAAGGCTAGGGGTCCCTACACAATCACTCAGCATGTATTGAGAAAATGAAATACATCGATAAATGGTTACGCACGAGCCATGTTAAGCGTGATTGGAAACAATTATGTGTTTATCTAATGGTTTAAATCATCTTCTTTTTCATCACCAATAGAAACTAGGTGGAATTCGTTGTACAATATGTTGAATGCTATGTTACCTTACAAAGATATCTTAACTCCATTTTATAATTCATATCAAATGCTTGATAGCGATGAAAGCATTTATTTGACTGATGAGGATTGGGAATTTGTCGAAAATTATGTATCATTATTACGTACTTTCAAAGAAGCGTCTCCAATGTTACTTATCCAACTTCCGTTTATTTTCTTCCTTTAGTATTTAACATGTTTGATAAGTTTATAGAATTTAGAGATGACTATGACTTGCATGATTTTGTTAGTGCAATAGAAACTGATTTTATAAAGTATTGGGAACAAATTCCACACGTCAACTAATTTTTGAATATTATGCTAAATTTTTGGGGAATGTTGTTTACGATCAAAAGAAGTCTACAATGCAACATCTCCAAACTATGTTTCAATTGTATTATGATCAACAGACAAGTGAATCATCGCAACAAATGGCTGTTGAAGAACAACCCCAAGCTCAATCTAGAGGTGGGGGCATCAATTTGCTAGGATGCTGGGAAGAAAAAAATTTAAGGGAAAATGACCTTCTACTAGCACGTCGACTGAGTTGCAAATTTATCTGAATTATCAATTTCTAAGGGAAGACAACTTCAACGTCTTACATTGGTGGAAGGCAAATGCAGCACAATTCTCTATCTTAGCCAAAATGGCTAGAGACTTGTATGCGGTACAAGCTTCAAGCGTCGCTTCTGAATCGACATTCTCAACATGTGGCCGAATTATTGGATAATACATAAGTAATCTATTTGTTGATTCGTTATGCATGCTCACATTACTTAAAGATTGGTTTGAAGCAGAATGTAAGAATAGAAGAGATGGGTGGTTGACGAATTCGTAAATCATTATGACGAGCAACAAGAAGATAACGCCAAAACAATACTTATCAATTATGAAGAGTGCTAAATAGTAATATTTTTTATTTAGATCTCTTTACAATTATTTGTATACATTTATATTATGAAAAATGAAGAAGAAATATATTGAATTTGTGATGAATATTGTGGAAACATTTACAACATCAAAAAAATAAAAAATTACAAAAAATTAAAAAAGATTCGAAAATAAAAAAAAATAAAAACAAATGAAAAAACAAAACGAACCTGATCGGATCGATCCGGAACCGTTGGAACCGGAATCGATCCGATCCGGTTCCTTTACGGACCGAACCGGTTCCGAAAACGAACCGGATCGATCCGGAACCATTTGGAACCAAAATCGGATTAGATCCGGTTCCTTAATGGACCGGACCGATACTTAACGGATCCGAAACCAGCCGGTTCTAGGCTGGGCCGGGTCGGACCGTTGTGGTCCGTTAAGCACCCCTAGTGCATATTATCACATATATTATCTAGGTGTATTTTACCACCTCAAGAATAAAATTGACACGTGTAATTTCAATGCTCAGACGCATAAGAAGATGTGCGTCACACAAATCATATGCGAGAGTGTTGTGTACTTATTTACAAACTACATGAGATAAACTGTTTATTAGGAAATCCAAGGGGGATTCGATGCCAAAAACCCTACAGTAATGTTATTGTAGTATATATAATAGTATCATTGCAGTTAGAGTAGCTTCATAATAATGATGCTGTAGCATCTTTGGTGGTGATATTATCATACATAAAGTAGTGCTCTAGTATTATGGAAGTGTTATTGTATATGTTGTGTTATGGTAGTTTTGTTACTGTAATGCGTTGTGACATTATAATAGAGGATTATAGTATTTAAAGTAAATACAAACAGGGCTAAGTCCAGCCCCCCTTTTACTTTACAATATTCATGTACAATAACTCTTTTTCTTCTTCATAAATCATAACTAAACAAGGTAAACCATTCCCACCTCTAAAGTTGATGCACGAGGCAAATTCAGTGCATATGTTGGTGCTGCACAGTTCCTTCTCAAGAAATCATACCCCACATTGATCACCGCCCTCTTTATCAAACTCGAACCCGACTTCGCCTTCACGTAACAATGGCCTAATATAAATGCCATCCCCGACTCTCTCGCTTCCATCAGTTCTCGCAGCTCTGCCTGGGCATTTGAATCGATTTGCGGACTTTCGGTTAGAAGGAATCTTACCCTTTTTCTTGGAATATCGGGTGAATGAATTTCCTCTAGCTCAACGCTGGCTATATCAGATAATTTTTCATCATTTTCCAACATCTTGATTCCTTTTATATGTGATGATGTGGTCCCGATGACTGTCATCTTCTCTTCGTTCTCAAGATTTTTATCCGATGGACTATCACACTCCGGCCCCTCCGAATGGATAAATTCTGCTATGCTACAAACAAGATCCCTTTCAAACTCCACATCATCCGTGAGTGAATCACGGTATCCATAACGGGCTATGCATCGATAAACACGGTACTCTTTGGGTCCGATTCTTCCCACAAGAAATCTCTCCTCGGGTCTTACATGAGGAACTGGGACATATTTGACACAGAAGAGGACTAGAACCTGGTGAAAAGCTGGGAGAGTAGTCACGAAATGGGAGAAGATAGCTGGAATTCCAGAAACAAGTTCTGTATGTATGAGGCCAATGCCTCGGACTCGTACAATCCCAAGATTGGGACTCAAACCGAGAAGCCAGTCTATGGAAACTTTGTTGTGAAGGTCAAACTCATATTTTTTGAACGTGCCGTAATGCCAGATGTACATTATAGCTAGAAAGATAAACGAGAGTGCAACCGGGACCCAAGCTCCTTCAAGAAACTTGATGAGAGAAGCTGAGAAGTAGAGGGCCTCAATGGAACCAAAGAAGAATATGAAACAAATGGCGAAAACAACGCTTCTATTCCAGCATAAGACGATGACGAGAGACATAAGGCATGTGGTGACCAACATAACAGTTATTACAGCCAAACCTGGTTCGACCAAAAGGCATAATAAGAAATTTAGTCATAATTTAATACGGTAAAATTATAAACAAAGATGTCATTTTTAGTGTAGATATTACCCGATGCATTGCTGATGCGTTTTGTATCTCTGAAGCCAATGGTCACGGCCAAACCGAGCAGCATTAAAGTCCAGTTGATTTCTGGAATGTAAATCTGCCCACATATTTTAGATGACGTGTGTATTATTCTGACCCTCGGAAAGCAACCCAAAGCAGAGCATTGTTTAATGATGGAAAACGTCCCAGTGATGATTGCTTGGCTTCCCACAACAGCAGCAAGTATTGCAATTGCGAGGACAGGCCATCGAATATTTTCTGCATGACGAGAGGAGGATATGGTTTAACTGCAAAACTCAAACAAAATGTTTACTTATCTTGGATACTACTTATAAAGATGAAATGACATTTGAGATATAAACTTTGTATACCAGGTACGGATTCATAGAATCCAATTCGGTAGTAACTCTCAATTACATGATGTTTGGATAGATAGGCTGCTTGTCCCATGTATGCAAGGATTAAGGATGGATAAACCACAAAGCTAAAAGCTATCTGCATAAAATGCAGCTGTTTAATCAAAGTCGAACCAGCAACAAACACGTCAAATATTTCATACTCACATATTTTACATGAAGGGCCAGTCATCTCTCTTATGTAATCTATAATCTGATAGAGATTTGGAAACTCCCATAAGTAAAGGAAAACTAGAAATTCATTTACCTTGATGGACAACTGCGAAAAATGTCCAAGATCAGCAAACATGGCCTCGGAACCTGGAAACATACATCACATTTAAGTGAAATTTAAATGAAAAGTAAGAACATATTAGGATACTTTAAGCAGAAATAAATAGCATTGTAAGCTCTTGTAACCTGTTATGCACAACAATATCCCACCCAAGGACATCCAGCCTCCTCTTCGAGTCTTCTTCAAGAATTTATACATGTAGTAAGGAGAGAGTGCCTGGTAAACATACGGATTCCAGTGGAATATATTATACACTCCAATGGCACTGATGCAGAATAGCCAAGTTATCACAATTGGAGCAAACAGAAATCCTATTCGGTGGGTTCCGTAATGTTGCAGATAAAATAAGAAAACTAGTATTATACAAGCAACAGGGACTTCAATATCTGCGAAACAAGAAAAATTTAAGGAAAAAATACATTAGCCGTTTCTTAGAAATTCACTAATTCAAGACAGAAAATCAGGACATCCATAGAGAAAACATAGTCCAAAGCTAAATTAATGACTACTAATAATATTTGAGGCATCTAAAAATGGTTCTCCGAAATATGGTGAATCTCAATGCCTATGGTGAATCTCAATGCCAACTTTTTAATACTATGTTCGACTGACGATAAAAAACGATGATAGGAGAAGGCTCCAAGATTATATTTTTTTCCTCACAAGATAAACAAATAGTTAAAGTTCCAATTTTCATTCCCTCCCTTTCAAAAGCAGCAGTATTACCTTTCGAGTTGGTTTAATACAAGCAGTAAACCTTATTTACTTCAAGTTACACATCCTCGTCTGAATACAGCGATATGGTCCGCCACAATCAAGAAGATGGTGGCCTAACTTTACTTTTATATAAATCATATTAATCTTTACTTTGACTAAGGCGAAAAATTTGTTCTAATACACGAAAGGCCCCATAATAATGACTTTTCAGCACAAATTGGTGGAATCTCTTTGTCCACGAGATACATAAAGCTATAAGAATAATTTTTTTCCAAGATTTAAATTGGAGGTTGGAACATCTCAAGCCTTCAAACATCAATGTCTTTGAGACCTAGAATTTATATCCAATCAATAGTTCAATATTAATCATATTTTTTCCTTGAATTAAAAAGTTTCCACTTTGCCAATCTCAGTCACTGCACGTTGTTCACAATGCAACAATGCAGAAATCCAAACAGCAATCAAATTAAAGAGCTAAAGACAAGCCATTTTGATAAATTCGAGATTGGCGATGAGATGAGTTTTTATAATTTTAGTGATTCAATCATTACCAAAAAAAGATGAAACACAAGATTAGCAGATGAGTAAATTATTTGGCTTATGGACAGAAATAAGAATACCCCATTTTCAAAACTAGGAAAACCAATTCTAACACAAAGCAATAACAAATCAAACATTCAGATGAGACTTACATTGGTGATGATGCTTGGACACAACAAGCTCTAGTCCGGACACAGCAGAAAATACTGAGCATAAACAACAGAAATATGAATTAATTCTAAGTTCCAACATTTCAATTTCTCCAACTTTACAGTGAACACAACTAAAAAGAAGCCATTTCATACCCGAAATTGCTGGTGTAAGAACTCCATCCCCAATCACCATACAGGTCCCAATCAAAGCCAAAGTGAGCAATATCCTTTGCAGCAATCTATGTTTTTCCAATGTGGATTTCAAGCTCAAGCTCAAGCCACGACCTTTATTACCTGATGCAATTCCATCTTTTTTATACTCATATAATTCCTCATCAGCAAGTTGCCCATTTGGCAAAGTGCTCACCCGGGCATGGCGGCACAGCAATGAATACAAAGCAAACGTCCCACCTTCACCATTATCATCAGCTCTAAGTACTATGAACACATATTTAAGAAGAGGAATTAGAGTCAATGTCCAGAACACGAAAGACAAAACCCCATATATTTCCTCATTAGACTCTGAATGTGTAATGTCCTCCGCAAAAGTACTTTTGTACACATACAAAGGAGAAGTGCTTAAATCCCCATATACAACACCCAAACTCTGATAAGCTAATGTCAGTACAGTCCTCCAAGATTCTTTCTGTAACAAAAATAAAACAGTAGGCAACAAATTACCAACTACCAAAATACTGGTAAAAAAATTGATATTCATTGGAACAAAGCTCACCTTTATAACACTGTTACGGTTCCAGCCTTCAATATCCATCACAGGCCGTCTAAGAATCATGGGAAATCATTCTTGGCTGGTGTCTGAAAGCAGTAAGTATAGGTAATCATTTGAGCAAGCACTATAAGCCAGCCTTTTTTTATTTTTACCGAGAATGATCCATTAAAAACGTGAAGGGCCCTTTTCTTATCATGGTGACAAAAGCGAAAATCTACAAGATAACACCAAACCAGAGACTGTTAGGAACTTGTTCTGAACATTAGTGCCTAACCTAAGTCACATAATCCTCCTACCCCCCTCCACGCACTGGCGCTCCGGCCGCGAACTGGCGAACTCGGTGCGCTTGCGGCGCATTAAGGCGACTTAATAATTTCTAGTTCGCGCTTTAAGAATTTCTAGTTCGCGCACTAAGATTTTATAATTCGCGCACTAAGATTTCCTAATTCGCACATTAAGATTTACTAAGTCGCGCACTAAGTTACTAAGTCTTGTTAATCCTCCTTAATTTTTCGATTTTCTTTTTTTTTTTTGTAATTATAAAAAAAATTCTTAGATTTTGGGTTTATATGAATTTTTATGGTTTCTAGGTATTTCGGGTTGATAAGAAAATTATATTATATGGTAAATAGATAGATAATGAATAATGAAAAGACATAATAACATATGAAATATTAAAATATGTGATAAAAGAAAGTATGATAAATCTGTGATTTTGTAACATTTTTGCGGAGTAAATAATAATAAATTTGATATCTTAGTTTTTTGCATGAAAATTAATAGAATGCACTTTATAAATAAAACTTTTATTTTTATTGAGTTAATTTAAATGTTTATTATTAGTCATTTCATAAAGTAATAATATAAGTCTCCGGAAATAATATGAATCATTTTTAATAAATTCATACTATTACCAAACATGTTGAAATAAATATGAACAATTTGGTTTCATTTTTCAAATTCGTTATTTTATATCTTAAAATAAAACAAAACTTTAATACTTCATTTCTATTTCTACAATATATTTTTCGGAGAATTCTTACTAGACGAACGATCAAATACAAGATTCAAATTACGTTGTATCACTGGCTATAACATTTTTGCAATGCTGCAAATGTTAGATTCTTCAATAAAATCTAATTTTAATGTTTTTTAAGAATGATAAAGCTGCAAACACCAAAGTTGTTAAGAACATCATATTGTAAATTTGTAAATAATATAATAATGATGTGAGTTTGTTAAATATGATGTATATTATGTATGTTTAACTTCATTTCATCAGTGTGTATGTATATATATTTATTTATTTATTAATTTTAATAGGCGCATTAAGGCGCACCCGCACTCAGTTTTTTTGCAAATTGACGCACTCACGCATCCGCATCCGCTCCCGCATCAGACTTATGTGACTTAGTGCCTAACACGACATGTTTTGTTGATAAAATAAAAAGAAAGAAAGAAAAAATTTAATATGACATGTGTCGTTTGAGTGACCACTCTATATAAATTTTAACAAAAAAAATTCTGATCTAGATGCACATACATCGGCCTACCCGTTAAAAGAATATTATCTACCCCAGATCAAGAAACACAACTCCATTGGATCAATTATACAAATCAACAGTTTGGGGGGAAAAATGTGGATTTGAATGGTACAGTTGTCAGGTTTTTTTTTCTATTTACACCCATTAACAAAAATATTGAGCTGCCGACTGAACCCATTGTGTGAAGAGTGTTCGTGCTTGATCGACGCGTCCTTATCAGTTGGCACATTTTTTGTTTTCTTCCATGATTAGATGCTTACTAGTCCCAGCCGGATCAAATCACTTACACTCGCTGATTCGCACGTAATGTATTTGTGACTTTCATTCGGAAATGCAAGTATTTATGGAAGATTAATATTGGTGACACAAAAAGCAAAATAAAAAATATTTTGAAAAGATGAGCCATCCAATATTCCCGGTCCGCCGTGCACCGACCCATTTACAATATTCTATTACAATCAATTCAACAGATAAATACAAACACAAAAAGGTTAAAGTTACATATCGGAGAAGTGAATCGTGGTCCAAACATCATTTTGCTTTGCTTTGATTTTTTTTTTTTTATCTTTTGGAAAAGAAATAAAAAAACTTTAATGTTCGGATATAGGGTTATCGGGGCAACGATTCAAATAGACGGATTACATCATTATGGTTTGAAAATATATTGTTTATTCCTCCGTGGTTTTTTGAATAATCATTTAACCTTTAGGTGATTTGAAAATATGCAGTTTACCTACCGTGGTTTATGAAAATAGACAATCTACACCATGTAATTGTGAATATGCGTAAAACACTCTATTCGTGTATATTATATTTTACAAAAACCAGAGAGGGGTCAGTGCCTTTTAAAAATCACGTGGTGTAAACTATCTGTTTACAAATAAATTGAGTAAAGTGTATGTTAGAGATACCACAGAGAGTAAAATTTCTATTTACAAATCATATATAATAAAGTGTCTATTATCAATATCTCATTGAGTAAATTGTTTGGAAAGCCTATTTTGTAGGAAAATTTCAGAATCTATATTTTTTACTAATAAAAATATTTTTAAAATTAATATGCCCATCCAAACATTGATATTCGTTTTGTGAGAAAAAAAAACCCTTTTTAATCAAAATAATTTTTCCTATCCAAACGCACTCCTTCGTCCACTTTCATGTGTGCTCTGTAAATCATGAACCCTAAGATCCAGGGACAGAATTATTTTTAATTACGTCAATCGTAACCAGATCTTTGAATTGAAATGAACTCCCCTAGTTATATATATTTTGGATACATTCTTTGCAACTTACAATATTACATAATAAAAATAATAAACTTTAAACCAAGAGTGGGCACATATATTATGTGTGGATATTTTTATTTATCCAAAAAAAGATGGAACTCCATTGGCAAATGTAGGGTTTTTTAATTATCTAACCGTGATTTTAAAATTATTTAACAATATAACTCAATTTTTTTTTATTAGCAAACTAACCGAATTCGCCATTTGACATGTCGACTTTGTTAAAAAATCATATTTTTTGATGTCGCCATGTCAGATGGCGACTTCAATTGAAGTCGCCATCTGACATGGCGACATCTTTAAAAAAATATTTTTTTTTAATGTCGCCATGTAAGATGGCGACATCTTATAAAAAAATAATTTTTTCATCGATGTCGGTATATACGACATAACAGCTGAAAAAAAATATTTTTTATTTGATGTCGCCATCTGAGATGGCGACAACATTCAGTTTCTTCGTCTACAAAACCGAACACAATGTTGCTCATTTCGTAAACCAAAATCTCTTCGGCATCCGTAAACAAATTCTGTTCAGAATTCGTAAACATTTTCTCTCCATAATTCGTAAACCATAATCTTCATTATTTCCTCCAGTCGTTTCCTCCGGTCGGCACATTATAGGTACGATGTTATATAAATAGTCAAATTTAACAACATTATATATAATGTACTAATTTATAAATTTTATCTTTATTTTAGAGGTATGTCAATTAAAGTTTTGTTGTATTAAGGATGCGATATATTACAAGATTCAGAATCTGTTAGATATGATCGTGGTCCGTCAAAAGGCATGACAATATCTCCAACTAATAATTATTTGTAGTTATTGAACGACGTATATGATATTACTGGCATCGATCGTAACCAGTTCATTCTGAAAATATATTGTAAATATATATTCAGTGATTTTTCGGGGATGAAACAAACAATTTTTCCCGTTGACAGTGATTACAATTTAGCATGGGTTTTGGATTCTGAACAAAATTATAGTTGTTTGGAGATGTATATACAAACAGAACGAAGAGCTTATGATTTTATTACAGAAATGCCAACAAGTGGTAGTGGTCCATTTGTAGTAGTTACAGAAAGACCAACAAGCTCTAGGATTCAAGATGATGCTCCTATAGTTGCTGACAATATTGTTCCCGAGCCACTAGCAGACAGTTTTGTGGATTTTGGAGATGATGTTCAGAACCGGAGGGGATTCCATCTGATGACGATGAGATTGATATTGAAGAAGTGCCAGTTAATGTACCAGACACAACCATGACAAATGACCATGACCTTTATCCAACAATTCCATTCTCCACGACACATCCAGATGTATTTGGAGATTCGATCGACATTCGAACTGATAAGTGGGGGAGTTACTATGATTATTCCAAAGGAAATATCCATCTGAATATGGTATTTAAAGATAAAGGGCATCTTCAGGCAATGTGAAGGATTACTCGGTACGGATTGTAAAACGTGAGTATCTTGTTGTCAAAAGTACGAAAACATTATGGAAAGTGGTGTGCAAACATAATACACCAGATATGCATTGCAGATGGTTTCTACGCGCCTCGTTGAGTAAAAAAATTGAATATTCAAAATAACAAAGTATGGGGGTTCTCACACTTGTCTTTTGAGTGATTTATTGATCGATCGTGCAAATCTGGACAAAAATATGATTGCTAGTTTGTTAGTGAGAATCATTGTATGCGGGGAAGTTTCTGTCTCGTCGTTCATGAGCCACTCGCAACACATTGTCGAACATACTCCTGTGTTGCCTCATCAACTCTGTCGTAATAGGCACTCTATCAGCAGATGTCGGTCATAGCTTGTAGTTAACTGCTCCATCTGCTCAATCTGCAAAAGTCCAAAAGTCCGTATAAAATTTATACATCTAAACACAATTATAAAACAAAATTTCACGTAATTAACGTACCACATGCTGCTATGCCGGGCTATCACCATGTTGATATCCTGTCTGTACAAAATATTCTTGACGTCCAATGTATCTACGTGTGACTTGGTCATACCACTCATTGTATCTGCCAACAACGTTGTAACCACCATCAGTAAATCGTGGTCTGTCTATACGTAGATCATTTGCCCTCTCTCAGCAAAGTATGTATGCTCTATGCCGAGTGCTCCAGTCTTTGTTGACGTTTCCCCTTCGACCAACATTATGCAATGCCTCATCACCCGATTGTGGATCTTCTGGGATGTCTTGTAGCATCCCAAATTGTCGAAGTACTCTATCAGAAAGTTGCAATTCAACTATGTCGAAGAAAATCAACGGACCCTTATACGTTCCTAACTCGGTGATTCCTCCAGTGTACTCATCACGGTATGACTGCCAATCAAACTGCAAAACAACATTGATTTACATGCTATCAAAAGAACGTATTTTTGTACAAACTAATTTAACAGCATGTTTACTTGAGTTATTGGCTGCTCATCGAGGATGTCCCTCATGATGCGTACGAAATGACTCCCAGTTTCCGTAAAGTTTAAATGACATGACCACATGTATATATTCAAATAAATGATTAAATGCATTAACACATAAATCAATTATAAAACAATACATATTCGTATTACCTTACACCATATGGAGCAGAAGGTAACACATTGTCTGGGCCGATCATTATTTGCCCAATATGAGATCTTTGGCTACCCAATTGCGGAGTCAAACTTGGGATCGCGACCATGCCCAAATCTCATTTATTGTAGTGACATCAATAATACAAGTTAGATTGACAAGAAACATATTTTAATTAAAACAAGCAAACATATTGTTTACCTATAAGAGTTGCAATGCACCACCTATAACTTTTTTCCCTCTCTCGATGACGTGCACAACTCACGATACAAGTATGTCAACACAGTACTACCCCAACTATATGTACGGTCAGAGTCGATATCCTCTAACTTTTGTAAATACAATAACCTAACAAAATTGCCTGATGAATCAGGGCACATAATTCCCCCTAACATCAATAACGCACAAACCCGTGTAAACTTAACAACATCATATGGCGTACTATGTATCTCCAAGGGATTGAGCAGCAAATGATTTTTCAAAACAACTAATCTCAACCTTGCACCTTTAAAATCTTTGATATCTGGTGTGAATCCTAAATATGTACGGCAATATTCTTGCCATTCGGGTAGAGTCCTATCATAATCTATCACCGACACTACGATGCCATCTACTGGCAACACCCATATTACTTCAATGTCTTGCAGTGTGATAGACGTTTCTCCCGAACTAAGATGAAATGTGTGTGTTTCACTGCGCCATCTCTCAACTAAAGCCGTGATCAGGTGCATGTCAAGTTCAATCTTACCACACCTATATATACCATAAAATCCAATCACGTGCAACAAATTAACAACATGTATATCTAGTGGACGCATATCCCAAAAATAGCTATCTGGGTTTCTCACACGAATTATGCTATCCATACCACCTCCTCATACATACTCAGATCGATGTGAAGACTGCAATGACAAAATATGTGTGTCAACCGGGCCTGGTTGTCTCATTTGATCCATCCTGAAATATAATACAAAAAATTATCAACATTAATATCAACATTACAACACCTACCCACCACGACCGCCGCCCTCTGACCGACGCCGGCCCACGCAGGCCACCGGCCACCCACACCGGCAGCCGCCCTCCCACGCAGACCCCGAAGCACCAGCGACCTCAATCCGGAGTCGACTCACGACTACCTTCCTCCGGAGCCAACTTTTCACCATCCACATCACCAAAATATACACAAACAAAAAATATACTCCCAATATATGTATCAAAATCATAATTATCTAAAATCAACAAATAACAAAAATAAAAAAGCTTACCTTAAATAATTTTGGAAAGAAATGGTTCGATTTTCGCTTGAGCTTGCAGATGGAAGAATTTGCGATCGCTTTTATTTTAAACAATTAATTCCAGTGTAACGATTTTATACCGCAAGTGCACGGTGTCAAGTTTTAGTATAGTGATTTAGAAATAGGGATGTCGTACCCACATGGACTAACGTATAAGTACCAAATAAAATTAGAAAAATTATATTTAGTCTACGAAATATATGAATAATTAACTAATGAAAACTTAAAAAAACTTAAAATTAAATCAACTCCTTTGAAGATGCGAAGGAATTTCACTCGAGAAATTTATCAAGATGTCGGTTCACTTGTGTTATCGTCAATGATTTGTTTGTAAAAACAATTACTAATCAATTAATTCTTAAGGTGACGGATTCCCGTAAAATAATCAATACACTTTCTCAAGCTATATTGAAACTAATATTAAATTGAAACAAGTAACTCTCGTTCACTTAAACCAATTTAATTGCATAAATCTCGATGAAAACCGTTAACTTTAAATCTTTCAATTCAAAGTGATCACGTATGTGATTTAATCTCTCGATGTAAATCGTTAGCATACAACATGATTTATTATAGCGTATTATAATTTTATCTCTCGATCTCAATTATAATTCACAAATCAATCAAAGGTAGCAAGGCTTTGATAGCATTAAAAGTATAAATCATGCACAAAAGAATTAATCCACTCTATAAACATTCAAATCATTAACTCAATCACAAGCTTCCCTAACCTTGATAAAATAAACTTATTTCATATTCAAAATCAAACTAACATAATGAATAATTGTTTCTCAACCACCTAAACATCTATAAATTCAAAAATCAAAATAAATTAAGTTTAGAAGTACGATAACGAAACGTTACTTCTTCCATTGCTTCCTTCCTTGCACTTCAAAGGCTTTTTCTTCTTAAATTGTGTAGATGTTGGAGGCTGATTTATGGTGTGTGATATGATATTGGTCTCCCAAATTCATGCCCTAGGTCTCCTATTTATACAAGAGGAGGTGGATAGAAGTGTTCCCAATAGATCAAACTCAATCAAGTCTTTCTTTTGTTTTTCTTCTGAAAATTCTGTTGCTCGATCGATCGATAAAATGTCTCGATCGATCGAGCACTATGATTTCTCGTCCCTGAATTCTTCTGCCACGCTCAATCGATTGAGCATAAACTTCTGATCGATCGAGCACTCTTCAGTCTCGCTTAATATTTCTCTGCCATGCTCGATCGATCGCGCTCAATTACCGATCGATCGAGCATCACTTTTTCTTGTTGGCCAAAATCTCTGCCTCGGTCGATCGATCGAGCTCCGAGTCCGATCGATCGATTATGTCTGATTCCAAATTCTTCATTTCCTGCCTAGGTTTGATCCGTTTTCCTTTCTAGCTTATTTCTTCCACTTCTCACCTAGATTCCCGAAACAAACAAATAAATACCAAAAAACGTAACAACATCCAGGAATCAACACGAAAATAGTTACATATCATCGCAAAATACACATAATATTCATCCTTATCAACTCCCTCGAACTTAGACCTGATCGTCCTCGAGCAAGCACTACGATCAAAATGCAGAGTTCATCCTCAATACTTTAAATGAATTAACTTAGCAACTCAAATCTAAAAGCTCAGAAATCCCACTAACACATCAACCATAAGTCAATCTAAAAGTCAACAAGAAGTGTTTTCTCCTAGGCCAAGCAATACATCGCAAAATCGGAACGTGCGTGTGTGTTGATGTCAATCTTGAGTTTCATACATATTTCCAGGATCAAATAATGCTATTAAACTCAAAGTCAAGATTACTATTAAACACTCCATAAGCCTAGCTTTCAAGCACTTCTCCACTAATGTAATTATTCCCTAGACTTGGATCAAAAGGACATTATAAGCTTATAATGCCAGGTCTTGGGTGTCGGTTTCAAAGAAAAGATAAGATAAGCGCAAAGAAGATAGTATAATTATATACCGTTTAGATTTTTGGACATTTTAAGCTCCTCTTCTTTTTCTTGTCTAGCCTTGGCCATTTTGGGTCTTATACATGTTTTTTTTTTCAAGGTTTTTTCTTCTCTTTTCTCTCTGTTTTTTTTTCTTCTTCTCAATCATCAAGCATTATCACAATACTCAATAAAATATAGTCATTTATGTGCATCTAATGAGATTCATTATACTCCCTTGGGGTAAGGATACACTTTTTTCATTTTAGGCTGCACAAGGTAGGTATAATGAGTTTATCAACAAAAGTCGACCATTATTATTCAATCAAGCTCCAAGTTGGACACTAAAGATTGATATAGACTAGGTAAGCTTGAAAGGCTCAAACGTTCCAAAGATCGCCTAAATCATGTCCAAGTCAAGTTCCTAATTATAAAATTTCACCTCAAAGTGCCCTCAAATGAGTTCTAGAGTGCTTTAAGATTTTCAAGACAAATCATAGTTAACAAAATCTTTCCTATATATATTTCACTCAATCATGACTCAAAAGTGCTCAAGATGTTCCTCAATTTTGAAAATATTAACTCAACCACAGATATTCACAAACAAGTAAAAAATCTTCAAGACTCTAGTTGAGATGGGGATTAATATCATCATGCAATACCGGTGCAAGTCTAATTCATTATTTCTTAATCATGAACTCATTTTTCAAAAAAAATATAAAAAATTTATGTGTTAAAAAACAATCTAATCTCATGATAGAATAGGCATGCAAGATAAGTAACAAGAGAAAACAACAGATATCAGTAAACACCACCCCAAACTTAGTACGTGCATTGCCCTCAATGTACAGTAAACAATAAGCGCAAAAGCAACACATACCTCGACGACGATCGTCAGTGATCGTCATCCTAATCATGCTCCGGTGGGGGTACTGGGTAATATGGCTCCTCTGGCTGGTACGGTGGATATGGCGGATATTGAGGTCGTGGTGGTTGATATGGCTGGTAGGGCTGGAAATGCAGCTCGGTGGAAACTGGATAGCTGAGAAACCTTGGGTGTGGGGTCCTCGTTACTTAATCCGTTATGTATCAGTTCATTTATACATATGTGAGTAAGAATTAAGTAAATCATACATTGATTAAGAGTTTTCTTAAGTAGGTTGTTACAAGTTGACAAAACTATGTCATAATATACAACATCTATAAAGCAAAACAACCTAGATCTCTAGAACTCCTAAGCAGTGGTTCAGCTCGCAGCGGAATAAGACTCACAATCCCGTCCTCCCACGTCTAGGAGTCCCTACAGAAGCAATCACACAACATGAGTATAGATAAACAACTATCTCAGTGCGATATCAATAAGAAACATAAACGATAAAGCACTATAAACATCAACCGTGATTGTTCTGTATCATGCAATATCAAATGCAAATATGTCATGACATATCTTATTCCTCATCCTGTTATAACCAGACCAATATGATATGCCTATCTCAGCGCAATATGTCAGTGGAATCTCCTCACATCTTCATATTAGCGCACATATCATAGTACTGTCCTCACATGTTATAACAGCCAGAGCATATACCCAACCGGCGTATATCTCTCATGCCAAAGCATATGTAGCATACCTATCGTGGTAACAATCCCAGCCAAAGCATATGCCCCACACTGGCATATCTATCGTGGCAATGATCTCAGCTCAAGCATATGCGACATATCTATCGTGGCATCCATCTCAACAATATAAATATCATGAATGTACATGCATATGATATCACTAATCATATGATACCATGCTCACATCATCATCACAATAATCATATACTCGTACATCAAAACGTACCTGTTATGCGACACAAAAGATATAAATTAGGCGCCAATGTCAAACCGCCTCGTTGCCCCGTCCCTGTGATGATGCTACAACAATCTGAACAATATACCATGTTACAATAGGCTTCAAAATCAAATTCTATAAAAATCTAACATTTTTCAAAATCTTAACCCTGGCGATCGATCGCCATTTTTCCCGATCGATCGCCAACATGTTCTGTTTTAGCGCGATAGATCGCCACTATCTCGCGATCGATCGCCAAAGTTTTCTGTTTCCTCGCGATCGATTGCCCGATTTTCACCGATCGATCGCCATATGTTTTCACCGCCTTATTATTTCTCTGTTCTCGGCGATCGATCGCCATGGGGCTCGCGATTGATCGCAGATGTTCAGAAAATTCAGAACATGGAGATTTTGAGCTTATCTCCATGGTGCATCTCCTACAACTCAAAAATTCACATTCCAACATGTTATTTGGATGATATCCCTTCAATTAAACATGTTTCCATATCATTACAACTCAATTCTTTGCATGATAACAACTCTCAATTCAAGTTATATAAGAATAGTAACCACATGCTTCAAGTTTCCATCAACTAAGTCCATATACATCATATGCTATGAAATTCTTACCAATAAAGTTTGAAGTCACTTCACTCAACTTCCTAGCTTGATTACCAAGTGAAATCCAAGCAAAAGATGGAAGAACAAGCAAGGGTTTTGGAGAGGTGCTTGTGTAGAGAATTGTAGGTGAAAAATGGTGTACTATGTGATTACAAATCTGATTCTACCTTCATATAAGCTCCTCTACCACAAACTCAAATTCACATGACATGCAACTCACATACACACCACATGCAAACTCAATTTCAAATGCATGGTAAATGTAAGGACATATCCAACTATGTGATGCATTAGCATCTGTCTATGTTATGAACTCACTTTCTTTAATTTCTCACATATACATATTCATGTTGTTGATTTCAACTAAGTTTCATTCACACATGGCTTTACTCCTGTTTGGTTCAATCCAAACCCGATTCTACATCGTACTGTAATTAATCATAATTACACCATAATCATATCACACATGTATACGTCATATCGAGGCATGACATTTCTCCCCTACTCATTAAATTTCGTCCTCGAAATTGCATATACATAACATGAATCACATAGATACATATTCAATTCTACCATCCTATTGTAACAAGGAAATAAACAACATGATATAAGTACTATTACTCACCAAGAGTATCATAACAATGTAAATTCATACCAGAAAATAACTCAGGATACTGCTGTATCATATGCTGCTCCGTCTCCCACGTTGCCTCCTCGACACCCCGTCGATCCCACTGTACCTTTATCATTGGTATCATTTATTACGCAAGGTCCTCTCGGCTCTATCCAAAATCTTCACAGGTCGTTCCACATAAGACACGTCTGTATCCAGTACTTCAGACGGTGGCAATACATGACTCGGATCTGGTTCATATTTCCTCAACAGTGAAACATGAAACACATCGTGTGTAATACCCCCGAAAGGTTAAATGATTATATGCTACGATGATGAAATGTTATATGTTTATGTACTACAATAATGAATTATGATGTATCTAAGAGGGTCGTGGTATTTTAATTGGGGGTTATATTTATGATATGATGATATGGTTTAGGTTGCATGTTACGTGTTTTTAATTGTGGTAATGATGTGGTGCAATTGTAAAATGTCAAGGGAAGATACTTTTATACATCGTATGAAATACCGGGATACAATTAAACACCACAAAACCACCCTACATGCAACCACCCACCCCCCACTTGCATACAACCCACGCCCCCCTCCCCTGTTTTCTGGAAAATAATTGACCAAGGAGTCAAGTTGGCACTTAGATATTTCTTATTTGGTCTCTCCCAAAAACCTCCTTCTTCCTCCCTTCTTTTCGTCTGAGATCTGGACTACTACTAGGAAGAAAGTGGTCGGAAATTCCTTGCCTTTTTCCTGACAAAAATCGGAGAGCAAAAGTGGTGAGGAATCACGCTGGTTCACCAGCTTTTCGTGTTTTTACATGTATGTTTGTCATAGCAGATTTGGCATGCTAGGGTAGAGTTTAATGAAAGATTGATATGAGTACCTTTATGTGATGTTTATGATGTCCTTAGCATGTTTTGTTAAGTAGCTTGCATGACTTATGTGATAGATCTTCGATTGTAAAAAGGGCTCCTCGAAAATCTGGGCAAGAAGTACCCTGTTTTTGTGTTGAGCAGGACTTTTATTAGGAAGATTTGAAGCATGCTAGCTTAGGTTATGGGTAAATCTTTGATGTGCATACATACACGGAAGTTTTGTGAACATGCCAACATAAATGTTTAAGCATGAACGATGGGCTATGTGGTAGTTTCATGACTACAAATGTGTGTGTTCGAAAATTCTGAACTGAATAATCATGCCCTGTTTTTCCGAAAAAGCTGATCGGGTATTGATAAAGAGGGGTAGATTTAATGCATGTCGGGTTAAGCTATAAGTGAGACTTTAATTTTAATACATGCATGAAAGTATGTTGAAACTATTGATATGCTAGTTTAGGCATATAATGTAAGTTATGAAGGAGTTTGAAGGGTGTAAATTGAAGTGTTCGAGATTTCTGGAAAAATCTCGAAATGTATGAACGACCGATCGATCGGTGATGAACACCGATCGATCGGCAAAACCAGTAGCAAAAGGAGTAAATGATGAACAGTTAAGCGATCGATCGGTGAGAGATACCGATCGATCGGCAGTCACTGTTCATATGTTATAAAATTTTATGATTTTTTTTGAAATCTGATTTCGATTCTCGTATCGGTGCCTAATATTATATTATGTGGTTATGTAGAGCCATCCCAGGTACCAGCACCATCAAGGAGATAAGTCTATTGACTCCTCCTCCTTTTGAAAAGGTACGTAAGAGACGTACGGGCATCGGACGGTAAAACTCATCCCTACGCTATGACTATGCATTTATCGCATGAATATGTATACGACGAAATCATGATGTTTATCCGATGTTAATATGATGATGTGTATACGATGTTTATATGATGATGTTTATACGATGTTATTGTGGTAAGGTGCCACGGGGTAAGGTGCCCCACATGGTAAGTAGCCATGCGATGTTATTGTGGTAAGGTGCCACGGGGTAAGGTGCCCCACATGGTAAGTAGCCATGCGATATTATTGTGGTAAGGTGCCACGGGGTAAGGTGCCCCACATGGTAAGTAGCCATGCGATGTTATTGTGGTAAGGTGCCACGGGGTAAGGTGCCCCATATGCATGATTATGAATCAGGGACAACAATAAGAAGTTAATGAATAACCAGCATATTTACTTAACCAAGATTTCATGCATTTACTATAATGTTTATATGTTGTTAAGTGAAATTGTATATGCTCATGATGTGTTGTCCCTGTAGGTACGCTTTTGGATGAAAGGACTAAGGGTCGGGTTGAGGCAGTGAGCTACGAGGGACACAGGAACGTTTAGGATTTCAAGTTATGATTAGTATCTACTCTAGGAGTAGTGTAAATCTAAATGACATTCTTTTGGAATGTAATGAATTATTTTGAAGTTTTGTAATTTTTGGCCTGTAACCCGGTTAGCTCATGTAACAACCGAATCCTTAAGACGTTATCAATGCATGATTAATCCTTTTTATGTCTAGTAATCACTGTTAAGGTAGGAAGACCCTACATTAGTGGTATCAGAGCAGTGGTTAGATAACTCGGGAATGAGTGAAGGGTAGCCTTAGCAATAAGTTGGCTAGGTGCTTACTTTTGAACATGTTTTATATGTATGTTGCTTTCTAAGTTATGCTAACATGTTTAATTATCTAACGATGTGCTTCATGAACTGCTTTTGGTGTTGTTATTAACCCCTGTATTGCAGCATGGCAGCAAATATAGAAGTGGGAGACGCCATTAGTGTAAACGCAAGTGCTGGGCGTACGAATCCATTGCCACCTCCAGCCTTGGGTGAGGAACCCTCTGAACAGCAGTTGCTACCTGGGGAATTGAGCTTGGCTCAGTTTATGATGTATCGGCCTCCGATGTTCGAGGGAACTGAATCAGGAGAGAAAGCGGAGGAATGGTTGGAGAGAATTGAACAGATATTTGTGGCAGCGCCTTGTGCAAAGACGGCCTGGATCAGATTAGCAGAATTTCAGCTGTCCAAGAAGGCATTGATGTGGTGGAAAACCACGGTGATTGAGCAAGAGGCTCTAGGACAGGAAGTAAATTGGAAGATGTTCCGAACGCGGTTTCTGAACCGCTATTTCTCAGCTGCTGCAAGACAAGCCAAAGAGGATGAATTTACCAGTTTAAGACAAGGTACCATGCCTGTATCTGATTATGCTTTGCACTACTGTTCCTTACTTCGATATGTGCCACACATTGCTGCAAGCACTCAAGCGAAGATGCGGAACTTCATGAAGGGCTTGAGGCCTGAACTGTATGACAGGGTGATCACTTATGGCCCTGCCTGTTTTGATGATGCACTCTCACGAGCAGAGCTAGCTGAACTGGGAGTTGGTGCATATCCTGATGCGGTGCCACCTCCAGCACCCCCTCAGAAATTTACTTCTGACCACTTGAAGCCCAGGGGTGATCAGTTTAAGCCTAAGGGGAACACGTCAGCATCGAGATTCAGTGGCAAGAGGCCCGAGAATCGATGGAAAGGGAAGGGTAGGAATGACACTCCATCTGGGAGAGGACAGCCTCAGGGAGATAGATCTGGAAGAGCTCAGTGCACTATATGTGGACTATCACATTTGGCAAAGGACTGCGTTGGCTGCTATGTCTGTGGCGACAGAGGCCACTTCGCTCGACAGTGTCCCAACAGGGGAAGACAGCAGAACTCTGCGGGGAGGCCTGCGGACAGAGCGGCACCGCACAGACCACCTTTCGCACCGAGGCAGTATGGAGGTCAGCCCACGGGGCCACCTCAGGGTCAGGTGTATGCTTTGACAAGGGAGCAGGCTACAGCGGCTCCAGAGGAGGTGATAGCGGGTACGTGTCTTTTATTTACGCACCCTGCTCTTATATTGATAGACACAGGTGCGTCACACTCTTTTGTGTCGACGAGTTTTGTTGAAAGGCACCACATATGCACTTCTCCGTCGCCCATGCCTCTTTTAGTCTCGACCCCCGCAGGAAAAAGTTTGACTACTGATCAGATTGTCTATGATGGCCTCATTTATTTTGAGGATAATGAGTTGAGATCAGATTTGATTGTGCTGGGCATGACAGACTTCGATTGCATTGTGGGCATCGATGTTCTGAACAAGTATCAGGCGGTCGTTAACTGCAGGCAAAGGACTGTCCGATTCAGATCTGATTTGGGAGTCCAGTGGACATTCTTTGGGGATGGTTCTCGCCCAAAGATTCCGTTGGTATCGGCTGTCAAGATGGCTCAGTTATTGGAACAAGGTCATGCAGGATATCTTATCTATGCTATTGATATGACGGAAAAGAGGAAGGAGTTGAAGGTTGAGGATGTGCCCGTAGTGGCAGAGTTTGCTGATGTCTTTCCGGAGGAGATTCCCGGACTCCCACCGACGAGAGAGGTCGAGTTTGGGATTGAACTGCTACCAGGGACGTCTGCAATTTCTCGTGCCCCGTACCGGATGGCACCAGCTGAGTTAAGGGAGTTAAAGATGCAGTTGCAGGAGCTCCTTGACAAGGGCTACATACGCCCTAGCGTATCGCCATGGGGAGCTCCTGTCTTATTTGTTAAGAAGAAGGATGGATCGATGCGCCTATGTATTGACTATAGACAACTGAATAAGGCCACAGTCAAGAACAAGTATCCACTTCCAAGGATTGATGACTTGTTTGATCAGTTGCAGGGAACGAGGCTTTACAGTAAGATCGATCTGAGGTCGGGGTACCATCAGATACGAGTAAGAGAAGATGATGTTCAGAAGACGGCTTTCAGGACTAGATATGGGCACTATGAATTTCTGGTCATGCCTTTTGGGGTGACGAATGCCCCAGCTGTCTTCATGAGTTTGATGAACAGGGTGTTCCAGCCGTATTTGGATCAGTTCGTCATAGTCTTCATTGAAGACATACTTATCTACTCTCGGACGGAAGAAGAGCACGTAAGACACTTGAGGATAGTGCTTCAGATCCTAAGGGATCATCAACTATATGCAAAGCTTAGTAAGTGCGAGTTCTGGTTGGACAGCGTGGTATTCTTAGGCCATGTCATATCTAGCCAGGGGATATCTGTGGATCCCAGGAAGATCGAAGCTGTGTTGGAGTGGGCTGCACCCACTTCTGTACCAGAAATACGGAGTTTCCTCGGTTTGGCAGGTTATTACCGACGTTTCGTCGAAGGTTTCTCGAAGATTGCCAAACCCCTGACACAACTGACTCAGAAAGGAGTCCCCTTCTATTGGTCTGAAGCTTGTGAGGAAAGCTTCCAAGAACTGAAGCGTCGCTTGACTACAGCGCCTGTACTGGTGATTCCGTCTGAAAATGAGAGATTTACCTTGTATACGGATGCGTCACTGCAGGGTTTGGGCTGTGTGTTGATGCAAAATAAGCACGTGGTGGCTTATGCATCGAGGCAGCTGAAGCCACACGAGGCTAGGTATCCAGTGCACGATTTGGAACTGGCGGCCATCATATTTGCCTTGAAGATATGGAGGCATTACTTGTATGGCACGTCTTTCACTATATATACGGACCATAAGAGCCTGAAGTTCTTATTCACTCAGGCAGAGTTGAATATGAGGCAAAGAAGGTGGATGGATTTGCTCAAAGACTATGATTGTGAAATTGAGTACCATCCAGGTAAAGCAAACTTGATAGCAGACGCCTTAAGCCGGAAGGTGAAGAGTACTGCAGAGGATGTCATGTGTTTGTCGGCCTTGATGACTTCTTATTACCATCTGGGCTATGATTTCGATGTAGACACGTCGCCTGTGCGAGTGTCGACCCTATTGGCAGAGCCAGACATATTTGAGGCAATCAGGAAGGCCCAAAAGTCGGATAGTGAGGTTCATAGGTGGACGTCATTGGTACTTCAGGGTCAGCCATCCAAGTTCAGAGTGGCTGAGGATGATTCTTTGAGACTGGGCAACCGATGGGTAGTCCCAGATACACCAGAACTGCGTAGAGGAATATTGGAGCGAGCTCACAATAGTCGGTTCAGTATCCACCCAGGGGGAAAGAAGATGTACAAGGATCTGTGTGATCAATTCTGGTGGAGACGCATGAAGCGTGAGGTGATCATTTTCGTTAAAAGATGTTTGATCTGCCAGCAGGTAAAGGCAGAGAGGCAGAGGCCTGGTGGTGAGCTGAAGAGCTTAGAGGTGCCTGTATGGAAGTGGGAGCATATATCTATGGACTTTGTGACCCACCTACCTAGGACGGCCTCAGGATTTGATGCTATCTGGGTGATCGTGGATAGGCTGACGAAGACGGCTCATTTCATCCCTTACAGTATGTCATATACATACTTGAAGATGGCCCAGATGTATATACGGGATGTGGTAAGGTTACATGGTATTCCAGTCTCGATAGTGTCTGACAGGGACCCGAGGTTCACTTCACATTTCTGGGAGGGTCTCCAGACAGCTTTGGGCACAGAAGTGAGACTGAGTACGGCCTATCACCCTCAGACAGACGGCCAAACAGAGCGTACCATTCAGACGCTCGAGGACATGTTGAGGGCGTGTATTTTGGAGTTTGATACTCCGTGGCAGGATTCAGTGCCGCTGGTGGAGTTCTCCTATAATAACAGTTATCAGGCGAGCATTCAAATGGCCCCTTTTGAAGCTCTGTATGGACGACGATGTAGATCACCACTGTATTGGGAGGACTTGACTAGCAAAGCGGTCGGAGGACCGGATATGATCAGAGATATGGAAGGTAAGATAAAGTTGATACGCCAGAAGATGAAAGCGGCCCAGGATAGGCAAGCGGCCTATGCCAATAAGCGGCGACGACCACTAGAATTCCAGTTAGGAGACCGGGTCTTCTTAAAGATTTCGCCCTTCAGGGGTGTGGTTCGTTTTGGGATGCGGGGAAAGTTATCTCCGAGATATGTTGGGCCATATGAAGTTTTGCAGCGTATTGGTACTTTGGCATATCGTCTGGCTCTACCACCATCCTTGTCTGGCATACACGATGTTTTCATGTCTCTATGTTACGGAAGTATGAGCCAGATCCGTCTCATGTCTTACAGCCTACAGAAGTTCAGTTAGACTCAGATATGTCCTACGAAGAACGACCAATCAGAATTCTGGATCGAGAGGATCGCAGACTACGGAGCAAAGTTATACCGATGGTCAAAGTTCAGTGGGATCGTCGGGGTGTCGAGGAGGCTACATGGGAGACGGAACGGCATATGGTGCAGCACTACCCAGAACTATTCTCTGGTATGTATTTATATTTAGTTCCGTTATGATGATGCATGTGGATTTCGAGGGCGAAATCTTATAAGTAGGGGAGTAATGTAATACCCCCGAAAGGTTAAATGATTATATGCTACGATGATGAAATGTTATATGTTTATGTACTACAATAATGAATTATGATGTATCTAAGAGGGTCGTGGTATTTTAATTGGGGGTTATATTTATGATATGATGATATGGTTTAGGTTGCATGTTACGTGTTTTTAATTGTGGTAATGATGTGGTGCAATTGTAAAATGTCAAGGGAAGATACTTTTATACATCGTATGAAATACCGGGATACAATTAAACACCACAAAACCACCCTACATGCAACCACCCACCCCCCACTTGCATACAACCCACGCCCCCCTCCCCTGTTTTCTGGAAAATAATTGACCAAGGAGTCAAGTTGGCACTTAGATATTTCTTATTTGGTCTCTCCCAAAAACCTCCTTCTTCCTCCCTTCTTTTCGTCTGAGATCTGGACTACTACTAGGAAGAAAGTGGTCGGAAATTCCTTGCCTTTTTCCTGACAAAAATCGGAGAGCAAAAGTGGTGAGGAATCACGCTGGTTCACCAGCTTTTCGTGTTTTTACATGTATGTTTGTCATAGCAGATTTGGCATGCTAGGGTAGAGTTTAATGAAAGATTGATATGAGTACCTTTATGTGATGTTTATGATGTCCTTAGCATGTTTTGTTAAGTAGCTTGCATGACTTATGTGATAGATCTTCGATTGTAAAAAGGGCTCCTCGAAAATCTGGGCAAGAAGTACCCTGTTTTTGTGTTGAGCAGGACTTTTATTAGGAAGATTTGAAGCATGCTAGCTTAGGTTATGGGTAAATCTTTGATGTGCATACATACACGGAAGTTTTGTGAACACGCCAACATAAATGTTTAAGCATGAACGATGGGCTATGTGGTAGTTTCATGACTACAAATGTGTGTGTTCGAAAATTCTGAACTGAATAATCATGCCCTGTTTTTCCGAAAAAACTGATCGGGTATTGATAAAGAGGGGTAGATTTAATGCATGTCGGGTTAAGCTATAAGTGAGACTTTAATTTTAATACATGCATGAAAGTATGTTGAAACTATTGATATGCTAGTTTAGGCATATAATGTAAGTTATGAAGGAGTTTGAAGGGTGAAAAATGAAGTGTTCGAGATTTCTGGAAAAATCTCGAAATGTATGAACGACCGATCGATCGGTGATGAACACCGATCGATCGGCAAAACCAGTAGCAAAAGGAGTAAATGATGAACAGTTAAGCGATCGATCGGTGAGAGATACCGATCGATCGGCAGTCACTGTTCATATGTTATAAAATTTTATGATTTTTTTTGAAATCTGATTTCGATTCTCGTATCGGTGCCTAATATTATATTATGTGGTTATGTAGAGCCATCCCAGGTACCAGCACCATCAAGGAGATAAGTCTATTGACTCCTCCTCCTTTTGAAAAGGTACGTAAGAGACGTACGGGCATCGGACGGTAAAACTCATCCCTACGCTATGACTATGCATTTATCGCATGAATATGTATACGACGAAATCATGATGTTTATCCGATGTTAATATGATGATGTGTATACGATGTTTATATGATGATGTTTATACGATGTTATTGTGGTAAGGTGCCACGGGGTAAGGTGCCCCACATGGTAAGTAGCCATGCGATGTTATTGTGGTAAGGTGCCACGGGGTAAGGTGCCCCACATGGTAAGTAGCCATGCGATATTATTGTGGTAAGGTGCCACGGGGTAAGGTGCCCCACATGGTAAGTAGCCATGCGATGTTATTGTGGTAAGGTGCCACGGGGTAAGGTGCCCCATATGCATGATTATGAATCAGGGACAACAATAAGAAGTTAATGAATAACCAGCATATTTACTTAACCAAGATTTCATGCATTTACTATAATGTTTATATGTTGTTAAGTGAAATTGTATATGCTCATGATGTGTTGTCCCTGTAGGTACGCTTTTGGATGAAAGGACTAAGGGTCGGGTTGAGGCAGTGAGCTACGAGGGACACAGGAACGTTTAGGATTTCAAGTTATGATTAGTATCTACTCTAGGAGTAGTGTAAATCTAAATGACATTCTTTTGGAATGTAATGAATTATTTTGAAGTTTTGTAATTTTTGGCCTGTAACCCGGTTAGCTCATGTAACAACCGAATCCTTAAGACGTTATCAATGCATGATTAATCCTTTTTATGTCTAGTAATCACTGTTAAGGTAGGAAGACCCTACATCGTGGATACTACTTAATGCTGGCGGTAGTGCCAATCGATATGCCAACGTACCAATACGTTGCAACACCTCATAAGGACCAACGTATCGTGGAGACAATTTTCCACGTTTACCAAATCGTACCACACCTTTAAAAGGTGAGATTTTCAAGAATACCCGGTCTCCGACTTGAAATTCAAGTGGTCTACGTCGTTTATTGGCATAAGCAGCTTATCTATCCTGAGCAGCTTGCAATTTCAATCTGATCAGTTTCACTTTCTCCTCCATTTCACGTAGCATTTCGGGTCCATGGAGTGCAGTCTGTCAACATCATCCCAATATAATGGTGATCTACAGCGTCGCCCATACAGTGCCTCAAATGGTGCCATCTGGATACTAGTTTGATAACTGTTATTGTACAAAAATTCTATTAATGGCAACTATTCTTGCCAAGAGTTATCAAACTCGAATACACAGGCCCGCAACATATCCTCAAGCGTCTGTATTGTACGCTCTGTCTGCCCATCTGTTTGAGGATGATACACTGTACTCAATCGTACTTCCGTTCCCAGTGATGACTGTAATCCTTCACAAAATTGAGAAGCAAATCTCGTATCTCTGTCCGATACAATGGAAACTGGTATTCCATGTAGTCTCACTACATTTTGAATATATAATTGAGCCATCTTCAAATAAGTAAATGTCATATTGTAAGGTATGAAGTGAGCTCAGTCTATCAACAATTACCCAAATCGCATCAAAGCCAGAAGAAGTCCGTGGTAAATGAGTAACAAAATCCATTGTAACATGTTCCCAGTTCCATTGAGGAATCTCCAAACTCATCAATTCACCTCCTGGTCTTTGTCGTTCTGTTTTTACTTGTTGACAAATCAAACAATGTTTCACAAAGTCTAGTACATCCTGTTTCATGCGTTTCCACCAGAATTGGGTACGCAAATCTTTATACATTTTCTTTCCTCCCGGATGTATACTATATCGACTACAATGAGCACGTTGTAGTATTTCTTGGCGTAGTCCTAATGCAGCAGGTACTACCCAACAGTTCCTATATTTCAAAGTTCCATCACTTGTGATTACAAACTGAGATGTTTGTCCTTGACATATCATTTCCTTCCAATGTTGTACCTCATCATCAGTAACTTGTGCCATTCTGATTTTCTCAAAAATATCAGGTTCAACCAACAATGTTGATACCCGTACTTGCTCTGTGTCTACTTCAAATTCATAACCAAGGTACAACAAGAATTCATCAAAGCTGATAAATGCATCATATCATCAGCAGTATTGTGGACTTTTCGACTTAAGGCATCTGCTGTGAGATTAGCTTTTCCTGGATGATATTCGATCTCACTATCATAATCCTTTAAGAGATCCATCCATCTTCTTTGCCTCATATTCAACTCTGCTCGAGTGAATAAAAACTTTAAACTTTTATGATCAGTATATATGGTAAACGACGTACCATATAAATAGTGTCGCCATATCTTCAAGGCAAAGACAATGGCTGCCAACTCCAGATCATGCACTGGATATTCATTTCATGTGGCTTCAATTGTCTTGATGCATAAGCCACCACATGTTTATCCTGCATCAAAACACAACCTAAACCAAGTAATGATGCATCAATATAAAGAGCAAACCTATCATGCTCTGATGGAATAATTAACACTGGAGCAGTAGTCAATCGATGTTTCAATTCCTGAAAACTATGCTCACATACCTCTGACCATCGAAATGGTACTCCCTTCTGTGTCAGCTGTGTGAGTGGTTTGGCAATTGCCAAAAATCCGTCAACAAACCGTCTATAGTATCTAGCCAAACCTAAGAAACTACGAATCTCTGGCACAGAAGTAGGTGATGACCAATTCAACAACGCTTCTATCTTTCTCGGATCAACTGATATACCATCTTTAGATATCATATGTCCCAAAAATCCTACACGGTTCAACCAAAACTCACACTTACTGAGTTTGGCATATAACTGATATGTTCTCAATAACTGTAACACCAGGTGTAAATGTTGGACATGTTCGTTTTCACTCCGAGAATAGATCAAGATATCATCAATGAACACAATGACAAATTGATCAAGATATTCCTGGAAAACTCGATTCATCAAACTCATGAAGACAGCTGGAGCATTCGTCACACCAAATGGCATCACTAAGAACTCATATTGGCCATAGCGAGTTCTGAATGCTGTTTTCTGTACATCTCCTTCCCGCACACGCATTTGATGATAACCAGATCTCAAATCAATCTTCGATTATATCGTAGATCCCTGTAACTGATCAAACAAATCATCAATACGAGGAAGAGGATATTTATTCTTTATGGTTACCTTGTTCAACTGTCTATAGTCAATGCATAGTCGCATCGAACCATCCTTCTTCTTGATAAACAATACCGGAGCTCCCCAAGGCGATACACTAGGACGTATGTACCGCTTGTCCAATAGATCTTGTAATTGAGTTTTCAACTCTCTTAATTCAGATGGTGCCATTCAATATGGTGCTCGTGAATTGCAGAAGTACCAGGTACTAACTCAATACCAAATTCCACTTCTCGACTTGGTGGAAATCCAGGAATCTCATCTGGAAATACATCTGCATACTCTGCAACCACTGGTATGTCCTCCACTCTTCTTTCTACTTTCTTATCTGTGACATCCACATCATATATCACATATCCCGTATGTCCACATTCTAACAAACGGGACACTCTAAGAGCAGATATCAATGGAATCATGGCATGTGATCCTTGTCCATAGAAGATCCTTGATTTCCAGTATCAACTAAAATCTACTGTCTTCTGACAACAATCTACAATAGTTTTATATCTGCTCAACATGTCAATACCAAGAATACAATCAAAATCCATCATATCTAGCACAATCAAATCAGCCTATATCCCATACTCAGTATCAAACTGAATAACACAATCAGACACACTGTGACAAGCCATCACAGTAGTTCCCATGGGTGTCGAGACATACAGAGGCATCAACAATGGAGATGAGCATATATAATACCGATCAATAAACGCTTGGTAGCAATCAAAAGGAAAGCAAGATAAGTAAATAAACTACACTTACCCGCAATCACATCATCAGGGGCTGCCTCTACTTGCTCCTTGTTCAGTGCATACAACTGAGCCTGAGGTGGTCCTGCTCTCTATCCTCCACCAGTCCGTGGAACACCCTGTGATCTCTGCACTGTACTTTCTGACATATTCCCTCATATCTGTTGTCCTCCAAGTTGAGGGCAATATCTGATCATATGTCCTGTCCTCCCACAGCGGAAACAAACCGGAGTATCGAGTTGTGGACAATCTCTTTTAAAATGTGGTCCTTCACACTTAAAACATTGTATCCTAGACCACTGCTACTACTACTGCCTTGGGACTGTCCCTTGGTACCTCGTTCACCACCCTTTCACATAGCAAACCGCTTTCCAATAAATCTAGAGGAAGATGCACATCCTCGTGATGCTTTAAACGGTTCTCCTCTAGGTCTCATGCTCTCTGATGTAGGTGGTTGGGATTGCCCTACATCCTTATACACACCAACTGCAATCTCAACCATCTCAGCTCTCGTTAATGCTTCTTTGTATGACGTAGGGTTATTAGAAATCACCCTATCAAACAACTCAAGCCTCAAGCCCTTCACAAACTGTCTGATCTTTGCCTTTGTGTTTGCATCAATATGCGGTACAAACCATAACAATGAAGAATACTGCACAACATAATCAGACAATGTCATTGTTCCCTATTTCATATTAGTGAACTCATCTTCTTTCCTCTGTCTCGCAGCCACAGAGAAATAGTGATCAAGAAAACGAGTTCTGAAAACATCCCAATTCACTGTCTGTCCTTGAGCTCTCAGCTCAATCAATGTGGCTTTCCACCACATCATTGCTTTCTTAGCCAACTGGAATTCAGCCAAACGTAACCAGGCGGACTTGGCGCATGGTGCTGACACAAAGATCTGTTCAACACGTTCCAACCATTCCTCTGCTTGTTCCCCTGATTCAGTACCCTCAAAGCGAGGTGGCTGATAACTCAGAAACTGTGTCAAAGTTAACTCCCCAGGTAATAGTACCTATTCTACTGGCCCTTGCCCAAATGGTGGTGGTGGCAGAGGCCCCAATCCAACACTAGCGTTGCCTCTCATGTCATCCCCAACATCATCATGAGGTACTCTGTCAGCCATTACTGCAAATACAGGATTAACAACAACAAACAAATATATAAAGCATGTCAGTATAACAGCATATCAATACTCTCAACATGCTTTCAAGTGATTAGGCAACTCCCTAATACACTTCCTCTACCCTTATTCACCCCGTTCTCGAACCACTGTTCTGATACCACTAATGTGGGTCCTCGTTACTTAATCCGTTATGTATCAGTTCATTTATACATATGTGAGTAAGAATTAAGTAAATCATACACTGATTAAGAGTTTCCTTAAGTAGGTTGTTACAAGTTGACAAAACTATGTCATAATATACAACATCTATAAAGCAAAACAACCTAGATCACTAGAACTCCTAAGCAGTGGTTCAGCTCGCAGCGGAATAAGACTCACAATCCCGTCCTCCCACGTCTATGAGTCCCTACAGAAACAATCACACAACATGAGTATAGATAAACAACTATCTCAGTGCGATATCAATAAGAAGCATAAATGATAAAGCAATATAAACATCAACCGTGATTGTTCTGTATCATGCATCATCAAATGCAAATATGTCATGACATGTCTTATTCCTCATCCTGTTATAACCAGACCAATATGATATGCCTATCTCAGCTCAATATGTCAGTGGAATCTCCTCACATCTTCATACTAACAGCACATATCATAGTACCATCCTCACATGTTATAACAGCCATAGCATATACCCAACCGACGTATATCTCTCATGCCAAAGCATATGTAGCATACCTATCGTGGCAACAATCCCAGCCAAAGCATATGCCCCACACTAGCATATCTATCGTTGCAATGATCTCAGCCAAAGCATATGCGACATATCTATTGTGGCATCCATCTCAACAATATAAATATCATGAATGTACATGCATATGATATCACTAATCATATGATGCCATGCTCACATCATCATCACAATAATATATATACTCGTACGTCAAAACATACCTGTTATGCGACACAAAAGATATAAATTAGGCGTCAATGTCTAACCGCCTCGTTGCCCCATCCCCTGTGATGATGCTACAACAATCTGAACAATATACCATGTTACAATACGCTTCAAAATCAAATTCTACAAAAATCGAACATTTTTTAAAATCTTAACCCTGGCGATCGATCGCCATTTTTCCCGATCGACCGCCAACATGTTCTGTTTTAGCGCGATCGATCGCCACTATCTCGCGATCGATCGCCAAAGTTTTTTGTTTCCTCGTGATCGATTGACTGATTTTCACCGATCGATCGCCATATGTTTTCACTGCCTTATTATTTCTCTGTTCTCGGCGATCAATCGCCATAGGGCTCGCAATCGATCGCCGATGTTCAGAAAATTCAGAACATGACGATTTTGAGCTTATCTCCATGGTGCATCTCCTACAACTCAAAAATTCACATTCCAACATGTTATTTGGATGATATCCCTTCAATTAAACATGTTTCCATATCATTACAACTCAATTCTTTGCATGATAACAACTCTCAATTCAAGTCATATAAGAATAGTAACCACAGGCTTCAAGTTTCCATCAACTAAGTCCATATACATCATATGCTATGAAATTCTTACCAATAAAGTATGAAGTCACTTCACTCAACTTCCTAGCTTGATTACCAAGTGAAATCCAAGCAAAAGATGGAAGAACAAGCAAGGGTTTTGGAGAAGTGCTTGTGTAGAGAATTGTAGGTGAGAAATGGTGTACTATGTGATCACAAATCTGATTCTACCTTCATATAAGCTCCTCTACCACAAACTCAAATTCACATGACATGCAACTCACATACACACCACATGCAAACTCAACTTCAAATGCAAATCCCTTCAAATGCATGGTAAATGTAAGGACATATCCAACTATGTGATGCATTAGCATCTGTCTATGTTATGAACTCACCTTCTTTAATTTCTCACATATACATATTTATGTTGTTATCCAACTAATTTTCATTCACACATGGCTTTACTCCTGTTTGGTTCAATCCGAACCCGAGTCTACATCGTACTGTAATTAATCATAATTACACCATAATCATATTACACATGTATACGTCATATTGAGGCATGACATTGGGCCAAGGTAGTGTTCCATGCACATTGATATTGCATGAACTCCATATGTCGCTTACTCATCTGCTCTTGGTCCAACCGGATTTCCCTTTGCAAATTTTGGATGTCCTGCTGCTCCAGGCGTATGTCTTGGAAATCTCTGTGGAGGGAGTCCAAGGTGATAGATGAATGCTCTGCAACGGAAGATGATGACGGCCCAGCATGTCTGCTGCTCGAAATCCGTGGCTCGGCCCTACATCGACCTGTAGAAGGTGGTGGTCCATCAACCACTATTGGTCCTTTTGGTGGTAGGAGTTCTTCATCGGCGCCCCACTTCACTCCACATCTCTTGCAAAAGAGCAGTGATAGTAGATGGAAAGGGTAATGCGGAGGTGGGAGTACTCGTGCCGATGTCACTGATGTGATCATTGATAATGTACCCCAGACCCACCGTTTGCCCATGAGTATGGAAAATACCAGGGCAGCTCTCTCCTTGGTGACCTCAGAAGTGTGGGTCAATGACATGACCCGTAAGGCTATGAAAGAAAACCACGCTTGTGCCTCTGGTTTCAAATATTTTTTTCGGACCAACTGGGGCTCTCCATTGTTGTTCCTTTGCCAATCAGTCCCCTCAACACTGATAACAGAGAGTACCTCATCGTAGTTGATTTGGCTTTTCCTGAAAGCTTTGTACTCACTGTCCTTTATTGAAGGCATCCGAAAAAATGCCTTAATTTTAAACTGATCAAACTCCACATCCTTACCCCGTACAAACACAACCTCCCATGAATTTTGGTGGACTATCCTTAAATTTGTATAGAATTCCAGCACAACAGGGACCACTGCATCAATAGGTTGTTGAATAAACTCAAACCAACCTCTTCGCCGAGGTTCGTGAATCACGGGGCATTCAAGTCGTTCTATACTCATTCCCCTTTCGCGACTAAGGGGTTTTCGGTGATAACTGGGGTATAATTCCGCTGCTACGGAATTCACAAATCTAAGCTCATCATAATCTTGAGACGAAGTGGTGGCTTCTATTTGCTTCTGTTTTTTCTTGGGAGCCATTTATTATTTTCAGTTCACAATTCACCCCGCTTCAATCCCAACCACAACAAGTAATTCACCCAACTCACAAACAATAAATAACCAATACTTCAATTCCCCCACACTTAGCTAATAAATTATCTCAATTTCACCAAATACACAAAAAAACCAGTCTTTGTATACCCAAACAAAAATATGCACTGATTTATGTAGAAAGGTTGAAGCCAAATACCAAGGAGATCTAGATGATATTGTAGATTTGGCTTGAGTTCCTCCTTTTGATGAAATTGCCCCAATTCAGCTCCTGAATATTCAAATCTGTGGCAAAAAGTGTAATTAGAAGAATCTCTGTAGCATGTGTTGAGAGATCTTTGAGTTGCTGGGAAGATTAAAGAGGGAATTTGGAGATTAGGGCAAAAATCGATTTTGTTGTTCTTCGAAAATACTAAGAAGGTTGTGAGAAATCTGGTGATATCGATCTTTAAAAACAAATTTATCTGTTGTTCGATCGATCGAGATTTTACGCTCGACCAATCGAGCGAGACAAAATTCTTTTTTCTTTTTATAACATTTCTCGATCGATCGAGCGTGACCTCTCGATCGATCGACAACACGAGAAAGAATTTTTTTCTTAGTAACCCTTTGTCGATCCGCCCCACCAAAATTTGATTTATTCCATTTTCTGCATCTGAAAATTATCGCACGGAGTTAAACTCGAAAAAAAAAAACAAAATATGAAAAGATGAACTAAAGAAATGAAACACAACAAGAGATAGAGAGAAGAAAGTTCTTAATTTATAGTCCCAAGCTGGACTGCCACCTCCTTTCTCAGTGGTCCAATTTTGCTTGCTCCTTCGGATTTTTCACTGTATCAGTAGGTAGTGTTCCTTGAGCTCGTCCATGAATCAATGATGCAAGTTGCCCCACATGTACCTCCAAGTTTTATAGATGCATCCTGATTTTGTATCTGTAATACCCCCGAAATGTCATGTAATTATGTGCTATGATGATGATTTACGATGTGTTTAAGAGGGTTGTGGTGCATTTAATTGGGGGCTATGATTATGTTATGATGATATGATGTGGGGAGCATGTTGAGTGTTTTAGAGGATGTATTAATTAAATAAAGATGAAAAATATCGAGTTAGGATATTTTAATGCATCGTGCTAAATACCGGGGCACAATTAAACACCACATGGCACCCCAACCCACACCACCCCCCTCAACCCATACCCCCAAGTCAGTTGTACAGCTGCCCATACCCATCACTTTAATCCCTCAACACTCAATCTCCATCATCTCTTCTTCCTCAACCTTTCCCCCCAAAAATCGTCTAGCACTCCAGCTGCAAGTAGGAGGAGGATTTTGATGTTTTCTTGCTAGGAAAACTTGCCAAAAATCGGAGCAAAAGAGGGTGAGAAACCATATCCTATTTTGGTTTAAGTTGGGTTAAGTTCACATTTCTACTTGGTGTAAAAATGGCATGCTAGCCTAGGGTTTGTTAAACCTTCAATTCAAGTTCATTTATGGGGTCTTTATGAAGTTCTTAGCATGTTTACTTGAGTATGAAACATGTGTTATGTAGTATATTTATTGGCTTGAAGGTAGATGTTCGAAAATCTGGGTAAAAATTATGATACCCTGTTTTTGGAAAGGTTGGATGAGGTTGAAGATTTTGATGATGTTATGATGCATGTTAGCTTAGATTTTGTTAAACCTTTGATTTGAACACATGCATGGTAGTTTTATGAAACTTATAACATTTTTGTTCAAGCATGTTTTACGTTTTATGAAGTAGAAATGATGGTAGGAAATGAGGTGCTCGAAAATCTGGAGAAGTCCCGATTTTTTAGAGTGGTCGATCGATCGAGATTTTGGTCCCGATCGATCGAGCGAGGCAGAAAGTTTAAAGCATAGTTTGAATTTCAGGTGCCGATCGATCGAAGGATTTTCCGATCGATCGGTGAAGCTCCTCGATCGATCGGTAAAATATTTCGATCGATCGATCGAGGCAGAGAGTTGGCCACTATTTTTATGCTTTCTCGATCGATCGAGACATGGGTTCCGATTGATCGAGAGAGGCATAATCTTGGCAAAAGTTTTTAATTGTTTTATTTTGTCAATGATTCATGATATGGTATCTAATATGATATGTTGTGGTTATGTAGAACCATCACAGGTACCAGCGTAATCAATGAGATAGAGTTATCTACTTCTCCTCCTTTTAAAAAGGTACGTAAGAAACGTACGGGCATCGGACGGTAAACCATACTCCTACATATGATGTTTAAGTAAGTTTATGATGATGATGTTTATGATGATGGTTATGATAAGTAAGTTTATGATGATGATGTTTATGATGATGATTGTGATAAGTAAGTTTATGACGATGTTTTATACGATGTTTATGATATGGTAAGATGCCATACGATAGGGTATGATGCCCATATGGTAAGATGACATACGATAAGGGTAAGCTGCCCACAGGGTAAGATGCCCATATGACAAGATGCCATACGAGGTTCACGATATGGTAAGATGCCATACGATAGGGTAAGATACCCATATGCATGAATATGAGTCAGGGTCAACAAAAAGAAGTTAACGAATAACCAGCAAGTTTACTTAACCAAGATTTCATGCATTTCCTGTTATGTCTCCTTTTATGATGTTAAGTAAATATGTATATGCTCACGATGTGTTGTCCCTGTAGGTACACTTTTGGACTGAAGGGGCTAAGGGTCGGGTTGAAGCTGTGAGCTACAAGGATACAAGATGCATAGGATTCTGTTTATGTTTAGTATCTACTCTAGGAGTAGTATAAATCTAAAACGTTAGCATTCTTGTTTAGGAATGTATCCATTAAGTTACGAAGTTTTTATTTTGGCCTGTAATCCTATCAGCTCAAGTAACAACCGGAACCCTAAAACCTTATAAAATGCATGTTTAGTTCAATTTATATGTTATTCACCACTGTCAGGTGTGGGAAGACCCCACAGCATCCTAGTTTATGTCGATGATATTAACTTGGTCAAAAGCTCCTCCATACTCAGCTTAGGTGCATATCCCGGTGATGGTTGTGGGTTCAACACGTTGTTTTGGTTGGACCATTGCAAATTTGGAGGATTCCTCCATCCCGGGTTGTATGTGTTTGAGTACGGGTTATTGGGTTGCCTGTTTCCTACATAATTAGCAGATTCATTAGACCGATTACATGTATTACCTGCTGGCATTCGATGCATGGATGATTGCTTCCACATAGATCACACGTGATAACTTGAGCTTGCATCGCGGTCATGCTCATGCTATTAATCTTTTTGCTCAAAGCTTCTATCTGAGCCGACATAGCGGTGATTTCGTCAATTTGATGAACTCCACTCGGTTTCTTTGGCACATTCCTCTCTGATTGCCATTGATAGCTATTAGAGGCCATCTCTTCCAAGAGTTCATAAGCTACTTCCGGTATTTTTCGCATGATGGATCCTCCTGAGGCTGCATCAATCATAGAACGGTTAGCTGAAAATAAACCGTTATAAAAGATTTGTGCCTGGAGCCAAACAGGAAGACCATGATGTGGGCATCTCCTAAGCAAGTCCTTGAAACGATCACATGCCTAATATAAAGTTTCAGGATCATATTGCCAAAACGTGGTGATATCGTTTCTCATCTTCACAGTTTTGGAAGGGGGAAAATATTTAGACAAGAAAGCTCGAGTCATCCCCTCCCAAGTGGTAATGGATCCTGCAGGTAAAGAATTTAACCATGCTTTAGCTTTATCTTTTAATGAAAAGGGAAATAACCGTAACCTGATGGCGTCGTCAGAAACACCATTGTGTTTGAATGTGTCACAAATCTCCAAGAAGTTGGAGATGTGAGCATTTGGGTCATCAATGGCTACTCCCCCAAACATCACTGAATGCTGGATCATCTGAATTATTGCAGGCTTTATCTCAAAATTGTTAGCTTGAATACTTGGCCTAGTTATGCTTGACAGTGATCCTTGGAAAGCTGGTTGAGCAAAGTCCATCATAGATCTTGGATTCGGTGCTTCATTATTTGCGCATCCTTCTTGATTGTTATCCGCCATCGTTCGAGCTTCCCGTATTCTCCTTAGAAAAGTTCGCTCAATTTTTGGGTCAAAAGGCTCGAGTATGAGATGGCTACCCCTTAGCATGCACCAGAAGATGACTACCTGTAAAAATCAACCCAAAACAAGAAACACAAATGTAGTAAACCAAATAGTCAAAATTGACAAACAAACACGACAATTTTTTTTTTTTTGGCTAAATTACAATTAACTAATCTCGTATGATATTATACAAATTAGTCCCCAGCAACGGCGCCAAAAACTTGATCGCTTTTATTTTAAACAATTAATTCCAGTGTAGCGATTTTATACCGCAAGTGCACGGTGTCAAGTTTTAGTATAGTGATTTAGAAATAGGGATGTCGTACCACAGGGACTAACGTATAAATACCAAATAAAATCAGAAAAATTATATTTAGTCTACGAAATATATGAATAATTAACAAATGAAAACTTAAAAAAACTTAAAATTAAATCAAATCCTTTGAAGATGCAAAGGAATTCCAATCGAGAAATTTATCAAGATGTCGGTTCACTTGTGTTATCGTCAATGATTTGTTTGTAAAAAGAATTACTAATAAATTAATTCTTAAGGTGACGGATTCCAGTAAAATAATCTGTTAGGATCGGTCCGGAGTGTTTAGAGGGGGGGGGGGGGGGGTGAATGAACACTCCTTCTAAAAATTAATCCTTCGTGATTTCTTTCGGATTAGTGAAAGAAATCTGTTTCTTAATCAATTCTTGTACAAAACAGACCACTGAAAATATAAGTGCGGAACGGTCTGTTCTTGTATGTAAGAACGGCTCGATGGCTAGTGAGAAAGAACGAGTGCAGAAATAAGATACACAAGATATGTTTCTGGAAGTTCGAAGGTGGTGTAATCCTTCTACGTCTCCCCTTCTTCCAATTAAGGAAGGTTTATACTAGAAGACTTTGATTTATACAATCCTGTTGTACAAACCCGATTCAGACTGGATTTACCTCAACCAATCTGAAACTCCTAGTCACTCAATCTGCTCAGACACAGTCTGTCTGAACGTTACAATATGTTTCTCACTTCTATTTTCAACACAGAAAACACAAGATGCGCACAGTGATCCTAAATGATCAAATGTTACAAAGTAAACGTGCTTGAGAATGATTTCAGCTCGAGAGCTTCTGAACTTGTAAGCTTGTGCTGTTTTTGCTTTCTTGTGCGTTTTTCAATTGATCAGCGAGAGTCAGTAGCTAGCGTCCGTAAGTTCCTTTGTTGCATCCTTTTATAGTTGAAGGTACCAACGACATTATTTCCTTTAATGTGCAACTTTGACTCTGCTTAAACTCTGAGTAGGCTTCAGTCTTCTTCTTCAGGATACTTGCCGTTCTGGTTCATACTTTCGGCGACTGTCAGGTAAGCTACTCTTTGTCTTCTTACCTATTATGGCAATCTTCAGTCTTTGGTCCTTTGTAGCATTAATTACAACATTAAATGCTACAATAAATAGCCGTTAATGATTCGGACTGATGAGCCATTTTGTATATATCCTAAGCTGCTCTGATCTGATAAAGATAGAGATCGATCTGAAGCTTCGGTTGAGTCAGTCTGATATTCATCGATCCGGTCTGATAAGTAATGTGTCTTATCAGCTTGTTCTGTTGTTGAGCTATCGATCTGGTCAGTATGATTACCCTCGATCCGGTCTGATATGCTTTGTCATCTTATCAGCTTGATCTGTTTTGGGCGATCGTTCTGGTCAGTCTGGTTTCTCTCGATCCGGTCTGATATGTTTTGTCATCTTTAAAATCTCATTGATAAGATCCGGGACTAACAAATTCCCCCTTTTTGATGATGACAAAACCTAGCTTCTAAGTCTTTTTAACCAGTCTGATAAGAACTCTGAAGCGAAAACTTTCGGATCGATTACTCTTTCTTGTTCAAAATAAATGAACATCATTAAGTTGGATCGATTAAGCTTTTATTATTAAGCCTTATGTTGTAGTTCAAAATAAATGAACACGGACTTAATCGAAAGAGGATTTTTATTGATCACCAAAAATCCTAAATACAGACAGTCTGAAAATATTATTTTCTAGAAGACTGAGACGGAGGCGGCCTGAAGTCTTTCTTCTTTTCCCCCTTTTTGTCAGCAGCAATCTCTTGAAGAAAATCGACAACTTGTGCTAGCTGCGCGCTGATAGCGTCAAGACGAACGTCTTGAGCGCGGAGGGAATTTGCAACAGATGCTCTGACTTCAGTGGCTAGTTCGATCTGCTCTTTTCTCAGACTGTTCTTATAAGAGGCTTGTTGAGAAAACAGATCGTTTATGCCTCGCTGAAGACTTCTGATACTGGCAGTCATCTTCTCTTTGAATGAATCAAAGTCCAAAGCGGTAAGCCTCTGACCTTGATGAACTTCGAGAATGCGTTGAGAGAGTGACAGGCAGTTGTCGGAGAGATGTTGAAGAGTCCTTGCCAAAAATGGAGGTGCATCAGATTGTTGGCTGGGAGAGCGATCTGATGAGGACAAAGCCTGTTCATCGTCTTCAGCAACCGGGACAAGTGAAGATACAGCAACTTGGTGACTTTCGGATCGGATCAAGGTGACCAGATCCGACGAAAATGTTTGAATAAAGGCCATATCTTCATGTGATTGGACTGGGGGAGTGCTTGGTCTGGAAGGCTCCTCAATCTGGAGAGCTGCAACAACGGCGGACACCACCAGATCCGGATCGAAGAATTCTGGAGCGCCAACTGTTGCAAGTTCTACTATTGGACTGATTTGTGCACGGGAGGCTGAGGACCCCAAAGGAATGGAGGTTGTTGGAGAGTCCAACAATACATTCAATGGTTCATCATCGGGCACAGACGGAGCATTAGGCAATGGCTGCTCCGCTGTCTGGTCGGGTAGTGGCTCTGCAGTCTGATCTGGTATTTGCTCTGCAGTCTGATCTGCTGCTGGCTCGGCTGTCTGTTCTGCTGCATCAGAATGAATAACCTCAACGAAAGGTTCTGCCATAGTCTTGCTTGCAGAGGGATGATCCGGGCTGGTTGTGGGAGTGGATACACTGAGCTTCTGTCGTTGAAAACGGACAGCTAAGTGAAGAGCATGAACATCCATCTCGAGTTGAGCAATAACAGCCCCATCATCTCTGGCAGTTGGAGCAAGCGGATCGAAGTTCTGTTTCTTAGCAGCTAGGATCAGAGTGGCCATACTGAATCTTTGATTAGCCGTAAATAGCTCTTTGCGCTGCACGGCAAGCCGAACATCATCAGTCTCGGTTCCTTTCAGAACTTCCTCTTCCATCTTCTTCAGTCTGCTCAGCTTACCGAAGAATAACTCAATGTGGTTGATAGTCCGGTACTGGACATATTCATCAAAGACTACAATGAGTGCCTTCACCTTCTCATCAACATCCTCCATAGCGATGTCGATGGCTGTCTGCGCTGCAGATTTGGGTTTAGAGGAGAGGGGTTCGGAGAGAATGGCTTTTCCCTTGCCGGTGGAGGAAGGGGACTTGATCCCTGATTGGGTATAATCGCCCAACTCAGTGATAACAATCTCTTTCACCACGGGAATGGTAGAGGGGACTCGGATAGTGACTTTAGGTGCAAGGGTTGAAGCTTGTGAAGGTTGGATGGAAGGTTGGGGTGCAGGGGTGGCTTTAGTTGGAGGCAATATGGGTAAGGCTTTCAGGGGTAATGGTTTGCTGGGCTTGGTAATCTGGGTTCTTGGATTTTTGGGAAGTGGCTTGGTTGGTGGCGAGGGAGCAGACTGAGTTTCTTCCGAATCAGTCTGGATGGTCAGTTTGCGCTTGACGCGAGGTTTGCGCACAACAGCTTGTTCTTCGCCCTTCTCAATCTTGACTGCAGCCAGAGTAGCAGGAGTAGGCGGAGCACTCTTGGACTTCAGTAATGCAAGTCCTTTGGAGTTTAGAATCTTAAAGGGGCTGAGAGCGGACTGCTTTCCCAGCTCGATGTCCAAAGACTCCAGTAGCTTGCTGAGAGGAACAGCAAAGCATACAGCTTGTTTCGATGCAATCACTGTTTCCATCAGAACTCCAAACAGAATCACGGACCAGTTCATCGTCTGTCCGGATACTATAGCCGCCATAGCCCTGAACTTCTCTGCGGTCACAGCATCAAAACTTCCTGCTTTGCCCAACAGAGGCTTACCCACTATCTCACACAGCACCTGGAAATGAAAGAGCATTTCCTTCTTCTTAAACGATGGTTGCAGGCGGTGGCCAAGAATAGATATCTTCCCTTGAAGATCTGAGAGTGACGCCTGAGGAATCTGTCCAAATTCCGTCAGTCCGGAATTGGGGAGGCCAAAGGTTTTGGCCAGCGTCATCGGCGAGATCTCAAAAGATTCGCCCTTGACAGTAGTAGATATGGATGTCTTCTGGGAGACGGCATTGGCGAATAGTTCGCGGATTTCTAATTCATAAACAACGGTGCCGCATTCCAGAAAATTTCTCAGACCAGAAGATTCCAAAGCTCTGAAGATGGACACCATCTCTGCATCTTCTGCCCTGTAAATATCATTAAACTCAACGGAGAGGGAGTTATGAGTGATGGTAGCCATTGGAATGAAATCAAACGAATGCGAAGAGTTAGGAGAGTGAGAGAGTAAGAAAACTGATAGCGGTAATTTGTAAAAAGTGAAATAAAATGAAATGTTCAGCCCGCTAAATAGGAGAGAGAAGACACGTGTCTTTATCTCGATGACTGATGAAAAGAAATTCAAAAATAAACGGTCAGGATAACATATAGTTAAGGCGGTTAAAATGCGATCAGTCCGGGCTGTTTTTGTAAAAGTAAAGTATTGACCAGACAGATCATGGGATAACATCAGATTGACATGGATCGGTCTAAAAGTTTGGACCGGTCTGTGTCTTTCTGAACATTGTATTATCGATCTGTGGTAACAAAAATCTTTAAGTGCGAAAGTAAGAGAACATCTAAACTATTAAGATAAGTCAATTAAACCAAGAATTTGACGAAAATAATTAAACTTAGCCTCTGGGAGCGGTTTGGTGAAGATGTCTGCTGCTTGCTGCTCTGTTGAGATGTGCTCGATCCGAATTTCCTTTTTGCCAACATGATCTCGAATAAAGTGATGGCGTATATCAATGTGCTTTGTTCGAGAGTGCAAAACTGGATTATACGTTATAGCGATTGCACTTGTGTTGTCGCAAAATATCGGAGAGTCAACAGCTTGGATGCCATAGTCTTTGAGCTGGTGTTGAATCCAGAGCATTTGAGCGCAACAGCTTCCAGCGGCTAGATATTCTGCTTCAGCTGTGGATGTGGCAATCGATGTCTGCTTTTTACTGAACCAAGAGATCAATCTTTCACCTAGAAATTGACATGTTCCACTGGTGCTTTTACGATCAATCTTACACCCAGCGTAGTCTGCATCTGAATATCCGATCAAGCTGAAGTTCGAATCTTTGGAGTACCAAAGACCAACGTTCTGAGATCCTTTTAAGTATTTCAGAATACGCTTGGCAGCAATAAAATGTGATTGCTTTGGTTCTGACTGAAATCTGGCGCACATACAGACTGAGAACATAATATCAGGCCGGCTCGCTGTAAGATACAATAGCGATCCGATTAGTCCTCTATACATGGTTACTTCAACTGCTGTTCCCCCTTCATCTTTGTCTAACTTGATTGTTGCACTCATTGGAGTTGATGCAGTTGAGCATGTTTCCATTCCAAATCTCTTGAGGAGCTCTTTGGTATACTTGGTCTGGTTGATGAAAATACCATTGCTAAGCTGTTTGACTTGGAGACCCAGAAAGAATGAAAGTTCTCCCATCATGCTCATCTCAAACTGTCCCTGCATTAGCTTAGAAAATTTCTCGCACAATTTGGGGTTAGTTGACCCAAAGATTATGTCATCAACATAAATCTGAACTAATAGAGTATGTTTCCCCTTAATAAATTTAAATAGAGTTTTATCTACTGAGCCGATCTGAAAATCATGGTTCAGCTGAAATTGAGATAGAGTGTCATACCAGGCTCTAGGAGCTTGTTTCAGACCATACACTGCTTTATTCAGTAAATACACATGATTGGGATGCAAATGGTCTTGAAATCCAGGTGGTTGCTCAATGTAGACTTCTTCCTGAAGCTTTCCATTAAGAAAAGCGCTCTTAACGTCCATTTGAAGTCTTTAAAGGCAGCATATGCAAGAAAGATCCGGATGGCTTCAAGTCTGGCGACTGGTGCAAATGATTCATCGAAGTCGATTCCTTCTTCTTGTCTGAATCCTTGTGCCACCAGTCTGGCTTTGTTTCTAACCACAGTTCCATCTGCGTCCAGCTTATTTCTGAAAACCCATCTGGTTCCAATGACAGGCAGATCACTTGGTCTGGGGGTTAGACTCCAAACTTGATTTTGTTCGAATTGATTTAGCTCTTCTTGCATGGCCTTAATCCAGTTGAAATCAGTGAGAGCTTCATCGATCTTCTTAGGTTCCAGAGTAGAGATGAAAGCAGCATATGTGAATTCATCCATCATCTGTCCTCTGGTTCTGATCGGTGCAGAGGGACTACCAATTACTAGATTGGGTGGATGCTTCTTAGTCCATCGATAGCTTGACTCTGGATTGTCTGGTCCGGTCGGATGAGTAGCAGCATGATCAGCATCTGCTTTAACATTTGAGTGAAGATCATCCGGATCAGCTCGATCTGAAGAAGCTTCAATGGCTTGATCCGGTCTATCTGGTACTTCTGGTTCTGGTGGATTGTCTCTTGACCTGTTAGCTACAATCTCATCATCACTGTTAGCTTAGAGATGGATATTTTCCATCTGATTTTGAATTGATTCTTTGTTGCCCTCAACACATAATGATTCATCAAAAACTACATGAACAGATTCTTCTACAGTTAAGGTTCGATTATTAAAAATTCGATAAGCTTTGCTAGATGATGAATATCCGAAAAATATTCCATTATCTGACTTAGCTTCAAATGCTGTAAGATGATTCTTACCATTGTTGTGAACGAAGCATTTGCAGCCAAAAACATGAAGGTGAGAAATAGACGGTCTGTTACCAGTCCATATTTCATATGGGGTAAGGTTCAGCTTCTTGTTGATCATGGACCGATTTTGAGTGTAGCAAGCAGTGTTTACAGCTTCTGCCCAGAACTTTTGCGAAATGCCAGAATCAGCAAGCATTGTTCTTGCTGCTTCCTTGAGCGTTCTGTTTCTTCGTTCTGCAACTCCATTCTGTTGAGGAGTTCGAGCGGCTGAAAACTCATGCTTGGTTCCATGATCTTCTAGAGAGGATTCAAGATTCTGATTTGAAAACTCAGTGCCTTTGTCACTACGAATCCTGTCTATGCTGGATGATTTCTCGTTCTGAGTGCGTTTCAGCAGCTTGATCAACTTCGGACCGGTCTGATCTTTACTGCTCAAAAATATAGTCCATGTAAAGCGTGAGTAATCATTTATAACAACAAGAGTATACCGCATTCCCCCTAAACTTGTTATTGGTATAGGACCAAACAAGTCCATATGCAATAATTCTAAACAGCGGGAGGAGGATTTGGCATTCTTGTTTTTGAAGGATGATCTGATCTGTTTGCCCATTTGGCAAGCTTCGTAGAGCTTATCCTTAGCAAAATCGATCTTGGGCAGACCGATAACTAAATCATGTTTACACAGGCTGGAAATGGTCTTAAAGTTTATATGATTCAAGCGCTTATGCCACAGCCAATGTTTATTATCATTGTTAGCGATGAAACAAGTAGGATTATCAGGTTGAGCATGATTCCAGTTAATCTTATATGTATTTCCATTCCTGATTCCTATAAGCATGGTTATACCGTCCGATGATTTAACAGTGCAAGTGTGTTTGTGAAATTCTACAGCATAACCATTATCACAAAGTTGACTTATGCTGATCAGATTATAGCACAGATTTTCAACTAACAGCACATCATTGATAATAATGTTACCATGGACAATCTTACCCTTGCCCACGGTCTTACCCTTTGAGTTATCTCCGAAGATGATCTTGGGTCCAGTACATTCTGTGACTTCAGACAGCTGCTCGATGTTTCCAGTCATGTGACGGGAACACCCACTGTCCAAATACCAGTCTGATGCGAGTTTCTTCGGTACCTGTCATCAAATATAATTATTGTTGGTACCCAATCCTATTTGGGTCCAGAACGGATTAGCCCTTTAGGAACCCACACCTGTATCAGCTTCAATGGCTTGTGTGTGTAAGGTGTGCTGTGTGCTGGTCTGTTTTGTGTGTGATAATGTGTGCGCTATGACAACCTTTGATTCTCATTTGGTAGTCTATATCTTCGTTGAATCAGTTTCGAATTGTAGTAATTGTATTGTCTTCCTTGCCTCAGATCTTGCACCTTTGGATTTGGTCTGATAGACGCAAATCTTGCTGCTGCCTTTTCTTTGGCTTGGTCAACATAACCAATTCCTTTTCTCAGATTTTGATTCACGTAAGAGACTCCTGTTTGAATCTTAGGTGCTTCAGTCTCATATAATGTGCTGGATTTAACAAATGTCATTTGTTTGACTTGGTTCTTTACCAGCAACATCTCAGATTCATCTTTGGTGCATTCTTTGGTGTCAAAGCCTATGCCGGTGAAATCACCGACGTTTCTTTGAACCTCTTTTAATTCTTCCAAGGATGTTCTTGATTTTGTCCATGTTTTGAATATATGAGAGAGCTTAGCATTTTGTGTGCTAATTCTCTTGTTTTCTTCATGGAGCTGATCATAAGAGAGCTTATTCAGCTCGATCTGGAGATTGTTGCACTCACCCTGCTCAGAGCAGCTTGGTTTATTGTGCTCATCCATTTGATCACTGACTTTAGCTTTATTCTTCTCAAATGATTCAGCTAAGATCCTATAATCATTAGTCATGTCTTGCAGTGCGGACATGAGCTCTTCTCGTGTAAATTCATTTGAGTCAAGATCATATACCTCGTCTGTCTGACTCATCTCTTCGTCTGCCATAAGACATTGAATATCTTCTTCGCTTTCGCTGGAAGAATATTCAGAGCTTTCCGAGTCTGAATCTGTCTGAGCCCATTTGCTGTTTCCTTCTTCAGCTACTAGGACTTTTTGGGATTTTCCATGATTCTTGCGGTCTTTGTAGTGCTTCTTCTTCCTATCATCATGATGCTTCTCTTTCCGTTCTTCTTTCTTCGGTCAGGTGCAATCTGCAATAAAATGTCCGGTCTTACCACAATTGTAGCAAGCCTGATCGTTAACAGTATCATCTTTTCTTGATTTATAATGATGAGAGGGTTTGAAGTTCCTCTTATTCTTAGCAAATTTCTTGATAAATAATGACATAGCATCATTACTTATCTGTTCAGCAGATCGGTCTGATGTTGAAGCGATCTGGTCTGGAATGGCTGCCAGGGCCTTGTTTGGTTGAGAGATGAATGGCTCTGCTTCACCTCTGCTTATCAGTTCAAACTCATAGGCCTTAAGATCTACAAACAGATCATGAAGTTCAACCTTGTTAAGATCTTTTGATTCCCTCATGGCAATGGTCTTAACATCCCATTCCTTTGGCAGAGCTCTCATAACTTTCAGAGCGATCTCTCTGTTAGAATATTCCTTCCCCAGACCATTCAGTTCATTTATGATGCCAGTGACTCTTTCATCAAACTCATTTAGAGTTTCTCCACTTTTCATCTTTATGCTCTCAAATCTTTGAAGAGCAACAGTTAACTTGTTTTCTTTGGTCTGGTCGTTGCCTTCACATAGCTGTGCTATCTTTTCCCAAATTTCTTTGGCAGTAGAGCACATTTTGATTTTGCTGAACATGTTCTTGTCCAATGTCTTGAACAAGATGTCTTTGGCCACATTATCGAGATTTGCTTTCTTTCTTTCCTCATTCGTCCAGAGGGATCTGTCCTTTTCTACCATTTGTGGTTCTCCACCAGTAATGGCGACTGCTGTATTTATTTTTAGAATCTTCATTGGTCCATCAGTGATGACGAACCACATATCGTCATCCTGAGCTGCTAGATGAGCTTGCATTCTGATTCTCCAGTCATCATAGTCTTCTTTTGAGAACATAGGGATTTTGTTGAATGATGCCATTCAGCTCGAGTGATTTAGCTGATTAAGATGACCTGCTCTGCTGTAAGATTAGCTTTTCCTGGATGATATTCAATCTCACAATCATAATCTTTCAACAGATCCATCCATCTTCTTTGTCTCATATTCAACTCTGCTTGAGTGAATAAAAACTTTAAACTTTTATGATCTGTGTATATGGTAAAAGACGTACCATATAAATAATGTCGCCATATCTTCAATGCAAAGACAATGGCAGCTAATTCCAGATCATGCACTGGATATCTCATTTCATGTGGCTTCAACTGCCGTGATGCATAAGCCACTATATGTTTGTCCTGCATCAATACACAACCCAAGCCTCGTAATGATGCATCAGTATATAAGGCAAACCTGTCATGTTCCGAGGGAATGATCAACACTGGAGCAGTAGTTAACCGATGTTTCAGTTCCTGAAAACTACGCTCACAAGCGTCTGACCATTGAAATGATACTCCCTTCTGTGTCAACTGTGTCAATGGTTTGGCAATTGCTGAAAATCCTTCAACAAACCGTCTATAATATCCAGCCAAACCCAAGAAACTACGAATCTCTGGCACAGAAGTAGGTGCTGACCAATTCAACACTGCTTCGATTTTCTTTGGATCAACTGATATACCTTCTTCTGAAATTACATGTCCCAAAAGGCCGACACTAGTCAACCAAAACTCACACTTACTGAGTTTGGCATACAACTGATGTGTCCTCAACAATTGCAATACCATATGCAAATGTTGAACATGTTCTGCATTACTCTGCGAATAGATCAGTATATCATCGATAAAGACAATGACAAATCGATCAAGGTATTCCTGGAAAACCCGATTCATTAAACTCATAAAGACAGCGGGAGCATTTGTCACTCCAAATGGCATTACCAGAAACTCATAATGTCCATAACGAGTTCTGAATGCTGTCTTCTGTGTATCTCCTTCCCTCACACGTATTTGATGATATCCTGACCTCAAATCAATCGTAGAATAAATCCTTGATCCCTGCAACTGATCAAACAAATCATCAATACGAGGAAGAGGATATTTATTCTTTATTGTTACCTTTTTCAATTGTCGATAGTCAATACACAGTCGCATTGTCCCATCCTTCTTCTTAACAAATAATATCGGAGCACCCCAAGGCGATACACTAGGATGTATGTACCCCTTGTCAAATAAATCTTGCAATTGAGTTTTCAATTCTTTCAATTCAGTTGGTGCCATCCGATAAGGAGCTCGTGAAATTGCAGAAGTACCAGGTATCAAATCAATACCAAATTCCACTTCTCGACTCGGTGGGAATCCAGGTATCTCATCTGGAAACACATCCGCATATTCTGCAACCACTGGTATCTCCTCCACTTTCCTTTCTCTTTTCTGTTCAGTTACATCAAGGGCATAAATCAAATAACCCGCATGTCCACGCTCTAACAAACGCGACATTCGGATTGCTGATATCAAAGGAATCCTCGCCCTCGATCCTTGGCCATAGAAGAACCATTGATTTCCAGTATCAGACTGAAATCTCACTATCTTCTGACAACAATCCACAACAGATTGATATTTACTCAACACATCAATTCCAAGGATGCAATCAAAATCTGACATATCTAACACAATCAAATCAGCTTGTAGTCCATACTCAGTCTCAAACTGAATATCACAATCAGACACACTCTGATACCACTAATGTAGGGTCCTCGTTACTTAATCCATTATGTATTCGATTAACATACATCTGTGAGTCTGAATTAATTAATAACATACACTGATTAAGAGTATCTTACTAGTTAAGTTGTTACAGGGTTTCTAAAAACCTACCAACTACATATCATATGTACAAACAACAACCTATTACAAGATAACTCCTAGGCAGTGGTTCAGCTCGCAGCGGAAAATGACTCACATCCCGTCTCCCCACGTCTATGAGTCCCTACAGAAACATTCACACAACGTGAGTATAGATAACAACTATCTCAGTGCAATATCAAAACAATAACATTAATGATAAAGCACAATAAAATCATCAATAGTGAATGTTCTGTATCATGCATCAACAAATGCACTATGTCATGACATGTCTCAATAATCACCCTATTATCACGAGCCCCATATGATATGCCTATTCAGCTCAATATGTCAGTGGAACCACATCACATCTTCATATTAGCAGCACATATCATAGTACCGTACTCATATGTGATAATAGCCAGAGCATATACCCAAACCAGGCGTATATCTCTCAAGCCAAAGCATATGTAGTATATCTATCAAGGCAATGATCCCAGCCAAAGCATATACCAAACCGGGCATATCTATCAAGGAAATGATCTCACCAAAGCATATACACATATCTATCAAGGCATTCATCCCAATCATATGAAATCCATGTATGTACATGCATATGATACTACCAATCAGATGACATAAGCTAACATAAATCATAATCAAAACCATAACATCATCATCACTTACTATCTATACTCCGTACGTCAACACGTACCTGTACTGCGACACAAACGAGTTAAATTAGGCGTCACTGGCTAAGTGCCTCGTTGTCCCGTCCCCTGAGATGATGCTACAACAATGCCAACAATATATCATGTTATCATAGGCATTAAAATCAAATTCTACAAAAATATAACATTTTTCAACATTCTGGCTCTGGCGATCGATCGCTATTTCTCACGTATCGATCGCCATACTGTTCTGTCCCCTTGCGATCGATCGCCACTCCTTCGCGATCGATCGCCAAAATGTTCTGTTGCTCGCGATCGATCGCCACATTTTCACCGATCGATCGCCACATGATTGAACCGCCTTATTTTTACTCTGGTCACGGCGATCGATCGCCACAAAGCTCGCGATCGATCGCCGATGTCCAGAAAGTTCAGAACATGGCGATTTTGAGCTTATCTTCCTAGCTCTTCTCCTACAACTCGAAATTCAACATGTAAACAAGTTTCATGCATTCTCTAATACCATAACAACAGGTTTCCACCATCTTAGAATCCAATTCTTGGCATATAAACATGTTATGATCCTAAGCTTGCATAGTTTGGATTTGATTTCACATACTTCATACACCACTACACAAATCAATCTAAAAGCATAAATTCCTTACCAAGATTGTACAATTTCACTTCATACAACTTCCTAGCTCAAGTCACAAGTGAAAAACCAAGCTTCAACTAAGAAAATCTTCAAGGGTTGGAGAGGAGCTTTGTAGAGAATTTTAGGTGAAAAGTGGTGTAGTATGTGAGTTCACCCTTAAGTCACTTGATATAGATCATTAGTTCCCTACATCACTTGCTATCATGTCATTTGGAGGTAATGACATGTTAAGGAACATGTACATGACAATGAAATCCAAATTCAAATGCAACTCCAATTTCAATGAAATTCACATGCTTAATCAAAGGCCTACTAGTTCATGTTGCTTGATATGTTCCTATTCAAATTATTATACACCACCATGTTTCATTCTTTACCATATATCATTCCATACATGTATTCATTCTTTCTTGGTTCCACCCGAACCCCCATTATTATACCGCCAATGGATATAATTAAACCATAATCATATCACACGTGTATAAAACAAATCGAGGCATTACAGATGACTTCCACGGTCATAGATATATAGACGAGGATCGTCTCATTGCGGTCGAGCTTATTCATCAATGGTAATTGAGCCAGATAGTCTTTCCAGTCCTCGAAAGATCTTTGGCATTGATCATTCCACTCAAATCGAACTCCTTGTATTAGTGCTTTGAAGAATAGCAAGCTCCTATCGTTGAGCGAGTTATGAATCGACTCAAAGAAGCAATCCTCCTTGCCAATCTATGTACTTCACTCAGAGTCTGATGAGGACTCATCTCTTGGATTGCTCTTATTTTCTCAGGATTGGCTTCAACACCTCTTTCAATGACCATGTACCCTAAGAACTTTCTGCTATATATTCCAAATGTGCATTTATCATGATTTAACTTCATGCCGAATTTACGCAAAATACCAAAACTTCCTCCATGTCATCAATTAAATTCAACGTCTTCTTAGGATTACTAACACCGGATCTATACATAGGTTATCATATCGGATTAAGGTAATACGAAGGTCTCACCCTTGTAGCGTGTTTGAAGCAGAATCCACGGAGCAGCACCACGTCCTACGCCTTCTCCGAGTCAATAGCAAAACTCGATGAGTTTTGCCTCAACGGTATCCACACGATCAAATCGGGTGAAGGGATGGTTTAAGAACAAGTTGCTAGACAAGTTCTTAAACCAATACACAAAGCAAGCTCGATTCACAATCGAATGATGGCTCGAAAACCACCAAGCTCCCTACGGCTATCAAGCAAACCGAGAGAGAAAGAGGCTACGGCCGAATCACTTTTGCTTGTGTAGGGTTTTGAGTTATGAAGTTGTCTTACAATTAAAACCTTGTAATCATCTTTTATATAATTAATTAAAAGCTTTCATAAAGCCTCATGGGCTTAAGCCCATGATTTAATTAATCATCATGATTATTAATTAAGACTCTTCTTAATTATTTAATTCATCCCATGAATTTAATTCCCCTTCTCGATTTAATCTTTTGTGCGACCCGATAGGATCTTGTAATGTTGGCAGTGACATAAAATCTCATTTTACGTCTCAAGCATTGAGCGGTATCTAGCAACACATCAATGTTACCCAAATTACAAGAATGGCAATGACTCGACATAACCTTTAGAACTTGTGATAATATTAATCATGTAACTTAATCCCTTTGTCCTTTGTGTTTAGATTGAACACGAGTCATGTAATAGTCATACTCGTATATCCAATCTTTATTTCTTGATCCCCAAGTAGAACTAGAATAAACGAATAAGCTCGATATCTCATATCGACTCATTCGAGCATGGCCATGCATTTTAGTTCTCACTTGATCAAGGGCCAAACACATCTCCTGTTATATAGGAAGGACAAATCCTATCTCGATCAGTCAACATCCCTCTACATAATTCGTAGTGTATCCAATAGTCGCCTTTATAGATTACCCTGTTACGGGTAACGTTTGACGATATCAAGATACATAACTCCTTATGTTGGGATCTCTGATGATCACAAGTCGTAAGGATTACATACATTATTATCACTATGAGAATTGCATATGACGATCATATAACTATCCATGTTGCATTCTCATGGTGGGTCTGTCCAGTACATCGTTCTCTAACATGTACCCATATGTTGATTTGATATCTCATATCAATGAACAATTCATCGATCAACATATACTAGTCTCTACGTATTATCATTATCCTTATTCATGATAATACTTGACTAGGGACATCTTTAAGAATAATACAATATTATTCTAAGGACATTAACATATATATTAATTCACAATGCACAGTTAAAAGAATAACATATAATAATGAATTGCCATTCATAAATCCATAAACATTGTATGTCTTAAACAATCATCTAATGACTTGTCTTAGGGCATATCCCAATAGTTGAACCAGGATTGAGCTGCACCTGCTAGGGTGGTCAAGAATACCCTACATTTCACCACATCTGTTAGTTGATGAAGGAGTGAGGCATTCTCAAATTCCGACAGATATTCTTCGGAATCACCTTTGCCATCGTAATTTCCAATGTTTAAGGTTCGGAAATTCGCTGGTAAAGGATCGTCGAGGACTTCGGGCGAGAATGGTGTGCCCATTCTGATGGAACAAGTTCGGCCTTCCATTTATCACGCATCTGCTGCAACTCATCCTTTATATATTCCATTTGATGATGCAGAATTTTACTACTTTTTTTCTCCTATTTAGCTGGAGAGATCCTCAACTTTCTTTTTCTCCTCTTCTTATTCTTCTGAGGAAGACAAATCTTCTTCTGTACTTGTTTCTTCATTCTGGGTGGAATCATAAATTGCTTCATGACCTCTCCCATGGTTTTTGCAATAAATTCAGTGAGTTACTTCAATGGTACTCCCATGGTGGGGAACACTGGCGGATTATTCTGAGGAGGATTGTTATGTGGTGACGAGTGTGGTGGGGGATACGGGACATGCCCCCTCGAACTCTGTCCTCGACCTCTACTCCCTGCCATTTTCTTGTGAATATTCTCCTGCTTCAACGCCTTAATTCAATGTTTCCACATAAGGCGAGTGATGTGATCCGTTATTTTCTATAATCGGTAAAGATGCAATAAAAAATAAGTAGAAGACACCGTAATTTTTACATGGAAATAGTATAAATCTTCCACTATGAACATTGATAATTTTACAGGACTTTGACATAGTATTTGAACAATGAAAATAGAACAAAATTGAAAGACCGAACAGATTATGTATTATGCTCTCTTCGGTATCTATTTTCTCCGAGAGTTCAACCTCCTGTAATGTGGCCTTGTGCTTATATTTTTAGTGCTTAATCTATCATTTAATGTGCCTCAAATTCGGGACATGATTTACCTATGATCGTGATGTTAATTGCTTAAGACGTGTCCGAGAAATCCGCACCATTAACGCACGTTCTTCCACTTCTGTTGATTATCAGTTATGTCCGGCTTTTTCCGCTATTGTTTAACCAATGAGCCGAGCAGGTATTGACAATGTATGGGTAATCTGTGTTTGGGGTATTTCTTGTACGGCACTTGTATGGGATTTTACCTAATGAGACTGATTCATTATATGACATCAGATAGGATGAAGAAAACATGAAACGTGAGAAGAAATTTGAGGAAAGAGATTAGTAAGGAAATAAGCAGTAAATGTAAAAATGTGAAGTATATTTAGTCAATTACATAAATTATGGACCTAAAAATATTTTTTTTAACTAGGGAATGCAGACTTCTAATTATTTTGTTAGGGATTGAACTTGAAAATGTGATTAAGTTTAGAGATTTATGTGCAAGTCTCCCTTAATAATATACCTATTAGTTTTTTTTTAAAATAATAAGAATATAATATTATTTTCTAATATTTAAAGTTTTCAAAATATATAATAATTATATACATTTACATATTGTATATTATTGTACGTTCCCATTAAAAAACCCGTACTTCTAGCTTTTCCTCGTACTCCCACCTCAAAAATCTCAACGGTCACTAACACTCCCCCTTCTCCAAAGTCCAAACCCAACCTCGATCTCTCCAGACATTCTTGAACAGTTTCTTAATTGTTTTCAAATGATATCAATCACATTGTTCTTCCACAAATCGGTGTTGAAACCAGTATCTTAACAGTAATTCTTGAAATCCACAAGAAAATTGCATTTATCCCGTGTAGAATCCGAGAAAATTTGGGCTCCGCCATGGAAGATGAATAGAATATTCACCACGCCGGCATCCCACCTCCGCCACTTCCGGCGAACACTAACCCACCACCACTCAGCCGCCACCGTCGCCTCGGGGGAGCCCAATTCCCGCAGCATCCTATGGCATTACCAAATCCTCGATCCCAACAGCGATATTGTCAATCTCTGGAACCACATTTTCTTGATCACCTGTCTGATCTCCCTCTTCATCGACCCTCTCTATTTTTATCTCCCCTACGTCGGCGGCCAAGTCTGTATGTCCACCGATAACCAAGCATCTGTTTTGATCACTTATTTTCGAACCCTTTCCGATTTGTTTTACGTCCTACACATGCTGATGAAGTTTCGAATGGCATTTGTGGCTCCAAGTTCTCGGGTTTTCGGGCGTGGGGAGCTTGTTATGGATCCCCGTGAGATTGCCATGAAGTATCTTAAATCTGATTTCATAATTGACCTCACCGCCACCCTGCCGTTGCCTCAGGTATAGACTTATAAAGCCAATCGAGCACCATGTCTTTTTCCAGTGATATTTGAAGTTAAAAAACTTGGTTGTTGCAGATTGTCATCTGGTATGTAATTCCAGCTACAAAAACCAATGGAACCGGTCAAGCTGACAACACTCTTGCTCTCATTGTCCTAATCCAATATGTTCCACGACTGTTTGTCATTTTTCCCCTGAATCAAAGGATAATTAAAACCACGGGTTTTATCGCCAAGACTGCTTGGGCTGGAGCTGCATATAATTTGCTCCTGTACATGCTAGCTAGCCATGTGAGTGCGTGTGTGTGCCTATGCATTGCCTTCCACTTGATCAAATGAAATGCATTGCCTTCCACTTGATCAAATGAACCTTTTCAATTGTCATTTATTGGTTTCAGGTATTAGGAGCTTCATGGTATCTGGCATCGATAGGGCGGCAACATTCTTGCTGGGATCAAGGGTGTAAAGAAGAATTTACCAGTGTTCCACCATGTAATCTGAAATTCCTTGATTGTGAAAGCCCTGAACTATGGAGAATCGAGCGACAGTATTGGCTCAATTCTACTAGTGTTCTTTCACGTTGTGATGCAAACAATGATGATTCTGATTTCAAGTTTGGCATGTTTGCTGATGCTTTTACTAGCGAAGTTGCTTCATCAATTTTCATTGAGAAATATATTTATTGTCTTTGGTGGGGCCTCAGAAATTTGAGGTGTGAATTCCATTCTACCTTTGAGCTCATATATTCTTTTACTCATCTTGGTTGAATCTTAGTTAGAGGCCTTATCATTTTTTATTTGCATTGGCGGCCTCGAATTTTACGTTCAAGATTATTTCTAGATGATAGAGCTCATAACCTTGTTTGCAGTTCGTATGGACAGAATTTGACGACTAGCACTTATCTTGGAGAGACGACATTTTGCATTGTTTTGTGCATTGGTGGTCTGATTCTGTTTGCCCGTTTGATTGGAGATATGCAGGTAATAATATCTGACCTCAACTGGATCACCATCACTGTTGCATAAATTTTTGAAAACTTATTTTGATGTTTATTAGTTGTGAGATTTTGTGTTTCTTTGGTTATCTTGAATTGAAGACTTATTTGCAATCAATGACGGTGAGACTTGAAGAGTGGAGAGTGAAGAGAAGGGACACTGAAGAATGGATGAGGCATCGGCAACTGCCGCCAGATTTGCAAGAACGAGTTCGTAGATTTGATCAGTATAAATGGCTCACCACACGAGGAGTCCACGAAGAATCCATTTTGCGGTCCTTGCCTGAGGACCTTAGGCGTGAAATTCAAAGGCATCTATGTCTTAACCTTGTTCGCCGAGTATGCAGTCCTTCAAAATTCTGCATCTTTTTCATACATTTTGAAGAAATCATTTGAAGGGACTCCTGTAATTTATCCACTTTGCAGGTTCCATTCTTCGCACAAATGGATGACCAACTTCTCGATGCCATATGTGAATGTCTCGTTTCATCCTTGAGCACAGAAGGCAGCTACATTGTTCGAGAAGATGATCCAGTAAACGAGATGTTGTTCATCATCAGGGGGCAACTCGAGAGCTCCACGACAAATGGTGGACGTTCCGGATTCTTCAATTCAATCACCCTTCGACCAGGTGACTTTTGTGGAGAAGAGTTACTAACATGGGCTCTAGTACCAAATTCCTCCTTAAACCTTCCTTCTTCCACCCGAACCGTCAAAACTCTTACAGAAGTTGAAGCATTTGCACTTAAAGCAGAAGACCTCAAATTTGTCGCCATGCAATTTAAACGTCTTCAGAGCAAGAAGCTTCAGCATGCATTTAGGTACTATTCTCATCAATGGAGGACATGGGGTGCTTGTTTTATACAAGCAGCATGGCGAAGATTCAAGAAAAAGAAGCTAGCGAAGGAGTTGGTTCTACAAGAGAGTTTCTACTATATGTCTAATTACAGAGGTGAACAAGATGGAGAATCGGACAATGGAAGTGCTGATAATTCCTCAGTTGATAATAGCCCGAGTGCTCGGCATCTAGGAGCCACAATTTTGGCCTCAAAATTTGCTGCAAACACGAAAAGGGGAGCTGGTGTTCAGAAGGTTCAGATTGCTGATCCTGCATCTTCCAGCTTAAAGATGCCGAAATTGTTTAAACCTGATGAGCCAGATTTTTTCGAGGATGTTTAGTAGGATTTTTTTTTTTACAGATAGTCCCATAAAGTCGAGCAAAAAGAAAAGAATTAATGAGATGCTTGGTAGGATTATTCTATGTGAGATAGTATATTGTAAATTGAATAGGTGCAAATATAGTTTAGTTGTTTATTACAGAATCATCAGCATGTCATCCATTTCTCTTTTCTTGAAATTTCATCATACAGTTTCTTTCCTAATTTATCCTTCTCTCTAAGGTTGTAGCACAATATTTAGTCTAAAATTATGCAAGCTGCACCATGTTGAACACAAGCACAAGGCTACAATATTTAGTCTAAAATTATGCAAGCTGCACCATGTTGAACACAAGCACAAGAACTTCTGAATGCTTTTAAGGTATTATGGGTGTGTTTGCAATTGCTTAAAGTTTGAAAAACCAAAAATCTATTTTTTTTTTGTTTAAAAAGCAAAATACTTCTGAGAAGCATTTGCAAACACACACTAAGTACCAGTTTGATGAAGGATCAGGCATAGACACTTTTCTCCTCATCAATAAGCCAAGAGCCTCGTTTAATTCATTACAACTTCCATAGTATATTCTCGACCATTTAGGTTTTTATCAGCAGATTCTGTCAACTTCAATCTTTTTTATTGGAAGACTTAGCATGCTCAATCAAATAAGAGATGGATCGGATTATACATTCGAAAACGGATAAACCGATTTAAAAGATTTTCTTGAAATTCTTTTTTTTAGTATTTTACCATTTATTCAATGTTTGAAACAGTTTATTCAAGCTATTCAATCAATATTAGACCATCAGTTTACTTCAATAAGAATACTTTGAATTTTTATTCTTTTAATTAGACTTCTTTGATTTTAAAGTAGATAAATTTATCTTCTAGTGATTTCATTTTTATGGTCCATACATTTTTCATTTTAGTGGAATCGATATTAAGACCGAGAAATATGTAAAGATTGTAAATCATTAAAATTTGTAAAATTGAAAAACAATTAAGTTATCTTGTCACGATTAATTTTTTTTAATTATATTTATTACCCCAATTCTAATAATGGATGCCAATCAATCTCATTTTCCCAAACAATCATAACAAGTTTTCCTTATCATTAATTTGAGTCAATTTACCAAATATGGGCTTTTCATGCCATGAAATTCAAATTTACATCACAAATGTTAATTAGCCCGTTGTCTCCCTTCCTTGATCTTCATATTAAAGAACAATCACATTAGATTCTAGCCGTATAGCTTTAGATTTTATGTAATGAATTCGAGTCATTGTGCTGCATGCCGACATTTGAGAAGAAGATGCCCTTCGGATTGCATATTCTCTCCTTACTTCCCTTCTAATAATCCAAAAAGATTTCATTGTGTCCATAAAATCTATGGGGCTAGCAATGTCGGAAAGATGCTTCAGGTTTTTTAATTATATACTCTGTTGGATTTTAATATTACATCATCTATTATTTTCTGATACTTGTTCAAAGTTGATTCCAAAACTTTTACTTGTTTACAAGAATACTTGAGAAACAACTTAAAGTCTTGATTTTTAAAACAAGGAACTTCCGGTGAATCGACGAGCAGAAGCGGCGGACTCCTTGTTCTATGAAGCTTATTATAGAGTTCAAGATCCGGTGTATGGTTGTGTGGGTAGAGTCACCATTTTGCATCAAGAGATACACAATGCACAGTGCCAACTAGCAATAATTCAAGCAGAGATTGCCGCACTCGGTGCTCAGTCTGGCCAACATCAACAACTTGAAGTTGCGCCAACTTTCAACCCCATCTCCTTGCCAGAGCACTTTTATATTGGAAATACAAATTGGTTCAACTTCAACTGACACTAGCATGACAGTTTGTAGGTTTATCTTCTTCTTGAGTATTTGTTCTTGTCAGTATTGGATGTAAACCAAATGGTTCGTGAATAATAAAAAAAACAATAACATTATGTGAACAACAAATTGCTATCCATGGTTTAATTTCATGGCCGTATTAATATCATGAAAAAAATATATAGTAGCATTAAATGAAATATTATATCATAAATAAATCAATATTAATATCACCATTATACATACATTATTATTTATTGATACATTAATAATTCAAACCAATTCAAGAGGAGTGGGAAGAATTGAAATGGCAAATAAGAATCATGACCTTAGTTCACTATGATTATTTTTTGAAATTCATTGTTGTGTTTAGGGGCAAATTTACACCCCTAAAATATAATAAAAAATAAAATTGCCCCAAAAAAATTGCAATTTGCCACATAAAAATTACAATTCTCACCCCTCATCCTAATGTGCTTAACGGGCCGAGTCAATCCGGTCTCAACCCAAAATCGGACCGGTTAGCCTGGTTCAGAACTGAAATCGGGCTAACCGGTTCCGAACCGACCCGGAACCGGTAAGATACCAGGCCGGATTGATTCTACCATTCCGAATCCGATCCGGTTCCTTAACTTATGAAACCGATTCCGAGATTATCAGATCCAAAATCCGGCGGTTCCGAACCGGACCGATCCGTTAAGCAGCCTTGTTGACCATTTTAGATTTTTTTACCCCTATTTTTAAGTTATTATTTTTTGCCCCTCAAAACTTTTAGGATCGATTCCAGAGTATGTTGACATTTCACACCCGAGTTCAACCAACTTGAGTTTCAATAGCTCGTGTTCTTGAAATAATTGCACCGAGAGATTACGTCAAGTTCGGTTACAAAATCGAGCCGAAGACATTCGACATAACCCGCTCTAAAACCGATTAATCATTTGAAAGACATTTTAAAGGTATGCAAGAAAATATGTAAAAACAGTTAGATAAATAAATGCAGTAAAGTAAATAACACAATAATTTGTTTCTGGAAGTTCGAAGCACAAACACTTCTACGTCTCCAATTCTTGCATCTCATGGAAGGATAAATAGAAGACTTTGGTTTACACTTTTCAGTACACAATCTACTTAGGCTAATACCACACAGATAGCCTACACTCCTACCCCACACAGAATCACAAAGAGCATGTTCTTTACGTCGTAGATGGAAAGACTTCACCCAGTTGTGATAAATGGAATCTCACCAGAATGAGATTCCCAAAGGCGAGCATAGGGGACAACAATTAAAGGATGCCATGAGGTAGATCTTGATCGACCTCAACTGACTTCTTTGGAGGAAGGCGACATAGTGAAAAGACAAAAACCCTCCAAGGGGTGCAAGGCGAAAAGGCATCGCCTTAAGCGAGAGGACTGGCGTCGGGCCACCGACGTTAAACAGAGGCGTTGCTTGGGAGGCAACCCAAGGGGAGTTAGTTTACTTTCTCCCTTTTATTTTTTTATTATTTTTTTAGTTAGACTTTTCTCTTTTCTTGTATTTTTGTCTTACATTGGGGACAATGTAAGTTTTAAGTATGTGGGAGGGATTAGTGGCGTGTTATTGTTTTTCTTATTTCAAAAATACAAAAAAATCAAAATATTTGAAAATTTTGAGCTCATAGTTAGTAATGAACACATGCTTAGAATCACTAGCCCATGATGAAACCTAATTGATGGCATGCATGTTTTTGAACATAGGTGAATTGTTAACCTTGGAACACTTTGAACTCTAATGCAAAGTGTGCTTTGACTTAGTAATTGAATATTTTGAGCACAAATCCGTCATGACTTGTGAAGTGTGCATAGCGTAGTGAAGATTGTGTGAATTTTGCGATAGTCTTAAGAAGTCTCTAATACATGCTAGAACTTAACTACATGCTCTTTGAGGCATATGTCTAGACTACATGTAAACATGAAAGTGATATAGGCAATCTTTGATGCGTTTGAGCCTTTCAAGCTTACCATGTAAAGAAAATCAATCACTAGTACCCTTTTTGAGCTTTGATGCAAAAGAATGGTTGTGTATGCTAAGCATACAAAACAACCACATTCGACATTCTTTGACTAGCTTATCATCCTTCCCTAATAAGCCTAAATATGAATTATATCCATACATTTGAAGGGAGTATGATGTGTTTCATTCACATGTACTTACGTTATCAATGATTCATATATGTTTTGTGAATTTTATTGTCAAAAGAATGAAATGCATGAAAGAAAAGGGATGCCTTGAGAAAATACATAAAATATGACTCCAATGGGAGCCAAGGCACAAAAGAAGAAAAATGTTGAAATAAAAGTTGAAAATTCATGCAAGAAGAGAAGCTTTTAGTGTGCATTGTATGATATATCTTTACCCTTTCTTTCATAAGCCAATACCTAGGCCACACTACAAGCTCATAAAAACCTACTTGATTTGTGTTTGCAAAGTGGCTAAGATAGTGGAGAAGAGTGTGCAAGTGAGCCTATACTTATGTTGGTGTATGACTTGAACTATTATGAATTTACATTAATTGGATCTATAACTTGTACGTGACACTTGCTTATGACCACACACACACGTTCACCACTTTGTTGGGTACGAAATGTTTAGGGATTGAACTTGTTCCACTGTTAACTTTTCACCACATTTCATTACTATGCATGTTTAAAATTGTTGAGGTATAAAAGTGAGAACAAGTTAGTTTGTTATGAACCTATGAGCCAAAGTAAAAAGATTGTAGTTTTGTCTGATTTACTCAATGTCGAGTAAAGATTAAGTATGGGGGTGTTTGATATGACTAGAAATAGACACATCTATTGCGCTTAATTGTATACGATTTGGAATATTTTAATGGATAAATTGATACATATGCTACTTAATCGTATATTTGTGTAAATGTAGGGAAAGACGAAGAAATCAAGCTAAAATGATGAAAGAAGCAATAAAGTTGAAGAAAAGAGGAAAAAACCGGAATCCAAGACACATGTTGCTCCTTTCTCCTCGTGTTCAAGCCATGTTTTGGAAATGTGGTCCATAGAAAGTTGTAGAACTTTGAGTTATCTTCGTGTGGACAGCTGATTCATCGAATTTGGAGTTTGTATGAGAAAGTTACGGCCCAAAAAACAAAACTCGCCAGAAAAATAGAAGACAGGCGTAATTACGCCATTATCAGGCATAATTACGCCAATGCTATGGCATGTGTAGGCGTATCTACGCCATTAGGAGGTGTAAAAGCCATAATTTTGACACATCATCAGGCGTCTTTACGCCATTTTCTGGCGTAGCTACGCCAGCAGAGTTTTGGATAGTGTAAAGACTTGATTTCTTTCCTTCCCACATGGATTCTAACCTACTCCATCAGCCTCCCTATACATATATGGACGAAAATCAGACTAAAGAACTTCTAGATAGTTAGGGTAGAGTAGTTTAGGATAGTTTTACAATTTTTCTCTCAATTTTGTTGAAGAACGCTACGAAGATCGAAACGAAGACGAGATTGACACCTCGACGAGCGGAGATTGTATTAGTTTTCTTTCCTTTTTTTTATTTATTGCTTTATCTTAGATTATGTCTAGCTAATTTTAATTCTTGGTTGAGGAAGACAAATCCTTGGATTTTATTTATCTTGGGGAGATTCTTACGCTTTAATTATCAATTTTATTGAGTATCAAGAGTTTTTCTGATTTTAGTGATATGATTGTTGTGTTGTTTATTGGATTGACAACCTAATAACTTGCATGAAATCTAACGCTAAATTAGATATCACATATGGAATTGTTTGATCCCTCTAATTTACGAAGCAACTAAGATTGATGAATTTCCGCTTGTGAGTTTGTTAAATTCTTAGGAAGAACACTTGACTAGAATAAACATAGACGCTTGGATTATGTTGTTTAGCTTCATCGATCTCACTAGTTCATATGCTATCATCGATTTAAATCTTAATCTCTTGTATTTTGATTGATTGTTTGATAAGGGTTAAACTAGAACGCTTGGGCTACTTAACTAAACGTAAGACGGGATAGGACTTTGATTATTGGATCAAACGTCCAACGACGAATATTCATATGAAAAATTGAGTCTTTTGTGAATCGATGAAATAGATGATAATTCCAAGGAAGAGTAGACCGATACCAAGAATCGCATTCATTAATTAATCTTTGTTTTTAATTTTATTAGTATAATTCAACTTCACAACCATATCTTTTATTGTTTCGATTTTGATTTTCATTAACACAAAGATTCACACCTCCTCGTGGGATCAATCCCTACTCACACTACTACATTATTGTTATCAATCTTGAGGATTGTGTGATGCCCGGGGATTTATGGTGTTAATCCCAGTGTGGTAATAATCCTTAAAGGATTTTAATTGTGGCAATTATGAATTAATTGCGGTTTCGGGACTCTCGTGGATTTTAAATCCGGTTTTTAGAGTCGTTGGATCCAAGGGATGAGATTGTATTCTCATCGTGGTGATAACCTTGGAATTTGGTCTTTGGTGGGATCTGGGGTCCAGAGTACCTTGTACTGTGGCTGGTAATGAATTTTGAGTTGGAGAGATAATTATTGAAAACATATGATTTTTAATGAATCATGATGTAGTTGTGGAGGTATTGGTATTTTGGAGCTTTGGAGCTATATATACCAAATGGACTCGGTGTTCCGTCATTGCACGGAATCTCCTCTCTCTCCCCTCTCTCCCCAGCGATCCCCACCCCTCTTCTTCCCTCTTTTCTCCCTTGATGAAAAGTCGAAGGAGGATCGACTTGGAGCCGAATTTCTCGAAGAAAATAAGGTATTATTCATCCCCTCGCATTTATCTTCGATTTGATAGTAGCATGGTAGATTATGGTTGAGATTTGAGTTGGGTTTAAGAAATTGGTTTTAAAGAAATTTGGGTTGTCGTGTTTTGGGGTTAATTTATGGCCCCTTATTAAGGATTTATGTTGTATGGGGTGTGAGCATTGTTGTTGGGGAAGATTTGGCAAGAAAAACGCCATTTTTGGCTGTTACAGGTCGAGGCGATCGATCCCTAGGGCGGGGCGATCGATCGTCGCGGCGTTGATGAAATTTTTAGGAAGATGAACAATGAGGCGATCAACCGCCTCAAAGGAAGCGATCAATCGCCATGAGGCAGTAGCCAAAAACACTGAGAGGTGACCAATCGCCTGGAAATGGAGCGATCGATCGCCCATGCTATTTTGCGAGGCGATCGATCGCCTGGGATGATGCGATCGATCGCTAGTGCCTGTTTTTGGGGTTTAATTTCGTGTTGAGTTTTCGATGCATGCTTTGCCTGTGGTCTTTTAAAATGGTTAATCGTCATGGATGATGATATAATTGGGGTTTGTGAACGTGCTTGGGAGCGTAGTTGCATGCTTGTTATTAATTGTGGATTATTAATTGTATTTAGCACATAATTCATCGGTCATGGGACCAAGGCACGATTGGACTCGAACTACGGAATTATAAGATACGTATAACGTACGAGCATAGCCCTTTATTATAATTGCAATTGTTGAGTGCATGGTACACTGTATTGCAATAAATGTATATGGAAATGCATGGTATACGGTATTAGCAATAAATGGATATTGAAATACATGGTTTATGGTAATTGCTACAAATAGATATATATGCATTGGGAATTATATGGTGCCTCCTTGAGCGAGCAATGATTGGGATGTTGTCACCTTTGAGCGGACATCGGTTATGACGCCATTGCTGTTGAGCATGCGTGAGAATGAAATGGCGCTATTATAGAGCGAGCAATGAAATAGTGCTATGGAACCATAAGTGAGATATATGGAATATCTGTAATCATTGTTTAATGATTTGATATTATTGATTATGATATCGATATGTGGCAAATGGATTTGTTAATCATTGTAATGATAACTGGCATTTGGAAATTTGATGGTTTCAGTTATTTTGAGAACAGAGACAATACAGGGAATTCCGGATGAGGATGATACCATCCACGGAGCATCTTTTATATTTCATAGAAATTTACATTTTTGTAAATTATGAATCGTGTTATTGTGATTATTGGATTGGAGATATTGGTATGACCACCCCGTGTGGGGGCTGTCTCTGTTGGGGCAGGTAATTAGGTACATCGATGGCTTTGGAGTTGAGCTCGAGCTATGGAATGGAGGTGCTTCTAGGGATCGAAGTATCAGTGACGGTATTGAGCACCGTGTTTTATACATTTGATATACACATACTTATTCGATGCTCACATGTGAGCACGATGATGTGTATATGGGTTGTATAAAGAAGGGAAGGGCCTTTCTCCTTTCATTTATGTGTTGCATGCAATTATTTATCTAATTGCTAAATGAACTGAGAACATGTTAGTGTATTATAATGGAGCATGATATGTATCTGGACTTGGTTGGGGAAATTAGACATTATATGGTATAATGTAAAGGAATTTTATTATTGGCATGATTTGCTATGGTGATAAGAGGGTTTTCCCCTACATATATGATTGCATGCACTAAATGCTTGGGATAATACACTAATAACAGGTTAAGGGCACGAGGGTCCTTACAATAGTGGTATCAGAGCAGTGGTTTGCTCTTTGGGGCTGTTGGGGGCCTAGGATCATATTGATGGAAATGAGTAGCACATAATTAGGCATGATGGTAGTTAGTGTTGTGTGACACAACTATTTTGCTTATGTGCGTTTATGATATGTGACCATAGTGGAACAATTATATGTCATGACACCTATGGAATCATAATATAATCTGTTGATTATGATTGTGAGTTGTGGCACAGGGACAACCGAAGGGAGCATTCTGAAATGCATTGGGATACAGGAAGTACTTTGTACTCATGGTTTATGCGTTTACTCAATATAATCATATTGTGATGAATATAGATTCTTATATGCTCATGGTTTGGGATTGTTCCTGTAGGGACGGTATGTGACCGCTTTATTTTTAAACAAAAGATATTTCAAAGAAAAGTGTGAAGCGATTCTACCGCAAGTGCACGGTTGTCAAGTTTTAGTATAGTGAAAATTAAGTACGGGTTGTCGAATCCACAGGGACTAACGTATAAGTACCAAATAAGATTAATAAAATTATATTTAGCCTACGATTAACAAAGGTGATTATCTAAAGCAAACTTAAACTAAGAAATGAAACTTAACCAAGAAACAATAAAATGAATGGTTCCGGATATGCAAAGGTAAGTTGCTCAAGAAATTTATCAAGCTCTTCGTTCAACTGTGTTATCTTTAATGATTCATTTGAATAAGCAAATTTTCAACCAATTGATTCTAAAGGTGAAAGGTTTTCGCTATTATTCAATACACTCTCTCGAGCTGTAAAGAAACTAACAATAAATTAGAATAAGTCACTCTCGTGCACCTATTTACTAATTCAAAGTTGCATAAATTATCAAAACCTTATAACTCTAAATCTCTCGATTCCAAGTTCTCACTTATGCGATATCATCTCTCGATCTCAATCATAACATACTTCATGAATTAAAAGAGCGTGTTACAACGTTATCTCTCGATCTCGGTTATAACTCTCAGAATCAATCAAAGTTAGCTAGGCTTTGATCTTAACAATCGATTAATTCATGAACAATAGACATCAATACACTCAAACACATTTGAATCAATATATCAAACACAATGATACTAAATCTCAATAAAATAAACTAGAATTGTTTCAAATCAAATACAAAAGAAGTTTAATTGTCTCTCGACCTCAAAAACATCAATTGAAAGTTAATATGAAATAGATTAAAGTCTAGAAATACGATAAACGGCGGAATGAATCCGTGCGTAGCACCAAAATCTCTTCTCTTGCTCCTTCCTTGCACTTCGGAACTGAGGGCTTTGGCTCGGACGAAGAACCGGAAGAACGGATCTCCTTGGCGGCGGCTAGGCGGCGGCTAGGGCTCTTCTTTTGTTCCGAAATTTCGTCTGATATTCCCCTCTCTTGAATGGAAATGATTTTCTTTCTTTTAAACCCCCCCAATCACGATAAAAAAAGGAAAATAAAATCTTCAGGATTTCGCGTCTCGATCGATCGGAAGGTTTTCTCGATCGATCGGTGCACTGTTCATGCCAGCTTTTGAAACTCACTGTCTCGCTCGATCGATCGAGATTTTCCACCGATCGATCGAGACTTTAATAAAATTTGCTCTGGAGTCACTGCCTCGCTCGATCGATCGGAAATTTGTACCGATCGATCGAGACTTGAATTTCTTTGATGCTCAACTCTCTGCCTGGCTCGATCGATCGAGAGTAAATCTCGATCGATCGAGATTCCGAAAATCTCATTTCCTAAATTTCAGTTCTTTCTCGCCTCGATTCCGCCCGTTATCTTCATATTGGCTCATTTCTTCCACTTCCGATCTATTTTCCTGAAACAAACGAATAAACACCAAAAAACATAATATCATCCAGGAAAAAGAACGGAAAGTAGGAAGAAATTACAGTTAAAAACACTCAAAATCTAAGCCTATCAACTCCCCCAAACTTAGACTTGATCGTCCTCGAGCAAGCAATAAGCTCAAAAAGAAAAGTGAAACTCGATACTAAGCATGAATCATCTTTACAACATACGTAAAATCTCAGAAATCCTACTTACACATCAATAAAAGTCCTTCAACACTTAACAAGAAGCAATTTCTCCTAAGTTAAACAATACATCACAACATCGGAACGTGCGTGTGTGCTATTGTCAAACATGAGTTACATACATATCTTTAAGATCAACATGTGCCATATCAACTCCTAGTCAAGATTACTTTGAATTACTCTACAAATTTACTATCCCGCACTTCTCCACTAATGTAATTATTCCCTAGACTTGGATCAACAGGACTTTAAAAGCTTATAACGTTAGGCCTTTTGGTGTCGGCTCCAAAGAAAAGGTAGGATAGAATCAAAGAAGAGAGTATAACAGAATCAGTTCAAAATCTTCTCACATAATCATTGAGCTTCTCTTCACATTTTCTAGCCTTGGCCACTTTGGGTCTTATTTAAATTTTCTTTTCAAGGCTTTTTCTACAACTTTTCTTTTTTCTTTTTCTTTGCTCATTCTTTCGTTCATTTCATTTCTTTCACAATGAACTTCTCAACATATAACAATTTAATGCAATGAATGAGATTCATTATACTCTCCTAGGGATGGATAAAATTGTTCTTTTTAGGTTCAAACCAAGGTGGGTATAATGAGTTTTCCAAGAATGCCGAATGGTGGTCTAATCATATGCAATGCATATACCATTCTTTTTCAATAAGGCTCAAAAGGGGACACTAAGGAATAATGTATACCAGGTAGGCTTGAAAGGCTCAAACGGTCCAAAGATCGCCTAAATCATCTCCAAGTCTAGTTCCTAATTATAAATTTTGCCTCAAAGTGCTTTCAACTAAACTGTAGAGTTATCTAAGATACTCAAGACTCATCATAGTTAACACAAATTTTCAATTTAATCAATACATACTTCACTCAATCATGACTCAATAAGTGCTCAAATTATTCCTCAGCTTTGACATATGGTTAACAAAGGATATATACAAACAAGTTAAACATTTCCATGACTTCTATCTAGATGAGGATTAACTTCATCATGTATTACCGTTGCAAATCTAATTCCTCATTTCTCAAGAATAACTCAATAAAATTTTTTTTGTTGGTAATGCTCAAGGACGATTCAAATGACAATTAAGCACACAACATGTGGATAAAACAAGTTAAAGTTGCAAACCACTCCCCCAAACTTAACTGAAACATTGTCCTCAATGTTTAAAAGAATCAAAAGGGAAAAAGTAAACTCCCCTGACCAAGACGCTTGCATGAGGATTGAGGAAGTTTGGCTTTTGAAAGCTCCACTGCTGTAGGGGTTCATCACTCCACTTGAGTACCTCGCAAAAGAAGGATGCTAAAAAAAAAAAATATCGACAAGAGAGAAAAACATACTAAATGCAAAATTGAAAATAAAACAAAGCTAAATGCAAAAGGATACGCTTGGGTTGCCTCCCAAGAAGCGCTGATTTCTAGTCGTCGGCTTGACCATCAGAAGCAACCATCAAAGAGCGGTTGCCGCCCATAGTAAGTATCGTATGATACCACTAATGGGTTTTCATTCAGTATGCCCTCAAGACTGGCCAGATGTCTCCAGTGTAAACTCGTCGCTCCAACAACTTTCGTTATGACATAGTGAGCATGGGAGAATGATTCTTTACTTGACTTCATCTCATAGATGGCGTAGTGTGGTGAAGTTGGTGGCATCGATGAGGAATACGTATCCACATATGGCCCATAACATGCCTCCATCGATGGGCGGATATCAAATTTCTCAAAAATCTCATCATCCAACTTCACTCTTGGCTTGTTGTCCCTTAGGATCTCCTCAGATGCCTTTTTCCACTGTAGGCTCAATCACTTCCATAGGCTCAACTTCCCTTGATTCTTCCCCATGAGTCGGATCACTCCCCCAAACTTGATTGGTTGAGTGATCATCATCATGTAACCAGGCCTGATTTGTAGATCTCGTCTCCTCCTCTTGGCAGCTCATTGAGATGGTTTCCACTAGAATTGCAAATTGCTGCTCTAGATGACGTATATAATTGGTCTGGTTCTCTAAACGTTGCTCAGTTGATGCCATGAGTCTAAATAACATATTCTCTGATTGAGCTGTTCCTTCTACAAAACTATCTTTCTTCTCGCAGTGATGCTCAAAGGTTTGGTGCGTATCATCAGGGTAGTGAGGCTCTGGTGGGTATTGGTGACTCCAACCTTGCAAGGAAGGATCAAAATGCCAGTGGTAATCGAAGTCCGCCATATCATTGAACAGGTGTAATACACTGTCCTCAACTCTATCAACCAGGGGACTCCCAGTCACCAGTGCTCCTCTGAATACCCATCCCCGTGTCTGTGCATCCAAACCTTTGAAGAAATGTTGCAGAAGAGTATAGTTCGAAAAGTTGTGATACCTGAATGTGTCTGCCAGTTCATTGAATCTCTCCCACGCCGAATAAAACGGCTCTGAAAATTGTTGGCAAATCTTGTGAAGACTTGTTGATGAAGCATCACAAGTACCTCGCAAGAAAAACAAATAACATACTTAAATAATTTTTTTTTTTTTCGAAAATAACAAAAAGAAAAAGAAAACCAAAACGCAATAATAAAATTGGCTAAATTACAATTAACTAATCTCGTATGATATTATACAGATTAGTCCCCGGCAACGGCGCCAAAAACTTGACCGCTTTATTTTTAAACAAAAGATATTTCAAAGAGAAGTGTGAAGCGATTCTACCGCAAGTGCACGGTTGTCAAGTTTTAGTATAGTGAAAATTAAGTACGGGTTGTCGAATCCACAGGGACTAACGTATAAGTACCAAATAAGATTAATAAAATTATATTTAGCCTACGATTAACAAAGGTGATTATCTAAAGCAAACTTAAACTAAGAAATGAAACTTAACCAAGAAACAATAAATGAATGGTTCCGGATATGCAAAGGTAAGTTGCTCAAGAAATTTATCAAGCTCTTCGTTCAACTGTGTTATCTTTAATGATTCATTTGAATAAGCAAATTTTCAACCAATTGATTCTAAAGGTGAAAGGTTTTCGCTATTATTCAATACACTCTCTCGAGCTGTAAAGAAACTAACAATAAATTAGAATAAGTCACTCTCGTGCACCTATTTACTAATTCAAAGTTGCATAAATTATCAAAACCTTATAACTCTAAATCTCTCGATTCCAAGTTCTCACGTATGCGATATCATCTCTCGATCTCAATCATAACATACTTCATGAATTAAAAGAGCGTGTTACAACGTTATCTCTCGATCTCGGTTATAACTCTCAGAATCAATCAAAGTTAGCTAGGCTTTGATCTTAACAATCGATTAATTCATGAACAATAGACATCAATACACTCAAACACATTTGAATCAATATATCAAACACAATGATACTAAATCTCAATATAATAATCTAGAATTATTTCAAATCAAATACAAAAGAAGTTTAATTGTCTCTCGACCTCAAAAACATCAATTGAAAGTTAATATGAAATAGATTAAAGTCTAGAAATACGATAAACGGCAGAATGAATCCGTGCGTAGCACCGAAATCTCTTCTCTTGCTCCTTCCTTGCACTCCTGAATTGATTGGCTTTGGCTCGGACGAAGAACCGGAAGAACGGATCTCCTTGGCGGCGGCTAGGCGGCGGCTAGGGCTCTTCTTTTGTTCCGAAATTTCGTCTGATATTCCCCTCTCTTGAATGGAAATGATTTTCTTTCTTTTAAACCCCCCCAATCACGATAAAAAAAGGAAAATAAAATCTTCAGGATTTCGTGTCTCGATCGATCGGAAGGTTTTCTCGATCGATCGGTGCACTGTTCATGCCATCTTTTGAAACTCACTGTCTCGCTCGATCGATCGAGATTTTCCACCGATCGATCGAGACTTTAATAAAATTTGCTCTGGAGTCACTGCCTCGCTCGATCGATCGGAAATTTGTACCGATCGATCGAGACTTGAATTTCTTTGATGCTCAACTCTCTGCCTGGCTCGATCGATCGAGAGTAAATCTCGATCGATCGAGATTCCGAAAATCTCATTTCCTAAATTTCAGTTCTTTCTCGCCTCGATTTCACCCGTTATCTTCATATTGGCTCATTTCTTCCACTTCCGATCTATTTTCCTGAAACAAACGAATAAACACCAAAAATCATAATATCATCCAGGAAAAAGAACGGAAAGTAGGAAGAAATTACAGTTAAAAACACTCAAAATCTAAGCCTATCAGTATGACATGAAGGGCTAAGGCCAGGGTTGAAACACACGAAACAGTAACCTGCATTTTATATACATCATGGATTATGCATTGTGGTTGCATATATATTGGAGTGATGATTTTAATGCTTTGCCGCTAAGTGTTGAAGCGATGGTAAAATTCCGCATGTCACATTTGAGCGAGGTGCATTAAAATACACTCATGGCGATGTATATTGGATTATGGATTATGCATTGTGGTTGCATATGTATTGGAGTGATGATTTTAATGCTTTGCCGCTAAATGTTGAAGCGAGGGTATTGCCGCATGTCGCATTTGAGCGAGGTGCATTAAAATACACTCATTGTGACTGTATATATTGGAGTGATGATTTTAATGCTTTGCCGCTAAATGTTGAAGCGAGGGTATTGCCGCATGTCACATTTGAAGCGATGTGCATTAAAATACACTCATGGTGATGTATATTGGGATATGAAATATGCATTGTGTTGCAGGTACAGATGGAATGCTGGGTGAATATCCCATGAGTCGTTGTTATGGATGAGTGATGATTTTAAATGCTTTGCCGCTGTCACTTGACGCGATGATAGAATACTTGCCGCTGTCATATCGTAGCCAGGAAAGAATATTTGCAGCCAAATGTTGAAACGGGGGTATTGCCGCATGTCGCATTTGAGCGAGGTTATTCGATGCCCCTGATATGTCGAAGCGAGGGGTATTAGTGCCGCGGTCATGACAAGCGAGGTGCATTAAAATACACTACTATAACAAGACTAGGGATCGGCTATTCTATTGGCGATGGTTTATGCCGCCGGGTATTCATAGCGATGGTTCATTCCGTTATTCTATTGGCGATGGTTTATGCCGCCTGGTATTCATAGCGATGGTTCATTACGCTATTCTATTGGCGATGGTTTATGCCGCCGGGTATTCATAGCGACGGTTCATTCCGCTATTCTATTGGCGATGGTTCATGCCGCCGTGTATCTTAGCGATGGTGCATTCCGCTAGTTTATTGGCGATGGTTCGTGCCGCCGAGTATTATATAGCAACAGGTCATTCCGCTACATCTATTGGCGATGGTTCACGCCGCCAGGTATTATATAGCGATGAGTCATTCCTCTACATCTATGGCGATGGTTCATACCGCCGGATATCTATAGCGATGTTTTATGCCGCTGACTCTATGGCGAGGGATCATGCGCCTGATTCTATAGCAATGGGTTATAGCGCTATGTACATAGTGCTGGATTACGCCACCTACGAGCGATGGGTGTTGATTGCGTACCACTGTTGGACGACGGTAGACAGGTATGCCGCTATCTTGTTAGCGATGAGGTATGGTATATTGCTGTTTTATTAGCATTATTGTGGATGGCATGCGTTGATATACATATACCGTCACGTGTTTGACGATGAGATTATGCATGTCATATGTTGACAGGTACCGTCACGGGATGACGATGACATAGTGGATGTCTATGTAGACGCGTAGCATCGTTTCGATGAATAATGCATTTATGTATATGTATTTAGTCATAAGGTTTGAGTGCCGATGGTGAGCACAGGGCAGTGTCTGGGTCAGTAGTTGACGAGACCATTATGCCGAGCTGGTTGCTCGATGAATTATTGGGTGAGCCGTACAGGAAGTGTACCGCAGAACATATTTGAGGTAAATATTTTACGAGTAGTGGTACATTTGGGTATACTTTGGAATGGCTATGGCCAAGTGACTGGTGATAGGAGTAGTTATTGAAGAAACTACTTGCTTATACTGAGGTGACATGTTGTGGACATGATCACACCCACCCCTGAGGGTGTGGAATAAATCCTACGGAATTAGGATTGCATTGTGGTTGAGTAAGGACACCGGGATGTCCGTGGTGCTTTGGTTTTTTAGAGAAATATTGGGTGATGACCCACTACTCTAAATGGATGTTACGGTATGGTATACCGAGTGGAACGTACGATACGTTGGTAGGCTTGGTATAAGCCTATGGAGACAGCGACTTGCTAGCCAGGTATTATTGCAGTGCTATAGTGTGCTTGTGATAGCCATTATACTGCTCGTTGGATTCGATTTTGGTAACTCGTACGGTGATACGATGAGGGTTTATGGTAGACTCTTGTAGTCTCTATGTGGCATGATGATTGAGGCAGGGAATACCACACGGGGACGTTTATACGTCAAATGTTTTGAGGGACTTGTACTGGGACAACTCAATTTTGTTGGGATTACCAACGTGAGTGTCGACAAGTCGTTACTAGCTCTAGTTGAGAATCTTTGCATATGGAATGCAACATGAGTCACAATTGGAATATTGGGATATAATTAGTGGGGTAACACTATTATATTGATTTTTATCTCTTAGAGAGATTTGGATTGTACTGTCATTAAGACAGCTGGTATCGGTCGTGGGTTGATTGTGAATCAGCCATGGTACGCATTACTGGTGTTGGGCTAAGTAATGGCTTTTATTTTCGAGAGACGTACGAGGAGACGTCTCCAGAGAAATGCTCATGATTGTGGAGTACTATGGCATTAGCACAGAGCATCTTTAGGATGAGTATACATGGCGTATACGGGTTTCTATTTGGTAATAGTGGCTTTGATGCACTATTCTGAACCAGTTGCACATTTTTGGTTCCGAGATATGTTTTGGTAAATATATCCAGGTTTTCGAACGGTGGTTCGAGGTAGGAGGGTCATGGATTCGTGACTTTTTCCTTGTAAGGAAGGCAGTATTGATATGCCTACCGATTGAGAATCTTTGAGAGGTTCAATGAGTCGGTTTGTGTGGTGTTGATGTTGGAATCACACCATTGGTCGTTGGTCTGTCAATCATTATTCTCCGCGAGGTGAGAATAGCTGGGGATTGACAGTTGGTTTTGGGACTTTGGGTATGATTGGAGATGCTCGAGTCTATTACATTGAGTATGCATGTTGTGTTGGTACTTAGGCATGTATTCCAGTGTGTATACGAATGCCAACATTTTATTTGGCCCTCGTCGAGCATCGGGTTAGTGTGCTTGGATGAATGAATCTCCGTTGAGAGATTGTATCACCTTGAGATTGGTAATCTCGATGGCACGATTTATTCTGAAGAATGATCGTGAGATTTGGCTGACTTCCTCCGAGGAGGAATTGTAGTACCTTGGGTCATGGAAATTCATTTATGGATAATTCGATACCTCCCTGTTTTAGGATTGTTGAATCCTAGGATAAACGAGGGATGGCTATGATTTGGATTTGTTGGGTGTCATGGTTGACACGTGTGGCGGGAATGCAATTGATTTTCTTGCATGCCCTTTCGAGAACATGAGACTTGTGGAGTCTCGATAGTGTGTTTGGGACCAAGATGTGATTTCTTGGAACACACGGATGTAGACATCTTTGGAGATGTGTTTTGTGTCGATCGGGGACCGTGAGTTGTCCGATCCGTGTTGCAGGTGGTGCAACTGCTCCTCTGTTGGAGATGGATTTGGAAAATGGGAACCGGTTGTAGTTTAGGTACACGGTTGTGTACCGGTGTTTTCCTTGGAAACGATGTAGATTTAACATCGTAGGCTAAATCGTAAAGATATCATCGAGGTGATATCTATTTTTTTTTTTGAATCACGAATGATTCGTTTGATTTGCAGTTAGGGTTGGCTGACTGCTTTTGAGACGGTTAGCATTGGGGTATGCTGACGTTCTGTTACGGCTGTAATGGTTTGGGAGGTTTATCCCATTCCGGGTTTTGGTGCGAGGTCGGTATCCTCGCGGTTGGTGTGTCGTTCATGACATATTCATGATTCGACGATGTGAATCCGTTTGGATTTTGTAATCTCGGCAATACGTGGAGTACGCCGTGCAAATTTCAAGGACGAAATTTTGTTAGTGGGGGATAATTGTGATGCCCAGGGATTTATGGTGTTAATCCCGGTTTGTAATAATCCTTAAAGGATTTTAATTTTGGCAATTATGAATTAATTACGGTTTCGGGACTCTCGGGGATTTTAAATCTGGTTTTTGGAGTCGTTGGATCCAAGGGATGAGATTGTATTCTCATCGTGGTGATAACCTTGGAATTTGGTCTTTGGTGGGATCTGGGGTCCGGAGTACCTTGTACTGGGGCTGGTAATGGAATTTGAGTTGGAGAGATAATTATTGAAAATAGATGATTTTTAATGAATCATGATGTAGTTGTTGATGTATTGGTATCTTGGAGCTTTGGAGCTATATATACCAAATGGACTCGGTGTTCCGTCATTGCACGGAATCTCCTCTCTCTCTCTCCCCTCTCTCCCCAGCGATCCCCACCCCTCTTCTTCCCTCTTTTCACCCTTGATGAAAAGTCGAAGGAGGCTCGACTTGGAGCCGAATTTCTCGAAGATAATAAGGTATTATTCATCCCCTCGCATTTATCTTCGATTTGATAGTAGCATGGTAGATTATGGTTGAGATTTGAGTTGGGTTTAAGAAATTTGTTTTAAAGAAATGTTGTCGTGTTTTGGGGTTAATTTATGGCCTCTTGTTAAGGATTTATGTTGTATGGGGTGTGAGCATTGTTGTTGGGGAAGATTTTGCAAGAAAAACGTCATTTTTGGCTATTACAGGTCGAGGCGATCGGTCCCTAGGGCGGGGCGATCGATCGCCGCAACGTTGATGAATTTTTCAGGAAGATGAACAGTGAGGCGATCGACCGCCTCAAAGGAAGCGATCGATCTCCATGAGGCAGTAGCCAAAAACACTGAGAGGCGACCGATCGCCTGGAAATGGAGCGATCGATCGCCCATGCTATTTTGCGAGGCGATCGATCGCCTGGGATGATGCCATCGATCGCCAGTGCCTGTTTTTGGGGTTTAATTTCGTTTTGAGTTTTCGATGCATGCTTCACCCGGGGTCTTTTAAAATGGTTAATCGTCATGGATGATGATATAATTGGGGTTTGTGAACGTGCTTGGGAGCGTAGTTGCATGCTTGTTGTTAATTGTGGATTATTAATTGTGTTTAGCACATAATTCATCGGTCACGGGATCAAGGCAATATTGGACTCGAACTACGGAATTATAAGGTACGTATGACGTACGAGCATAGCCTTTATTATAATTGCAATTGTTGAGTGCATGGTACACTGTATTGCAATAAATGTATATGAAAATGCATGGTATACGGTATTATCAATAAACGGATATTGAAATACATGGTTTATGGTAATTGCTACAAATGTATATATATGCATTGGGAATTATATGGTGCCGCCTTGAGCGAGCAAAGATTGAGATGTTGTCGCCTTTGAGCGAACATCGGTTATGACGCCACTGCTGTTGAGCATGCGTGAGAATGAAATGCTGCTATTGTAGAGCGAGTAATGAAATAGAGCTATGGAATCATAAGTGAGATATATGGAATATCTGTATCATTGTTTAATGATTTAATATTATTGATTATGATATCGGTATGTGGCAATTGGATTTGTTCATCACTGTAATAATTAACTGGCATTTGGGAATTTGATGGTTTCAGTTATTTTGAGAACAGGGACAGTACAGGGAATCCCGGATGAGGATGATACCATCCAGGGAGCATCTTTTATATTTCATAGCAATTTACATTTTGTAAATTATGAATCGTATTATTGTGATTATTGGATTGGGGATATTGGTATGCTCACCCCGTGTGGGGGCTTGTCTCTGTTGGGGCAGGTAATTAGGTACATCGATGGCTTTGGAGTTGAGCTCGAGCTATGGAATGGAGGTGCTTCCAGGATCGAAGTATCAGTGACGGTATTGAGCACCGTGTTTTATACATTTGATACACACATACTTATTTGATGCTCGCATGTGAGCACTATGATGTGTATATGGGTTGTATAAAGAAGGCAAGGGCCTTTCTCCTTTCATGTATGTGTTGCATGCAATTATTTATCGAATTGCTAAATGAACTGAGAACATGTTAGTGTATTATAATGGTGCATGATCCGTATCTGGACTTGGCCGGGGGAAATTAGACATTATATGGTATAATGTAAAGGAATTTTATTATTGGCATGATTTACTATGGTGATAAGAGGGTTTTCCCCTACATGTAAGATTGCATGCACTAAATGCTTGGGTTAATACACTAATAACGGGTTAAGGGTACGGGGGTCCTTACAGATTGAGTGGGGTTAATTTGCGCGTACACGATAAACGCTACCAACCATCCACTGAGGCATGTTCCTCACTACAAGAGACATCCACTGAGCACGTGAATGCAGCAGGAGAATTCCCAGGGCAACCACAAATGAGTTATCACCATCCAACCAGCAACTACTATCAAGGTTGGAGGGACCATCCGCACTAGGGATATGAGAATCAACAAATGAACCAACATCCACCTTATAGACCGTCATATCAGAGACCTCCACCACCACCAGTGCACGCTCTTTCTAACAGGTTAAAGAATATTGTTAAAGTTATTGCTGAAACTAGCCTGCAATTTCAACAGGAAACGAGGGCGAGCATTCAAAGCTTGACAACGCAAATGGGACAACTGGCAACTTCGCTCAACAAGCTTGAAGCGAGCATGTCAAATGGACTACCTTCACAGCCAGTTGTTAACCCGAGGGAAAATGTGAGCTCCATCACTTTGAAGATGAGTGAAGATGAAGACGAGGAGATTGTGGTACTGATGCCACCCAAGAAAGAAGAGATGAAGGACACCGAGAAGGACATTGAGGAGCCCATGCAAGAAGAGGAACCGCGAGGTAAGTCCTCTCCACTCCATGAATATAAAATTGAACCATTCCCCCTTGATTTTAAGGAGAATAGGAAGGACGGGGCATCAAAGGACTATACGAGACTTTCCGACGCTGCAAGGCAAACGCTCCACTACATGCCATAATGAAAGTGCCTCGATATGCTAGATTTTTTAAGGAAGTTTGGAAAGTGGATAAGAGCAAGGAACGCAAAGGGTGCTCCACGATTGAGCTAGGTGAGAATGTTTCCGCGGTCATCCAAAGGAGCATTCCCACTAAATGTAAGGACCCTGGTATGTTTTCTATCCCATGTGTGATTGGAAATACTAGGATTGAGAAGGCAATGCTAGATTTAGCTTCTTCAATTAATGTCATGCCTTACTCAATATACACTCAACTGAAACCGGGACCTTTGAAAAGACATAACACTGTGACACAATTAGCTCATCGGTCCACAGTTATTCCTAGGGGGATAGTAGAGGATGTACTTATGCAGGTAGAGAATTTTGTTTTCCAAGCCGATTTCTATGTCTTAGACATGGAAAATGGTGGTCCATCTAGCCCCATTCTTATAGGGAGACCATTCTTGAAAACCTCTAAATCTGTGATCGATGCGAATAGCGGCATGTTAACAATGAAGTTTAATGGTGAGGTTGCAAAATTCAACATCTATGAAACCATTAAAACACATGAACAATCTAGTTATGTTATTGATATCCATGATGAAGTAGATTCTGATTTTGATAATGATGAATTGTGGGAAATGGGAAAGGCTACTGATGGCCTCGAGACAAAGGAGGTATGGACTCAAATCTTGTGCATAATTTGCATACAATTGCTGCCTTATCTACTCACAATACTGCTGACCCTCTTTCTTCTCACTTACAGGATCATATTGTTGAAGAGAAACACCCTCCAGAGCAACCACAACAAGGAACAAATGAAAGTGGAGGAACAAAGACTGTCGATGACCTCTCCAAGAAGAGCAAGGCAAACAAACCAAAGTTCAAGGGACTCAAGAAGATAGTGAGGTGGAGGAAGAATAATGGAGAGACACCGCACAACCCACCTTGATAGAGGACTAGCGTCGGGCCACCGACGTTAAACAGAGGCGCTGCTTGGGAGGCAACCCAAGGGGAGTTAGTTTCATTTATCCTATTTATTTTTATTGCTTTATTAGTTAGACTATTCTCTTTTCTTTTATTTTTGCCTTACGTTGGGGACAATGTAAGATTTAGTACGGGGGAGGGATTAGCGGTGTGTTATTGCTTTCATATTACAAAAATACAAAAAAATTGAAAATTTTGAGCTCATATTTAGTAATGAATGCATGCTTAGAATCACTAGCCCATGATGAAACCTAATTGATAGCATGCATGTGTTTGAACATAGGTGAATTGTTAACCTTGGAACACTTTGAACTCTAATGCAAATTTTGCTTTGACTTAGTAGTTGAATATTTTGAGCACGCATCCGTCGTGACTTGTGAAGTGTGCATAGCATAGTGAAGATTGTGTGAATTTTGTGATAGTCTTAAGAAGTCTCTAATACATGCTATAACTTAACTACATGCTCTTTGAGGCGTATGTCTAGACCACTTGCGAATATGAAAGTGATATAGGTGATCTTTGATGCGTTTGAGCATTTGAAGCCTACCATGTAAAGAAAATCAATCACTAGTACCCTTTTTGAGCTTTAATTCAAAAGAATGGTTGTATGCTAAGCATACAAACGACCCACATTCGACATTCTTTGACTAGCTTATCATCCTTCCCTAATAAGCCTAAATGTGATTTTAATCCACACATTTGAAGGGAGTATGATGTGTTTCATTTACATACACTTATGTATTTAATGATTCAAATGTTTGTGAGCTTCGTTATCAAAAGAATGAAATACATGAAAGAAAAATGGATGCCTTGAGAAAATAGATAAAATATGACTCCAAGGGGAGCCAAGGGACAAAAGAGAAAAAGATTGAAATATACCTTGCAAAAACATACAAGGTGTGAAAATGAACAAAGTTGAAAAAAATCATGCAAGAAGAGATTTTAATTGTGCTTATCATTATACTCTCTTGTTTGATACACCTTACCCTTTCTTTCATAAGTCAATACCTAGGCCAAGCTACAAGCTAATAAAGACCTACTTGATTTGTGTTTGCAAAGTAGCTAAGATAGTGGAGAAGAGTGTGCAAGTGAGCTTGTACTTGTGTTAGTGTATGACTTAAGCTATTGTGGGCTTTGCATCTATTGGATCTATAACTTGTACATGACACTTGTTTATGACCACACACACGTCCACTACTTTGTTGGGTACGAAATGTTTAGGGATTGAACTTGTTCCACTGTTAATTTTTCACCGCCTTTCATTACTATGCATGTTTATAATTGTTGAGACATAAAAGTGAGGACAAGTTAGTTTGTTATGATGCTATGAGGCAAAAAAAAAGATTTTAGTTTTGTCTGATTTACTCGAGGTCGAGTAAGATTAAGTATGGGAGAGTTTGATGCGACTAGAAATTGGCACATCTATTGCGCTTAATTGTCTATGATGTTGTATATTTTGATGGATAATTTATTACATATGCTACTTAATCGTATGCTTGTGTAATTATCGGTGAAATCGAAGAAATCAAGCTAAAAAAGGTGTAAAAAGACAAAGGAGAGCTTTGGAGATGATAATGACTCAAGGTTGATCAAGAAAAAGGCTAAAAATGTAATTTTGGAGAAGAGATAGATCGCATGAAAGAGGGGATCGATCGCCTTTGGACAGAAAGTTGAGCAACAAAAATCACGAGCTAGCGATCGATCGCTACAATTGGCGCGATCGATCACCAAAATACATTGGAGCCAAGCGAACGACCGCCCGAAGAATTTCGCCAAAAAAAATAAGCTAGCGATCGATCGCTGCAGAGTCCGAGAAAATAAGGAAATTAAGAGTTTTACCATCTTTGGGAGGATTTTAACCTAACCTACCATACTTTACTTGATATACTCGATTTTATCAGCCTCTAAGGACAATTATTCAGACTATTATTCATAGTTTAGACTTAGAACAATAATTTACTTTGAAGTTTTGAAGACGGATTGAAGGCTCGACACAAAGGCAGGATTGCAACCTTGACGCGTGGCGATTCTTCTAGTTTGTCTTAGTTTTTGTTTATGTTTTCCATACATTATTTTGTTATTTTTGCATTTATTATGAGTAGTTAAACTCATCCTCTCGGTTGAGGAAGACAAAACCATTGGTGTTTAATGTATTCAAGAGATTGTTGTTTTGAATTGGTGATTTTTATTGAATATCATAAGTTTTTCTTGTGTTCTTGCCATGATTGTATTGTTGGTTGTTATATTAGCTATCTAATAATTTTTCATACAATCTACGGCTAAGTTTGATATCAAATCCGTAATTGTTTGATTAATTGAATTTGAGAAGCAACTAGGATTGATAATTCTCTGCTGTGGGGTTATAATTCCTAGGGAAAACTTTTGACTAGATTAAACATAACTGTTATTGTTTATGTTGTTTAGCTTCAACAATCCTACTTGTTCATATGCTATCATTAGTTTAAATCTTAACTGTTGTTGTTAGGGTTGATTAATCGATAAGGGTTAAATTTGGATGTTGTTTTCGATTACTAAACTTAAGGTGGGATAGGAGTTAAATCTTCAATGGTGAATATTCATGCATGAAAATTACATATGTGAGAAAATATGAATGCATTATCGAATTCCAATGGTAGCGTCGACCGAAATCGAGATCTCTCTTTAATTGATTTATTACTATTTTATTTTAATCTTGCATCCTACATAATTTTAGATAATTACTACTCTCAAATCCCCCCTATTTTAACACTTGTTAGTACAAAGATTCGTCATTCCCTGTGGGATCGACCCTACTTACAATGCTACATTAATTTGTTGTTAACTGAGAATGGTTAATTTGGGCGTACACGATAGGCGCTACCAACATACATGGAGTATTTACTAAATTTACAACTTTATATTCTGTAAATTATGAATTGTGAGATGATGATATTGAGATTGTGTTATTGGTATGCTCACCCCGTATGTGGGTTGTTTCTGTTGAAACTGGTAGAGCAGGTACAACATTGGCTCTGGAGAGGAGTTCGAGCTGTGGATTGGGAATGCTCCCAGGACTGATGTACCAATATTGGTATTGATAATGAGACTGGTACATATAGATACATATTCATTTATTAAGGGTTCATGTGTGAGCATTTTGAATAGGTGTATATGGCATGTATAAAATGGAAACATCTCTTTTCAATTACGTATTGCCTGCAATTATTTGAGAATGTAACTGCATGATGAATTGAGAATACGATTGGTGCATTGTGAAGTGTATACTTATGTTAGTTGAGTTGGGTTGGGAATTAGACATTAAGAGAATTTATGTCGAAAATTTTATCGATAGCATGCTATTGTTATTGAAGCATGTAATGAAAATTTCATAAAGTTACGAATGTATGTGCTAATATAGATGATAAATGCACTAATGACGGGTTTAGGACATGGGGTCCTTACAAGTGTCTTCCGCTCGATTTTGTAACCGAACGCGATATAATCTCTCGATACAATTATTTCAAGAACATGAGCTGTTGAAGCTCAAGTTGGTTGAACTCAAGTGTGGGGTGGCAACCCACCCCGAAATCGATCCTAACAAGTGGTATTCGAGCGGGTCATTCTTGGAATCATTTTAACCGATTTTAGACGGAATTGAAAACTTTCTCATGAGCATGAAATTATTTTCATAGCATAATTTTCAAAAACTTGGTGTATGAAAATTTTTAGCATAAAAAATCAATTTCATTGCATTCATTTTGCACGATAATAAATTTAAAATCTATTTTAAATGTTTAAATTTTTGTTCAATATGTTATAAACTCATTTTTAGTTTAAAATTGTTACCTTGATATTTTTTCTAACAATTTTCGAAGCATTCAGTTTTTCTGGCAGATTGCAGCGATTTTGGAAAAATTGACATAACTTCTTGCTCGGATGTCCAAATGACGAAACGTTTTTTTTTTTTTGCGTTGCAAATTAGACTCATAGAGGATCGTAACGGTATAGGTCATACAACCTGATTCTTTAAGAGTAAAAACAATTTATTCTGCAAAGTTGGTTGAACTCGGTGTGGATTGGTAACCCACCCCCGGAATCGATCCCAACAAAAACAATATTTCTAAATTCGCCCTTGGTAGTGTTTCAAAATACATGAGACGAAATGAAAGTCCATAGTAGTGATGATTAATCTAACAAGTATTAGATAACCATCAAACTATAAAAAAAAATTAGATAAGAATATCATATACCATATAGTTATTTAAACTGTGTATCACAAATACAATTTAGATCAAGGAGATTAAAGAAGGCTTGGTTGACAATGAATAAACATGATAAAATTCATTTAAAAATATATTCAAGATTTAGGAGTGATAAAACACAATGATGTATGAGAATCACACTCAGTGAGATAAAGATTTGATTGTTGTTGTTATATGATAAACATAATATAGAGTAGTATGAAAGGATGACAATATATTTAAACATGTTGACAACAACAAATTGAAAACAGATTCAATCTAAATCACGAGATATGGAAATAACAAAAAATAAAAAATAAACAAAATAATTAGCTCTAAAATAACATTTATGTCAATAACCATATATAGAAAAAAGGAGATAGTGTTGATTAATTAAACATAAAATAAACAATTAAAATAATTGTTATATAGAATGTTAATAATCAATATTTGTTCATGATTGTAACTTGTAGGTATTTGTGATAATATTTGAGAATTGAAGTTTGGCCATCTTTAAACTTTTATATCATATTAACTTTTTTGTTAAAATTCAGTAATGACATATCACATATACATTTATATTTATATTTAAAGTAAACTTTATAGACTTCCATGTATAAATTTTGCTATATTTGTACGTCAAAAATCATACACGAATATATTTTTGGAGTATTTATTTTAATTATAAAATATATGTGTACTAGTGCAATATAATAGAATCTCGATAATTTAATATTCGCTTAATTATAATCTCGTTTAAATAATATTTTTGATCGATCCCCATTTGAGGACAACGGGCTAAAATAATATTATCTAAATTTATAAGATAATATATATATATGAGAATTAATATAGACCCTATAGAATATATAAATAAATAAATCCATAATACATGGTGTATATATGATTAATCTATGAAGATTTCAAAAAAATTACTCAACTGTTATTTGTTCTTTGTTGAAATTGATATCACTTGATATCACTTTAAAATTCAACTCTAACTTTTCATAACATAGTAAAATTTGTTGTGTTTTTTAATTTGTTGTGTTTTTTTTTATCACGACTCAAGAAAATAACACATTGAGTAATATATACATATAAATAAATAATACAAATAAATAATAATTTGATAAATTAAAAAGTTAATTTATAAATTAGTAATTAATTTATCAATTATAATAGGATTTTAGCAATTTCAATTCAATCAATTTTTAGATATTTTAACTTTAAGACTCAAATTGTTGCCTCCCCTAATTTAAAAAAATTAGATTAATTTTTTCATATTAAATGACAGAACAGTTTTTATTCTAGTATATAATTTAATAAAATTTGAAAGATTCGAAAGTGTTCGTGAACTGTTCAAACTATTATTAAAAAATAAATACTCGAACGCTTCAAGATATATTTATTTAATATGTAATTATATTATATTAATAAAATAAGCTCACGAACGATTGGGCTCGAGTTCGACTCGAAAAAAGTTCGAGCATATTCAAGTTCGCCTCGAATTCGATAGTTTCAAATACAAATCAATTTTTTTCGAGACGGATCGATTCATTTCCATCTATAATTAACGCAACACCACAAGGATAAGCTGGTGAGAACTCGAAATAGTTGCGTTTATTACCGATAAAAAAAAAAAGAGGTAGTTGCCTTTATGAATGATTGGGCCAATAATATGTTGTATTGTGTCCTTATGTTTGGCCGAGTTAAACAAAACCAAGCCCGAAAAATTTCAAGACTGACAATGTTTTCTTATTGATAATTATAGCAATATTTATATAGCCACATAAAATACGCTATGTTAGAACCAAATTTTGATACTTACTAAAATGATTAGCAAGCTAGCGAGCGTACTTTGACAATTACTCCTCCGACACCAACATGATATACTTACTAGTCAATGCCTATCACATATATTTTGAATGGATGAATTGCATATAGATTCCCTCTAGTTTGAACAATAATGAATTACACCTTTATAGTTTAAACAATAGCGTGTACCTTACTTGCTATATATTTTTATGTCAAATCATAGATGATGAAATTGTAATATTATCATATATCTATTACAAAGTAGAGGGTGTGATACAGTTATTCAACGGGGGTTCATCCATTATTGTTCAAACTAGATGTCAAAAGTTGTAATAAATTTTTTCAATCGGGGAAATAGCTGTAATTTTTTATTTTGTAACAAGACATGTATATATGCATGACAAGATGTACACTGAAAAGTTATGCTATTTCATTTAGTTTACACTCTCAAAAGAATGATATTATTTGTGCTCTTTGTTTTTGTTTGGTGACTAAATAACATTTGTCTTTTCAAAAAAATATACAAAATCACAAGTCTACAACTTCCCTAATCCAAGCTTTGTAGGAATTAGGACTTGGGAAAGTTCATGAAGAGGTAGGTGAGCAAATAGCAATAGAAAAAAAATATTCAATTTAAAATTGAAATTCTTTTAATTTGACGAAACAACAAATAAAACTATTCGCAACTTAGCTGAAGTACTAATATTGATCATTCATGTAGAAACCGAACTACAAAGCTAGATAACATCAACTCCATGTACCCCAAATTTTTGTAGATCAATACTTTAGGATTAATTATAGATTTCACACTACCTTTCTGACTCTTAGATTCCATATTAGATGCTAGAGTTTCGAGTTCGAAACTCGAACTTTAAATGTTTCGTACAAATCAACTCGAATAATTTAGTAGTTCTTAAATCTAAACATCTCAAATTCATCAGCTTCAAAATTCTTGAAAGAAGACATTTCAAATGCTTGATATTATCACAACCATTTCAGGATCACTTTTCAAAGGAAATGCTTTAATCCAAATACATTATTTATTCATTTTCTTGGCTCTCTATGCTCTCAACCACTACCTCAGTTACATTACCAATTCCTCTATTTTCTCTAAAATCAACAATTTCAAATATTTGATTCGATCCCATTTCACGATCTGAAATCTGAACAGAAACCTCATTTCCAGGACCACTTGCTGCTGTTTGAACCTCTCTCAAATCAACCTCACTGCTAGTCTCTTCACCAAACAAAGTTCCACTATTAACATCAGCATCAGCCCTACAAATTGGACAAATGGGAGTTCTCAAAAGCCACAAATCCACACATTCTGCATGAAAACTATGATTACACAATGGCAAAAGCCTGCACTTTTCGCCAACCCGAAAGTTCTCCAAGCAAACCACGCAATCTCCTAAAGGGCTGCTCCCCTTTTCCTTCTCCTTGAAATCAAAACATGGCAACTTTTCGATTTCTTCTTGTGACATACTCGTGCTTCCGAATCCTCCCCTCTCAACCATATTAGGCTCACCTCTTCTAATCATCCTCCCAACTATACAAATACGGATCATAATCAAAAGTCCGATTCCCACTAATAGAATAAGAGCTGAAATGATTATCGCCATCACGATCACTTGAGTTGCAATGCCTAAGACATGCTTTGGCATTGCAAACTTAGCATTTGGTTATGTTTTTGTGATCAAGAAGAGGGAGATGGAAACTATTTAGAGGGGAGTAAAAGAAGAGTTGGTTTCATTTGGTGGAACTGTCTTTTAGGAAAATTTTGAAGAGAGAGTAAACTAGCAGAAGCCGCTAAAGAGATGAGGCCATTTGTGTTAATTTAAGTGATAATAATGCAAGGTTTAAGTGGGGTTTGGGGGTATGTGGAGTGGGTGGGAAAGGAACGAATAAAAAAGGTGCTATAGATTATAAATTATATACAACTTTTTACTCCCTTTTTAGTTTTATGATATCTTTTTCTTCCAGTTTCGTGGTAATATGGCAACCATGCACCGAATGAGAATAACTTAATGGAAATAAGACTATTGTAATGATGTGGTTGATACTAGAGAAATCAATTTGATGTGTAGGTTTGAACAAACAGGTAGTCCCAGTAGAAAGAAAAGGATAAAGCTAAAAGAGCTTTATATTAAATATATTCATATATTAAGAATGTAAACATATTACGCAAACTCTTCCAATTCACATACTGAACTTCTATTATTAATGGAGATATTTCTATTGGTGACTTTATATTTAAAAATATATTAAAGAATACAATGGTTCTGCTTAAATTCACATTGAATGCACATGCACCTCAAAACATAGCATAGTCATTCCAACTTCTTGTGTACTTTCTGTTAGTTGAATAAATAAGAAATAAGGCCAAGTATCACAATCGGTTAAATCTTGTGGCATAAATTTTCCAACATCAATCATCGCAAGTGTTTCAAGAAAATTATGACGCTTCGTATCCAAATAAATTCCGGATCCTTGGGATCTAGCACAAGGGCATCATGCTAGCGTCTCGTTGTTCCTTGTAGTTAACTTCGAAAAGTTAAAAAATTAGTGCCAACTCAACATGCTTTTAATTAGCCTAAGAAAAACATTTAACTGCATAAATGTGGAATTTGTTGCTTTCATTCGATTTACGTGTACCGTTATAGTCGGGGATAGACCAATTCTTGGAACATGCTAGAACAGATTCTTCAGATTATATGAATGATATTTTCAGATTATCGAACCTATTGATTACTCGATCTAAGTCTCATCTATAATCTGCTTCAAACTCCATGCCAAACATTCCAAAGTTTTTCACCGTTCACCGTATATACAATAAAATTTTGAATAGACGAATATCAAAACTAAGGATACACGTTGTCTGTAAAGCACATACTTGTGCTATGAACTTGAAACGATTCCCTCCAGAGCAATACTGGTCACACGAAGGACAGCCTGTGAACTCAATGGAGAAAGTTTTGACTGGCAGAAATGCTCCCAAGAAACTGTAGAGGGTTTCTCAGATACAGTAGCAGTTGGTTCCAGGAGATGAGATTTTTTATATGCAGATTGCAACTCTAACAGCAATGCACGAGCAGCATCTCTGGACTCGGGAAGCTGGTCACTGAGCTGGGATGCACCTATTTGTATCAGTTTGTCGATGCCAAATTCTTCAATTCCATCAACTCCCTTAGATGGAAAAAGAAACTTGAAGTCAATAACAGAAAAACCAGTTCCGTTGAATGACATCGAAGTAATCTCAACTTCCAGTTTTAGAGACATGTTAGGAAGTACACAACTTCAAAATATCAAATAAAACCATAGCAAAAGGCGAGGTGGGAGAACACTACCAGACGTTGAACACTTCGAGAAATGCACATAGAAGCCTTTGCTCGAATTCGAGGATTCCTGTTCTTAATATGAGGTTGCAGCTTGGGCAACAATACAAGAGGAGAAACCCAATTTGTCAGGGTTATTAAAGCACTTTCAGCTGCCTCGCACACAAACCTCTTGTCTTGTGAAGATTTGAGAAGAAGTTGTACTAGCTAACACGGGTAATGGCATTGCGGTTATAAAAAAGGATGTGAGTTATTTTGGAAAATGGAAAACACCATAAAAAGGAAGTATGCAGCAGATGAGTTTCAAATGAAACAATTTACCAGTGGATCCAGTGAATCGATCATGTCATCGTTATATACTCTAAAGATATCAGCTGAAGTCATAATTGCAGTTTTACAAACAGCGCTCCTCGGGTTCTTTAGGGATTTCGCTACTAAGGATATCACATCATTCCTGATCAATTAAATATATGAGTTGTGAGACAGGAAATTCAGGAAAGGCATCCAAAATTATGATATCACTTCTATTCTCCGACAAAGAACACAATATTTACCGACTGATACTTACAGCATGTCAATGATATCCTCCTTGTGAAATATAGACAATCTACGAACATTGTTGAGTGCAACACACACTGAAACCCAGTCTCTGGAACCTAGTCCTAGTAAGAGTGTCTAAACGCCAGAATGTCAGAATGTATAAATATTAAAAAATTGAGGAGCAATTTATAAGTGTACAAACATGAGTGCGTTAGTACACACTCGCATTCATATTAAGAATCTTGGGAAATGTGGATAAACATGTATACGATTACATAAAAAATACCTTTAGGCAGTTCTCTACATCTTCTACATCCTCCAAATTCTCAGATTCAATGTACTCTACTTCAGAATTTGCCACCCCTTCTCCAGAATTTTCAGATCCATCTCTTTTATTGGGAGTGTCAACCAAGGAATCCATCTTCTTGTTTTGCCTATTTTCAACATTTTCATCCACAGGTTCAAAGTGAGGTTTGATAAAGTTTCCATTGCTGGAGCTTTCGTTAATCCTCTCAGATTCAGGTATTTTATTGACATCTTTGAGAGCCATGCCTAACATTTTGGATAATATTCACACCTACAAACAAGAATTAAATCATAGTGATAAGTAATTTAAAAAACCAAAAATAAACTTAATCCCTTGCTGATATGCCAAGAGCAAGCAAGAAAAAACAAAATAAAACCCGATTAGTGTCGAATAAGAAAGATTATATAAAATTCCAAAGAAATTGTTTTCTGCCATTTATTACATAAGTTTTAACTGTTCTAGAGATCCAGTGGATTGATAAAATAAAAAAATATCAACTGAGTAATGGATAAAAGATAAGTAAACTTAAAGGCAATTGATCGGAAATATGCAAACCAGATACGAATACATGGATCAATTAACTTACCAGTAGAGCACTTTCCTACTTGCACTTATTTTTTGGCAACAAATCATTACAACTCAATATATTTCAAAATTTTCAAATTTTTCAGTAAAACAATTATGATAAACAAAATATGGCCTTAGAAAAGAGCCTCTTGGGACACTCCATGCGGAAACAATTGAACAAATCTTTCCAAAATTAAAGGAATTTAAATTTACCTCATGCCTAAACACTTCCAAGACCATCTCAGTGATCATTTAACCGATCGAGTTAGCAGTAACAGAATCTAATTTATTAATCTAGTCATTATACTTCAAGTTCAAGTGGCAGAATAGAATTATACTCATCAAGGCATCTGACACTTTGCAATGGTCCAAAGTATTGAGTCCGTCGAATTTTAATTGATTCACAACATTTAAAGTAGAGCATGTATGCTTGCAGTAGAACAATAATGTTCCATGGTTAAGAGAATATACACATTTTATAAGACATCATATTTTAAGTATTTCAAATATCACATTCACCATTTTGTGAATAATAGTAATAATCAAATCGGACCTAAGTGCATTGTAATATGAAAGACATTCACACCAAAGATATCATGTATTCAAACGATCATCCTGGCTACGAGAAGTACATTTCAGTAATGAAATTTCTAACGGACAAATTTAACAAATAACAAATGCGCACCTCTGTTCCACAAATATAAATGTAAAGAATGAGAAATCTCTTACGTGTAAGACGAATTCAGTCTGCAGAAGCAGGACATACATACGCATAACTGAATGATGTGTTGCATGAAACTCTTCAACATAACCAAAACCCTTACTCTGTTTTTTTTACCAAAAGCTACCAAACACGTCAACTTATTCAATTTTACCCATCTCGTCACAAGAGATCGCATTACATGAGTAAACTAAAAATTCAACCAAAAACAGATACAGCATCTTCAATAATAAAAAAGTGCTTTGCATTGACAAATCTATTTCGGTTGCACACCATAGATATAGAGATCTAGCACTAAAACAAAGTCAAATACCTCGGAATTAATTCAAAAGTAGTAATTAATGAAATAAACACAAATATCAACTCAGTCTGGGTACAAATGCACTAAGATCTCGCTCGTTCACCACGTAAAGATTTAAATCAAGCAAAATTATTTCCTTTAATCAACTTCAAAGTAACAGTGCATAAAATTTCAATTAAAAATCATTCAATGTGTAGAAAAAAGAAGATTAGTCACCACGCGAACACGGCGAAAAATGATTGGCGAAAGCAGCAAAGTTAGCTGATGAAATTATTGATGAATAGAGTACATAACAATGCGCGACCAAGGATTGGATTGGATTGGATTTTGTATGAAAATGGTGAATGCAGGAGAAATTCTGTAACCGGTGAGCGGGGCTGTAAAGATAGACTGCCTGTTTTGCTGCACGAACCTAGGCCGGCAGCCTCGTCTCGGGTATTTACATGTGACCCCGGGGAGGGATTAAATTCCTAAATTGCCCCTGCCATTTGCTCCGAACAGATAAGGGTGTTATCGGTTCGGTATCAAACCGAACTTGTGGGACCTAATTGCTCCAGCCATTTGCTACTTAATCCTCTAGTGTGTTATATCATTGCACATTGTATAAGTAGCATTAAGATAATCATATTGATTAAGAGTACTATTATGTCAATTATTACATTATTATCAAATATGACATAATTTACATCAATTACATGTCATAAAGTTCTAACAAGTTCATCTCTCAATCAGTAATTTGCCTAGCAACAGAAGATCTGGCTCACAATCTCGGCCTCCCCCGTCTATGAGTCCCTACAGAAACAACCACCCACCATGAATATTGTTATATATAATCATCAATCCAATCTCACCAAGAATACAAAATACTATATAAATGTGTTCTTGTATTTATGCATTCACAACTCATTTGTGATTGTTCCTGTATAAACATTACCAACACAAATTGCAAATATGTCATGACATGTCTCATTCATCAATATGTTATAACGGAACATATATGATATTGCATTCCCGCTCAATATGTCAGTGGCTCAGCCTTCACGTCCCATATTAGCAGCACATATCATATTTTCGTCCTCACACGTTAAACAGCCATTTTTCATGCCCACAGCATCATGGCTCACGTCATCAATCATATGTCTCAATAATCATATGTATGATAATTTCATATCTTAATAAAGATGTATAAACATCACCACATAATAATACATACTTCATAACTGTAGCATCAATACTCATATGTAAACACATACCTGTCGTGGTGTACAAAAGATAGAAAATTAGGAGTCAATGCTTAACCTCCTCTCTGTCACAGCCCCTGTGATGGTGCTACATGATATCAACCATTTACAATGTTAAAATAGGCCTCACTACAAATTTTTTTGAAAATATAATTTTTTCAAATAATTGTCCCTCGCGATCGATCTCCAATTTCTCGCGATCGATAGCCAAAAAGTTATGTCTCGCAGCGTTCGATCGCCAAACTCACGCGATCGATCACCACAATGTTCTGTTTTTCAGCGATCGATCGCCATGTCTTGCGCAATTGATCGCCAATTTATTTCACAGCCTTACTTTTTCCCTGTCACGGCGATCGATAACAACATTGCTCACGATCGATTGCCAGACTCTGAAAATTTCATAACATGACGATTTTGAGCTTATCCTCATGGTTCACCTCCTATAACTCAATTCATACCATCAAAACTTGTTCAAAGTAACACTTAACATCATATAAACATATTTCCATAACTTCTACCACTTATTTCATGGAATTGAAGCTCATATCAATGCAAACATGCAAAATTCATGACTAACTTCATATCCAATATACATCTATTTTTATTCTTCAAAACCACAAGCACATATCACATATAATCCTTATCAAATAACTAGATTTCCTCTTCACAATACTTTACCATAGATTTCCAAGTCGAAATCAAGCAAAAGGTGCTAGCAAGAGTAAGGGTTTGGAAGAAAGAGTTGTAGAGATTTCTTGGTGTGTTTTGGTGTACTATGTGATTAAAATCTGATTGTACTATATATGACAATTCATACACCACATAATTCCATGTTTTTATCATGCAATAAATCAATGTCTTCCATGTAGAACTACTACTTAACCATGTACACATAGTTCATTCCATAACTTAATATAACAATTGCATTATCAACATAATCAAACATGGTTGATACCAACTCCATATAATACTTCTCACTTGATTACATTTCATTTAGTCACATATGTTCCTATATCAAATAGAATTATCATTTTGCCATATAACCACACTTCATATAATTTCTCATACTCGGTTCAACCCGAACCCGAGTCTACATTATATAATCATTAACTCATAATGACTCATAATTACACAATAATCACAAAAAACATGTATGATTCATATCTAGGCATTATAATTCTCCCTAACCAATGGAATTTGTCCACGAAATTGAATCATATACTCAATATTACTGCAAAAGAAACACATACTCAACATACTAAACTTGCAGTAATATGAATACTTGGTAGCGCTTATCGTGTACGCCCAAATTAACCCTTCTCAAGTTAATAACAATAAGTATGTAGTAGCGTGAGTAGGGATCGATCCACGAGGAAGGACGAATCTTTGTAATAACAAGTGTCAAAATAGGGGGGATTTGAGAGCAGTAATTATCTAAAATTATGATGCAAGATTGAAATAAAATAGTAATAACTCAATTAAAGAGAGATCTCGGCTTCGGTCGACGATACCATTGGAATTCGATTATTCATTCATCGATTTTCTCACATATGTAATTTTTATGCATGAATATTCACCATTGAAGATTTAACTCCCATCCCACCTTAAGTTTAGTTAAATAGAAAACAACATCCAAATTTAACCCTTATTGCTTAATCAACCCTAACAACAACAATTAATATTTAAACTAATGATAGCATATGAACAAGTAGAATTGGTGAAGCTAAACAACATAAACAACAGCAGTTATGTTTAATCTAGTCAAAAGTTTTCCCTATGAATTTAATAACCTCAACAACAGAGAATTATCAATCCTAGTTGCTTCTCAAATTCAATTAATCAAACAATTACGGATTTGATATCAAACTTAGCATTAGATTGTAGGAAAATTTATTAGGTAGCTAATCTAACAACCAACAATACAATCATGGCAAGAACACAAGAAAAACTTATGATATTCAATAAAAATCACCAATTCAAAACAACAATATCTTGAATAAATTAAACTCCGATGGTTTTGTCTTCCTCAACCGAGAGGATGAGTTTAACTACTCATAATCAATGCAAAAATAACAAAATAATGTATGAAAAAACATAAACAAAACTAAGACAAACTAGAAGAATCGCCACGCGTCGAGGTTGCAATCCCGTCTTTGTGTCGAGCCTTCAATCCGTCTTCAAAACTTCAAAGTAAATTATTGTTCTAAGTCTAAGCTATGAATAATAGTCTGAATCATGGTCTAGGAGGCTGATAATTTTGAGATATAGCAAGTAAATATGGTAGGATAGGTTAAAATCCTCCCAAAGATGGTAAAACTCTTAATTTTCTTATTTTCTCGGACTCTGCAGCGATCGATCGCTTCTTCTTAGCGATCGATCACTTCCTTTATTTTTTCATCAAAATTCTCCAGGCGATCGATCGCCTCTTTTCCTGCGATCGGTCGCTTGGCTCCAGTATCTTTTGGCGATCGATCGCCCCAATTGTAGCGATCAATCGCCAGCTCGTGATTTTCGTTGCTCAACTTTCTGTCCAAAGGCGATCGACCCCCTCTTCCATGCGATCGATCGCTTCTCCAAAATTACATTTTGGGCCTTTTCTTGATCTACCTTGAGTCCTTATCATCTTCAAATCTTTCATTGATCGTTATACGCCTTTTTAGCTCGAGTTCTTCGATTCCACCTACAGTTACACAAACATATGATTAGGTAGCATATGTATCAAATTATTCATCAAAACCTACCAAATCGTAGACAATTAAGCACAATAGATGTGTCTGGTTCTAGTCACATCAAACTCCCCTATACTTACTCTTTACTTGACCTCGAGTAAATCAGACTAAACTAATATGTTTTTGGTTGGCTCATAGTATTATAACAATCTAACTTCTTCTCAATTTTTATGCTTCAACAATTATAAACATGCACAGTAATGAAAGGCGATGAAAAATTAACAGTGGAACAAGTTCAATCCCTAAACATTCGTACCCGACAAAGCAGTGAACGTGCGTGTGTGGTCATAAACAAGTGTCATGTACAAGTTATAGATCCAATAGATGCAAAGCCCACAATAGCTTAAGTCATACACTAACACAAGTATAAGCTCACTTGCACACTCTTCTCCACTATCTTAGCCACTTGCAAACATGAATCAAGTAGGTCTTCATTAGCTTGTAGTTTGTCCTAGGTATTGGCTTATGAAAGAAAGGGTAAGGTGTATCAAACAAGAGAGTATAATGATATGCACAATTAAAACTTCTCTTCTTGCATGATTTTTTTCAACTTTGTTCATTTTCACACCTTGTTTTTGCAAGGTATATTTCAATTTTTTTTCTCTTTTGTGCCTCAGCTCTTGAAGTCATATTTGTATTAATTCTTTTCAAAATATCCCTTTTCTTTCATGCATTTCAATCTTTTGATAATGAAGCTCACAAAACATATATGAATCATTGATAACGTAAGGGCATGTGAATGAAAAACATCATACTCCCTTCAAAGGTATGGATAAAATTCATGTTTAGGCTCGCTAGGGAAGGATGATAAGCTAGTCAAAGAATGTTGACGGGTGGTTGTTTGTATGCTTAGCATACAACCATTCTTTGCATTAAGGTTATCTAGACATACGCCTCAAAGAGCATGTAGTTAAGTTCTAGCATGTATTAGAGACTTCTTAAGATTATCACGGCGATCGATAACAACATTGCTCACGATCGATTGCCAGACTCTGAAAATTTCATAACATGACGATTTTGAGCTTATCCTCATGGTTCACCTCCTATAACTCAATTCATACCATCAAAACTTGTTCAAAGTAACACTTAACATCATATAAACATATTTCCATAACTTCTACCACTTATTTCATGGAATTGAAGCTCATATCAATGCAAACATGCAAAATTCATGACTAACTTCATATCCAATATACATCTATTTTTATTCTTCAAAACCACAAGCACATATCACATATAATCCTTATCAAATAACTAGATTTCCTCTTCACAATACTTTACCATAGATTTCCAAGTCGAAATCAAGCAAAAGGTGCTAGCAAGAGTAAGGGTTTGGAAGAAAGAGTTGTAGAGATTTCTTGGTGTGTTTTGGTGTACTATGTGATTAAAATCTGATTGTACTATATATGACAATTCATACACCACATAATTCCATGTTTTTATCATGCAATAAATCAATGTCTTCCATGTAGAACTACTACTTAACCATGTACACATAGTTCATTCCATAACTTAATATAACAATTGCATTATCAACATAATCAAACATGGTTGATACCAACTCCATATAATACTTCTCACTTGATTACATTTCATTTAGTCACATATGTTCCTATATCAAATAGAATTATCATTTTGCCATATAACCACACTTCATATAATTTCTCATACTCGGTTCAACCCGAACCCGAGTCTACATTATATAATCATTAACTCATAATGACTCATAATTACACAATAATCACAAAAAACATGTATGATTCATATCTAGGCATTATAATTCTCCCTAACCAATGGAATTTGTCCACGAAATTGAATCATATACTCAATATTACTGCAAAAGAAACACATACTCAACATACTAAACTTGCAGTAATATGAATACTTGGTAGCGCTTATCGTGTACGCCCAAATTAACCCTTCTCAAGTTAATAACAATAAGTATGTAGTAGCGTGAGTAGGGATCGATCCACGAGGAAGGACGAATCTTTGTAATAACAAGTGTCAAAATAGGGGGGATTTGAGAGCAGTAATTATCTAAAATTATGATGCAAGATTGAAATAAAATAGTAATAACTCAATTAAAGAGAGATCTCGGCTTCGGTCGACGATACCATTGGAATTCGATTATTCATTCATCGATTTTCTCACATATGTAATTTTTATGCATGAATATTCACCATTGAAGATTTAACTCCCATCCCACCTTAAGTTTAGTTAAATAGAAAACAACATCCAAATTTAACCCTTATTGCTTAATCAACCCTAACAACAACAATTAATATTTAAACTAATGATAGCATATGAACAAGTAGAATTGGTGAAGCTAAACAACATAAACAACAGCAGTTATGTTTAATCTAGTCAAAAGTTTTCCCTATGAATTTAATAACCTCAACAACAGAGAATTATCAATCCTAGTTGCTTCTCAAATTCAATTAATCAAACAATTACGGATTTGATATCAAACTTAGCATTAGATTGTAGGAAAATTTATTAGGTAGCTAATCTAACAACCAACAATACAATCATGGCAAGAACACAAGAAAAACTTATGATATTCAATAAAAATCACCAATTCAAAACAACAATATCTTGAATAAATTAAACTCCGATGGTTTTGTCTTCCTCAACCGAGAGGATGAGTTTAACTACTCATAATCAATGCAAAAATAACAAAATAATGTATGAAAAAACATAAACAAAACTAAGACAAACTAGAAGAATCGCCACGCGTCGAGGTTGCAATCCCGTCTTTGTGTCGAGCCTTCAATCCGTCTTCAAAACTTCAAAGTAAATTATTGTTCTAAGTCTAAGCTATGAATAATAGTCTGAATCATGGTCTAGGAGGCTGATAATTTTGAGATATAGCAAGTAAATATGGTAGGATAGGTTAAAATCCTCCCAAAGATGGTAAAACTCTTAATTTTCTTATTTTCTCGGACTCTGCAGCGATCGATCGCTTCTTCTTAGCGATCGATCACTTCCTTTATTTTTTCATCAAAATTCTCCAGGCGATCGATCGCCTCTTTTCCTGCGATCGGTCGCTTGGCTCCAGTATCTTTTGGCGATCGATCGCCCCAATTGTAGCGATCAATCGCCAGCTCGTGATTTTCGTTGCTCAACTTTCTGTCCAAAGGCGATCGACCCCCTCTTCCATGCGATCGATCGCTTCTCCAAAATTACATTTTGGGCCTTTTCTTGATCTACCTTGAGTCCTTATCATCTTCAAATCTTTCATTGATCGTTATACGCCTTTTTAGCTCGAGTTCTTCGATTCCACCTACAGTTACACAAACATATGATTAGGTAGCATATGTATCAAATTATTCATCAAAACCTACCAAATCGTAGACAATTAAGCACAATAGATGTGTCTGGTTCTAGTCACATCAAACTCCCCTATACTTACTCTTTACTTGACCTCGAGTAAATCAGACTAAACTAATATGTTTTTGGTTGGCTCATAGTATTATAACAATCTAACTTCTTCTCAATTTTTATGCTTCAACAATTATAAACATGCACAGTAATGAAAGGCGATGAAAAATTAACAGTGGAACAAGTTCAATCCCTAAACATTCGTACCCGACAAAGCAGTGAACGTGCGTGTGTGGTCATAAACAAGTGTCATGTACAAGTTATAGATCCAATAGATGCAAAGCCCACAATAGCTTAAGTCATACACTAACACAAGTATAAGCTCACTTGCACACTCTTCTCCACTATCTTAGCCACTTGCAAACATGAATCAAGTAGGTCTTCATTAGCTTGTAGTTTGTCCTAGGTATTGGCTTATGAAAGAAAGGGTAAGGTGTATCAAACAAGAGAGTATAATGATATGCACAATTAAAACTTCTCTTCTTGCATGATTTTTTTCAACTTTGTTCATTTTCACACCTTGTTTTTGCAAGGTATATTTCAATTTTTTTTCTCTTTTGTGCCTCAGCTCTTGAAGTCATATTTGTATTAATTCTTTTCAAAATATCCCTTTTCTTTCATGCATTTCAATCTTTTGATAATGAAGCTCACAAAACATATATGAATCATTGATAACGTAAGGGCATGTGAATGAAAAACATCATACTCCCTTCAAAGGTATGGATAAAATTCATGTTTAGGCTCGCTAGGGAAGGATGATAAGCTAGTCAAAGAATGTTGACGGGTGGTTGTTTGTATGCTTAGCATACAACCATTCTTTGCATTAAGGTTATCTAGACATACGCCTCAAAGAGCATGTAGTTAAGTTCTAGCATGTATTAGAGACTTCTTAAGATTATCACAAAGTCACACAATCTTCACTACGCTATGCACACTTCACAAGCTGTGATGTCCAGATTTATTATAATCATTTGTTGGACTAAATATGATTTAGATTTTATTGATAATTAATTTTAGAATTAATTAATTAGAAGTGGAATTGACCAAGTGAAGGTCAACTGGCAAGTTAATCGGATCATAAAATATTTTGAGATTGTAAGATATACTCCGATAATATTTTAGAGATAAGTTAATTAAAATGGAGAATTAATTTGCGTTCTAGGAGAGTATAAATCCCGATTGGTAATTGTAAATTTAATTTATAAGTGCACCGGTGACACTCCGATGTACATAACTGGATTGGAAATACATTTATATTAAAATGTTTCAGCCTATTTTCACACACTAAAAGTGTGAAAACACACACACACATCAGATCCGAACTCTCCCCTCTTTTCTCTCCTCCCGCGCGATGTCTGACTCTCGCCGCCAAAAGCCGCGCGCCCGTCGGCGTCGGACCTCCTTCCGGCGCGTCCGAACCACCATCGTCTTCGTCTCTTCCAGGCGCATCTTTCCATACCAAGAGCATGGAGTTTCGTCGCGGATTGCGTCCGGATCTTACAAGGAAGCGCAGCGGTTAAAATTTCCAAATTCATCCGATTTTGGGACCATTTTCTTCCAATAATTTTGTGGGTAATCTTCCTCATCCTTCAATCATTTTTCCCTTGAAATCCCTCGATTTTTTATGAACCTTTGGTTCGATTTTTGCTAGCATTTTGGAAGGGTTTGCTAGTGTGTGTTCGTGTGTGTGCAGCAGTGTGTGTGCGTGAGTGTGTTTCTGCGTGTGTGTGTGTGTCCATAATGTGATTGTGTGTGAAGATGGTGTTTATGTATGTATTCCTTCATGTATTGAAGTATTGTAATTGGGAATGGGATAGCTTGAGGAATGTTTTGATTGTTGGAAGTTAATTGGGGCTCACTTTATTGAATGGTTAATTGTTGAAAATAAATTGTGGAATATGTCTTGGCTTAGTATTATTATTGGTTAAAAGATGAAGATTAAAATCATGCATGGAATGTGGTTGTTAATAGGCTTAAATGAGATTCAAGTGTGGGTCTAAGTCTTGTTAGTGGGGTGAAAATGACTAACTTTTATGGCTTGTAGCCATTGTGATATTTGGTGGATGTTGGGCTATGGTATGAGATGTGTTACAATTGGAAGCATGTGTAGTGTGTAAATAAATGGGTTAGATGCATGCTAGTATGTATTATAACATGGAATAGAGTTATGGTGATATTTATGCTCAAATGGATAGCATAGCATGTATTAATGATTTATGTCACTTTATTGAGTGTCAAAACTTAATAGTTCTAAATCAAGAATTTTGGAATCCAATGCATCTTTAAATTGTTAAGTTGAATTTAATCAATAAATGACTTTATGTTGGGATTAAGGAAATTAGATTTTAAAATGGTAGAATCTTGTATCTACATGGATTCTTTCTTTCATGTCTTGGTTTGAATCACCTCGGTGTGGGTTTGAATGTTTGGAACATGTTAATTGGCTTAATTGGATTGTTTTAGTTAGACACTAGTTGGATATTATTATGCATACACCCTTGCACTTCCTTTCCCTCTGTTGAACTGGTGTGTCTAGTGAACTACTATGTGAGTTGGGCGTGATCTTGCACGTATGGGTGTGTGTATCCTGCATCATGTGTGTGATGTAGCGGATGATGGGAGAAAATGGGGTTTTGCATCACCAATGATATATCATGATTAATGTGAGGATGTGTGCATCCAAAGTATTGATTATGATTTTATTCATAATATTGAGTTATTGATTTGTGATATGGAAATGAAAGTAAGAACTATTTGATGGATGTTCATTGCTTGGATTATGAGCTAATATTGAATTGATATTTGATATAGACTCTACAGGAGACTTCGGACGTTGATGATAGCTTGTTCATGTTGTCTACTATAAGGTACGTGGTGACGTACAAGCATGTATATCTAGTATGTATACATTCATGTATACATGCAATTTTGAATATGATGATTCAGGTAAGTGTTTGACTTTAATAATTGAGTTTCATATACGAGTATGGGGGACACGTAGTGGTACGTGATCCAATTTTACTTATTGAGTAGTGATGCCGTGGGCATGAGCGATATGAGAAAGTATCGAGAATGAGATAGTGGGATAACCAGGTTTACATTGGGATAACCAGGTTTACATTGATGTTGAACTATTTATGTTTGAGCATAAATGATATATTGTCATTGTATTGAATTCATAAGCGTTGTTGAGTATCACATTTTCAGTGATAATACTAAACTTGACATTATGAAGGTGCATGAGTTTGAAACAGGAACAGTGTGTGGAAGCTATACAAATTCGGAATTGTACAGGGAGTATATTTTATGAGTTTTGAATAATCTAAATTATTACATTATGATTTTGTATGTTGATTTGTGATTGAATATTGAGTGGGAGTGTGCTTACCCCGTGTGGGGGCTGTTTCTGTTGAAACAGGTACGATGCTGCCTTGGGGTGCTAGGCTCGAACCTTGTTGGATGATGCTTCCAGAAGCGTAGTATGAGATTGAGCCGATATACGAGGTTGAGCGGTTGGTATATATACTAATTATGCATCCGGATGAATATCCGTTATTCGTTGCTCTTCTGTGAGCACTTGTATCTGTATATGGACTGTATAAGGGTGTTGAAACCCACTTTTGTTGTCTTATTAGTGTGGTGTCTTCCCTGGCTGGGAATTTACTTAGTGTTTCTGTATTCTGTTTAGTATTGTGTTGTCCCTGGTTGGGAGTTATGTTATGTGATGTGTTTTTATTTCCGGATAGCTCAGTTTGTGGGGAGACTCTGCCCAAATTTTTATAAAAATCCACAATGTAAAAGTGGTGTAATGGGGATGGTATTGGCTGAAATCCCTGAGTCTATTTGTTGGTCGAGATGATCATATAATGTTGAACATTAGTTATGTCATGTGATTATGGGAAACATGAAATGATTCTTTTTAAAGAATGAAAAGAAAATGAAAAATTTATACACATACGACGTCATAAATGAACTAATGATGAGTTTAAGTGTTGGGGCCTTACACAAGCCATGACAATATCATGCTCAATATATTCAACTACTTGTCAAAGCACAGTATGCATTAGAGTTCAAAGTGTTCCAAGGTTAACATTTATGTTAAAAAACATGCATGCCATTAATTAGATTTCATCATGGGCTAGTGATTCTAAGCATTTATTTGTTACTAACTATGAGTTCAATTTTTTTTTAAAATTTTAAATTTTTTGTATTCTTATAATAAGAAGCAATAACATACCACTAATCCCTCCCCCATACTTAAATCTTAAATTGTCCCCAATGTAAGGCAAAAATATAAGAAAAGAGAAAAGTCTAAATAATAAAGTAATAAAAAATAAAAAGGATAAGGGAAACTAACTCCCCTTGGGTTGCCTCCCAAGCAGCGCCTCTGTTTAACGTCAGTGGCCCGACGCCTGTCCTTCATCAAGGTGGGTTGTGCGGTGTCGCTGTATCTTTCTTCTTCCACCTCATTATCTTCTTAAGTCCTTTAAACTTTGGTTTGTTTGCCTTTGAGTAGGCGTCCTCAGTCTTTGTTCCTTCTCCATCATTTATTGATTGATGTGGTCTATCCGGAGGGTGTGTCTCTTCAACAGTAGGATCATGTAAGTGAGAAAAGAGAGAGTCAACAGTATCATGTGTCGATAAGGCATCAATAGTATGCAAATTATTCACGAGATTTAAGTCCATACCTCATTTGTCATCAAGGTTATCAGTAGCCTTTCCCAAATCCCACAATTCATCAGTATCAAAATCATCATCAAATTCATCATTTATATCAATAGCGTAACTAGAATGCTCATGAGTTTTAATGGGTTCAAAGATATTAAATTTTGCAACCTCATCATTAAACTCCATTGTTAACATGCCGCTATTCACATCTATCACTGATTTAGAGGTTTTCAAGAATGGTCTCCCTAAAAGAATGGGGCTAGATGGATCACCGTTTTTCATGTCTAAGACATAGAAATCAGCGGGGAAAACCAAACTGTCTACGTGCACAAGTACATCCTATACTATCCCCCTAGGAATAACCATGGACCTATCAGCTAATTTAATAATAGTATTGTCTCTTTTCAAAGGTTCAGGTTTCAGTTGAGTGTAGATTGAGTAAGGCATAACATTAATGGAAGATCCTAAATCGAGCATTGCCTTCTCAATTCTAGTGGTTTCAATCACACAAGGGATAGAAAATATTCCAGGGTCCTTACATTTTGTGGGAATGCTTCTTTGGATGACAGCGGAAACATTATCACCTAACTCAATCTTGGGGCACCCTTTGCATTCCTTGCTCTTACCCAATTTCCATACCTCCTTCCAAAATCTAGCATATCGAGGCACTTTTGTCATGGCATCATGTAGTGGGGTGTTTGCCTCGTAGCGTCGGAAAGTGTCATAGAGTCCCTTAAGTCCAGCTTCTTTCCTATTATCCTTCAATGCAAGGGGGAATGGGGTTCAATTTTATATGCAGAAAAGTTAGGGGACATACCTCGTGGTTTCTCATCTCGCATAAGCTCTTCAACGTCCTTCTCTACCTTCATCTCTCTATTCTTGGATGGCGTCAGTACCACCTTCTCCTCAGCTTCATCTTCACTCATCTTCAAAGTGATGGCACTCACATTTTCCCTTGGGTTTACCACTGGCTGTGAAGGAAGCCCATTTGATATTCTCGCTTCAATCTTGTTGAGCGAAGTTGCTAGTTGTTCCATTTGCGTTGTCAAGCTTTGAATGCTCGCCCTCATTTCCTGTTGAAATTGCAGGCTATTTTCAGCAATAACTTTAACAATATTCTCTAACCTATCAGAAGGAGTATGCACTGGCGGTGGTGGAGGTCTCTGATATGGTGGTCTGTAGGGTGGAGGTTGGTTCATTTGTTGATTTCCATAGCCCTGGTTTGGATGGTCCCTCCAAACTTGGTTGTAGTTGCTTGATGGATGGTCATAGCCCTTTTGTGGTGGACCTGGGAATCCTCCAGCAACATTCACGTGCTCAGTAGATGTCTCTTGCAGGGATGGAGATGCATCAGTGGGATGGTTTACGGCAAGACAGATTCAACATGGCTTCATCTTCCCCACATTGTCACCTGCACGATTACGTACAAGAAACATTAAATCAATAAGTTGTTGTTCACGATTTGATATGTTTACCTCTTGTCTTGGCGGTTGTCCATGTCGAACATGTCCAAATTGTTGGGAGTTGGCCGCCATGTTTGCTATCAAGTTCCTTGCCTCCTCCGCTGTCTTGTAATGAAAGATCCTTCGCTTGCCGCATCTACTAAATTCCTGTCACCAGAAAGTAAACCTTCATAGAAATATTGAATTAGAAGATGTTCACTTATCTAATGTTGTGGGCAACTTGCACACAACTTCTTAAAACGTTCACAGTACTCGTGCAGCGACTCCTCTTGGTATTGTTTCACCCCATAGATCTCCTTCCTTATGTTAGTCGCTCTCAAAGCTGGAAAGTACTTCTCTAGGAAGACTCTTTGTAAATCAGTCCACGTGGTGATGGATCCGGAGGGTAGGTAGAATAGTCAATCTTTAGCAGCGTCCTTTAGAGAGAATGGAAAGGCTCTCAGTTTGATTTGCTCATATGTTACGCCAGTAGGCTTCATAGTAGGGCATAACACGTGGAATTCCATCAAGTGTTTGTGCGGGTTCTCACCTGCAAGACCATGAAAAGATGGCAATAAATGAATCAATCCAGATTGAGTTCAAAATTTACATTGTTAGCAAGCGCAGGAAAAGTAATGCATAGGGGGTCTGATCCAAGGTATGATTTGTCAGCTGTCTCAGACTCTGGTTTTCTGCTATATGAATCTTCTCTTCTTCTTCTTCTTCTTCTTCTTCTTCTTCTTCTTCTTCTTCTTCTTCTTCTTCTTGTCTCCTACGAGTTTCTCTCTACGTCGATGTAGGGTTCTTTCAATCTCAGTATCGTATTGATATTTGTCATCCTCCTAATGATACCCTGCGTGCATGAACAAACAAGAGTAATATATGAAGACAAATAGCAATATCTAGTAGTCAAAAATTAGCACAAAAATAACAATGTCTTCCCCAGCAACGGGGCCAAAATTTAGTCGCGCTTATCGTGTACTCCAAACTTGACCCTTCTCACTTAACAACAAATTAATATAGTAGTATAAGTAGGGATCGATCCCACGGGGAATGAGGAATCTTTGTACTAACAAGTGTCAAAATAGGGGGATTTGAGAGTAGTAATTATCTATAATTATGTAGGATGCAAGATTGAAATAAAATAGTAATAAATCAATTAAAGAGAGATCTCGGTTTCGGTCGACGCTACCATTGGAATTCGATTATTCATTCATCGATTTTCTCACATATGTAATTTTTATGCATGAATATTTACCATTGAAGATTTAACTCCCATCCCACCTTAAGTTTAGTTAAATCGAAAACAACATCCAAATTTAACCCTTATTGATTAATCAACCCTAACAACAACAATTAAGATTTAAACTAATGATAGCATATGAACAAATAGGATTGGTGAAGCTAAACAACAAAAAAACAACAGCAGTAATGCTTAATCTAGTCAAAAATTTTCCGTATGAATTTAATAACCTCAACATCAGAGAATTATCAATCCTAGTTGCTTCTCAAATTCAATTAATCAAACAATTACGGGTTTGATATCAAACTTAGCATTAGATTGTATGAAAAATTATTAGGTAGCTATCTAACAACCAACAATACAATCATGGCAAGAACACAAGAAAAACTTATGATATTCAATAAAAATCACCAATTCAAAACAACAATCTCTTGAATAAATTAAACTCCAATGGCTTTGTCTTCCTCAACCGAGAGGATGAGTTTAGCTACTCATAATCAATGCAAATTAACAAAATAAGGTGTGAAAAAACATAAACAAAACTAAGACAAACTAGAAGAATCGCCACGCGTCGAGGTTGCAATCCCGCCTTTGTGTCGAGCCTTCAATCCGTCTTCAAAACTTCAAAGTAAATTATTGTTCTAAGTCTAAGCTATGAATAATAGTCTGAATCCTGGTCTAGGAGGCTGATAATTTTGAGATATAGCAAGTAAATATGGTAGGATAGGTTAAAATCCTCCCAAAGATGGTAAAACTCTTAATTTCCTTATTTTCTCGGACTCTGCAGCGATCGGTCGCTTCTTCCTAGCGATAGATCGCTTCCTTTATTTTTCAGCAAAATTCTCCGGGCGATCGATCGCCTCTTTTCCTGTGATTGATTGCTTGTCTACAGTGTCTTTTGGCCATCAATCGCCCCAATTGTAGCGATCGATCGCTAGCTCGTGATTTTCGTTGCTCAACTTTCTGTTCAAAGGAAATCAATCCCCTCTTCCATGAGATCGATCGCTTCTCCAAATTTATAGTTTTGGCCTTTTTCTTGATCTACCTTGAGTCCTTATCATCTTCAAAGCTTTCCTTGATCTTTATACGTCTTTTTAGCTCGATTTCTTTGATTTCACCTACAATTACACAAACACGATTAGGTAGCATATGTATCGAATTATTCATCAAAACCTACCAAATCGTAGACAATTAAGCACAATAGATGCGTCTATTTCTAGTCACATCACTCTCATATGCCTCGTTGTGGAGCTCCTCCAATTCTTTTAATTGCAGCTTCCTTTGCTCTCGACACTCATCCATTTCCATGTTGAACTTCTTGATAGCCCAATAGGCTCTGTGCTCCAATTCTACAGGAAGATGACAAGGTTTGCCAAAAAATATTCTATATGGAGACATACCTATTGGTCTTGTATGCAGTCCTATAGGCCCAAAGCTCGTCATCCAATCTCATGCTCCAATCCTTCCTAGTAGGGTTCACCGTTTTTTTGTAAGATGGACTTGATTTCTCTATTGGACACCTTGGCTTGCCCACTAGTTTGGGGGTGTCAAGTGGTGGACACCTGGTGTGTAAAATGATATTTCTTGAGTAAACTCTCCACTGTCCTATTGCAAAAGTGGGTGCCTCGATCACTTATGATTGCTCGTGGGACTCCAAACCTAGAGAAGATGTTAAACTTTATAAACCCTACGACCACTTTAGAATCATCAGTCTAGATGGCTATAGCTTCCACCTATTTCAACACATAGTCCACATCAAGTAGTATATATATGTTACCAAAAGAATTCGGGAACGGTCCCATGAAGTCAATGCCCCATACATCAAAGATTTCACAGATAAGTATGGGTTGTTGGTGCATCTCTTTCCATTGGGATATGTTACCCGTCTTTGGCATTCAGTACATGAGTTGCAATAAATATATGCATCTCGAAAAAAAGGGATGGCCAAAAGAAACCACAGTCTAATACATTCCTTGCCATCATCTTAGCACCAAAATTTCCTCCTACTTCATATGAATGACAAAAGTTAAGTGTAGGGGTTACCTCATTTCTAGGAATGCAACGCCGAATCACTTGGTCATCACAAAGGGTCGTCCCAAGCGTAGTACTTTGCGTCGCTCCTAATCTTCGCTTTTTGAGCCCTATTCATATTGGTAGGAAGAGTATTAGTAACTAAAAAATCACGATGTCGGCATACCATGGTAACACGTCGCGTGTGGCGAAGAGGTGTTCATCCAGAAATTCTTCCTTTAAGCACGGTTTATCCTCTATGTGAGTTAAGCGGCTTAAATGATCTGCTACTTTGTTCTCCGTTCCTCTTTTGTCTTTAATCTCCACGTAGAATTCACTCAAGAGTAAGATCCATCTTATTAGCCTTGGCTTTGCCTCCTTCTTCGTCACCAAGTAACGAAGAGCTGCATGGTCAGAATAAACAACAATTTTAGCACCAAGCAATTAAGAATGGAATTTTTCTAAAGCAATAACAACAGCTAATAGCTCATTTTCCGTAGTATAATAATTTTGTTGGGCATCATTTAAGGTCATAGATGCATAGTAGATGGCATGAGAGATCTTTCCAATCTTTTGGCCCAAAACGACGCCTACTGCATAATCGCTTGCATCACACATGATCTCAAATGGCTTACTCCAGTCAGGTGGTTGAATGATGGGTGTGGATGTCAAGGATGCCTTCAATGTGTCAAATGCAGTCTTGCATGCCTCATCAAACTCGAATTCCACTTACATTTTGTAAAATTTGCACTACTGCTGATATATTTTCCCCCAACTCTACTTTTTGGCATCCTTTTAGCTTTTGCTACCACTTGGTGGTGCACAATTCCTTCAAGACCTTGCAGAGCGGGGTACTTGCTTGATAGTAGCCAACAGTGGAATATTCACTTCGCATCTTCGAAATGTGTTGTAAAGTTCTTTGATGCTCTCATCCTTCCTATTTTCCTTCAAAGCAAGAGGAAAAGGGGGTTCATTTTTATATTCAAAAGGTGGAGTACCTCGAGGTTCCTCATCTTTCATAGATTCTTTTTCCTTTGGCTCAAGTTCTTGTTCCTCCTCTTGTGTGGTATGAGGGGTTTCCAACTTCTCCGATTCTTCCAGTTTCTTTCCACTCCTCAGCTTATTGGTGCTTGCATTCTCTCTTGGGTTCATCACTGGCTGTGAAGGTAATTTATGGGATCCTTGAGCTTCCAACCGATTAAATTTGGTTGCAAGATGTCCCACTTGAGTATTTAAACTTTGAATGCTCGCCACGTTTTGTGTTGAAATTTAGTAACATTATGAGCAAGGTCTTGAACAATATTCTCAAGTCTATCAGTAGTAGTAGGAAATTGAGAATTTTGTTGTGGTCTCTGGAATGGTGGTCGGTAGGGTGGCGGCTTAGACTGCATCTGTGGTTCCGCTTGATTCACATATCTCATGTTTGGATGATCCCGCCATCCTGGATTGTAGGTGTTAGAAAAATGATCATATCTCCTTTGTGGCTGCCACGGAAATCTACCCGCGGCATTTGCTTGCCCACTGGATGTCTCTTGAAGTGAGGGGCATGCGTCGGTTGTATGGCTCATCTCTAAGCAAATCCCACATGGTTTAACATTTTGCCCATTCTCACCTATCATTTGTCGCACAAGAGATGGTAAGCTAATAAGTTGTTGTTCAAGGTTAGATATGTTTATCTCCTTATGTCCTTTGGGTGTGTGGTCATGCCAAGTGCTTCGGAATTTTGCGAGTTAGCAGCCATGTTTGCAACTAAATTCCTTGCATCCTTCGGTGGTTTGTCAATCAAAGCACCTCCACTTGCAGCATCTATTAGGTTCCTATCACAAGAAAAAAGACCTTCATAAAAGTATTGAATAAGGAGATGCTTATCTGATGTTGTGGGCAGCTTGCACACAATTTCTTGAAGCGTTCCCAATATTCATGAAGTGATTCTCCGTGGTGTTGCTTGATTCCATAAATCTCTTTCCTTATATTTGTAGCTCTAGATGCTGAGAAGTATTTCTCCAAAAAGGTTCGTTTTAGCTCGTTCCACGTAGTGATAGATCCGGATGGTAGGTAGAATAACCAATCCTTGACAGCATCCTTTAAAGAGAAAGGAAAGGCTCGTAGTTTAATTTGCTCATCCGTTACTCCAGGCGGCATGGTAGTGCAGACTACATGCAACTCCATCAAGTGCTTGTGGGGATCCTCATCTGCAAGGCCATGGAAAGAGGGTAAGAGATGTATTAATCCAGATTTTCATTCAAAATTAATATTAGTTGCTAAAGCAGGGAAAGTTATGCAGAGGGACTGTTGATCCAAAGTAGGATTCGTTAGCTGTCTTAGACTTTGGTTCTCTGTCATTCTTACTTTCTCCTCTTCCTCAAACTGAGAGTCAATATCGGATAGAAATTCCTCCGTTGTGCCTCGATTTTCTCTTCTCCTTTGGTGCAAAGTCCTCTCGATCTCAGGATCATAGGTGAATTCTTCGTAAATAGATGACTGAACTGCACTCATGAACAAACCAGAATAGTAGTGTAAAGTAATAAAAAATTAACACAAATTAAACATTTCCTTCCCAACTGAGCCAAAAATTGGTAGCGCTTATCATGTATGCCCAAATTAACCATTCTCAAGTTAATAGCAATAATTATGTAATAGCGTGAGTAGGGATCGATCCCACGAGGAAGGACGAATTTTTTGTTAATTAGTGCAAACGAAATTAAAGGGGGTTTTGAAAATGAATTAACTATGATGCAAAAATCTAATAAAATTATGAATTACTAATATGCAAGATTAAACTAAGAGCGATTAGATTATAAGAGAAAAGCGATTCTTGGCTTTTGGTCGACTTTACAATTGGGTTTATTATCTTAATCATCAATTCTCACAAAGATTCAATTTGCATATGAATATTTGCCTTGGAAAATTAATTTCTATCTCATCTTAATTGTAGTTAGGTAGCCCACGCGTTATATTCTAACCCTTATCAATCAATTAATCCAAATACATGCGATTAAGATTAAAAGATGATAAATTCATAAACTAGTGAGAAAAAAGAAGCTAGACAATATAATTCACGCGTCTATATTTAATCTAGTTGGATGTTTTCCCTAAGGATTTAACAATCTCACACACGCAAAATTATTAATCTTAGTTGTTTCATATAACAAGCATTAGATTGTATGCACAATTACTAGGTGATCAATCCAATAATTAAACACAACAATCCTATCGACCAAGTATAGAAAAACAATCAACACTCATTCAAAAATTGATTAAAAAGCAACATGAATTTCATAAGAAAAACAAATCCTAATGTATTGTCTTCCTTAACCAAGAATCACTAAAATAGTTTAGCCATTCATGACTAATACAAAACAATCAAACTTAAATAAAAACAACATAAAAGAAACTCAAGGCAAACTATGTAGATCTTCACTTGTCGAGGTTGTCACGTCCGCCTTTGCTTCGATCTTGTATCCTGCCTTTGAACTATGATGAACTAGATGCTAGATATCTATGAAAGCATGTAAAAGTATGTAAAAACAGTAATATAAAGGTCTGATGGTAAAGGGATATTTATAGAAGGTGGAAGGGGCTAGAGTCCTTGTATGATGGAAAGAAAGCAAGTCTTTTACTTTTGCTCGAACGCCTCTGGCGATCGATCACCAAACCTTACTGTTTTTATTTTTCAGAATTTTTTTCACATGCGATCGATTGGGAAAATCTGACGATCGATCTCCAATTGTTTCTGCCTCAAAAACTGTCTCGCGGCAATTGATTGCGGAAAGTGACGATCGATTACCGAGACTTAACTTTTGTTGCTCGGATTCTTGTTTGGCGATGGATCGGGACTCTTTTGGCGATCAATCGCGGCTCCTTATTCACTTTTATGCATTTTTCTTGGTCTATTTTGATCTCTTGTAAACTCCAATACATTTCTTAATCTTTATTTATCATTATTAGCCCGCATTACACAAATGTACGATTAGGTAGCATATGTATCATTTTATCTATCAAAACATACCAAATTATAGACAATTAAGCGCAACTGATATGTCTATTTCTAGTCACATCAATACTCATCAACAATATACCAAGAACGTAAACTAAACATACCAGAAATTAATTCAGGATACTGCTTCATCATATGTTGCTCCGTCTCCCAGGTTGCTTCCTCGACACCCCGCCTATCCCACTGTACTTTAACCATTGGTATCACTTTACTTCTCAACTTATGCTCTGCTCTATCCAAAATTTTGATTGGTCGTTCTATATACGATACATCTGTATCCAACTGTACTTCAAACGGTTGTAATACATGACTCGATTTGGTTCATACTTTTTCAACATTGAAACGTGAAATGCATCATGTATCCCCGTCAATGATGGCGGTAGTGCCATTTTGTACGCCAATGTACCAATTCGTTGCAACACTTCATTAGACGAACATACCTTGGTGACAATTTTCCCCGCATACCAAATTGTATTACACCTCTGAAAGGTGTTATTTTTAGGAACAACTTGTCGCCAACTTGAAATTCAAGAGGCCTACGTCGTTTATTCGCATAAGCGGCTTGTCTATCTTGTGTGGCCTTCAGCTTCACTTTTTCTTCCATTTCTCGTACCATATCTAGTCCACTCACAGAAGACTGGTCAACATCATCCCAATACAATGGTGATCTGCATCGTCGTCCATACAATGCTTCAAATGGTGCCATTTATATACTTGTTTGATAACTATTGTTATATGAAAATTCAACTAATGACAATGGCTCTTGCCAAGAAGTATCAAACTCTAATTTCACGTGCAGGCAACATATCCTCAAGCATCTATATCGTACGTTCTGTCTGGCCATCTGTCTGAGGGTGATAAGCTGCACTCAGTCCCCATTGCTGACTGTAAACCTTCCCAAAAATGAGAAGCAAACAGCGGATCTCGGTCAGACACAATAGAAGCAGGTACACCTTGTAGCCTTATTATCTCTGAAATGTGCAACTGAGCCATCCTTAAGTAGGTAAACACCATACTATACGGTATACAATGAGCTATCTTCGTCAATCTGTCAACTATAACCCAGATGGCATCAAAACCAGAAGATGTCCTTGGTAAATGGGTAACAAAATCCATCGTGATATGATCCTATTTCCACTTAGGAATTTCTAAACTCATCAATTCACCTCCTGGCCTATGACTTTCTACTTTGACTTGTTGATAGATCAAACACTTCTTGACAAAATCAATCACATCTTGTTTCATGTGTTTCCACCAAAACTGTGTATGCAAATCTTTATACATCTTCTTTCCTCCATGATGTATACTATATCTACTACAATGAGCACGTTATAGTAGTTCTTGGTGTAGTCCAGATGTAGCAGGAACTACCCAACATTGTCCATATCTCAAGCTCCCATCATTTGCCATTACAAAATTAGATGTCTTTCCTTGAGATGTCATTCTTTCCATTTTTGTACTTCATCATCAGTGTTTTGTGCTGTTCTAATATTTTAAAAAATATCAGGTTCAACCAACAATGTTGATACCCTTACTGGCACTGTAGCTGTATCAAATTCATATCCCAAAGTACAACAAGGAATCATCAAAAGTGACAATTGAATCATATCATTAGCAGTATAATTCACCTTTCGACTCAATGCATCAGCTATGAGATTTGGTTTTCCTGGATGATATTCAATCTCACAATCATAATCTTTCAGGAGATCCATACATCTCATTTGTCTCATAATCAACTCTGCTTGAGTGAATAGAAATTTCAAACTCTTATTATCAGTATATATGGTAAAAGACGTACCATATAAATAATGTCGCCATATCTTCAAAGAAAGACTATGGCTGCCAATTCAAGATCATGGACTGGATACTTCATTTCATGTGGCTTCAGTTGTCTCGATGCATAAGCTACAACATATTTATCCCTCATCAATACAACCTAAACCAAGTAAAGATGTATCAGTATATAGTGCAAACCTTTCATGTTCTGATGAAATTTTCAACATCGGAGCAGTTGTCAACGATGTTTCAATTCCTGAAAGCTGTGTTCACACGCATCTGACCATATGAAAGGTACTCCATTCTGTGTCAATTGTGTTAGCGGTTTAACGATATTTGAAAATCCTTCAACAAAGCTCCTATAATATCATGCTAAACCCAAAAAACTACGGATATCTGGCACAGAAGTTGTGACATCCCCGAAATGGTTAATTGCTATTTGGCTTTAATTGTGTTTATTATGATTAATTATGTGGTAATTAATTATATGTTGGATTTATTTACCTTATGTGGAAATGCATGGTCATGTGGTAAAGGGTGACCCGGGATTGCATTTTAGGGTGCATGTGGTGCATGTTGGGTAAATATTATTGGAAGCATGATTTATTTGCCTTGGTTAGCAATTTATGAGAAATCATGTGTTAATCGATATTATGGTGCATTTTGAGTAAATGCTTTGAAAAATATCATGTTGGGGTGTTTTATACACCATGGAATTGTTTGGTATGCATTTTAAATAACCAACACCTTTTTATTACCCAAACCCCACTTTACATCCCTCACTCTTACTTTACCAAAATATCACACCCAAACCCTTCCCTTCCCCTTAATTTTCGAGTTCCACCTTTGAGGTGAAGAGGAGTCCTTACAAACTTTGATTTGTGAAAGATTGTTGGGTGATTTGAGATCCCCAAGAGGTATGGGTACCTCATGCTTTAATTTTGTAAGGTTTTATTTGAGTTTGGTTTGGTTTTGAAGGGTTTAAAATGGGTTTGTGTTGGGTGTTGTGATTTTGGTAGTGTTTTAGTTGGATGTTGTTTATATGAGTTTGTTATGATGTTTATGGGTGGTTTTGAGTTGTTGGGTTTGATTAATGTTGGTATTGGTGGGTTTGTTTGTGTTTGGGAAGGAGATGGGTGAATAGTGCCCAAATCTCGCTTGCCCGCAGCTCGGCGATCGATCGGCGTCTGCTCGCGATCGATCGCGAGCAACAACGCTGAGGCAGTGCACTTCAGCGATCGATCGCGAGATGCGCGCGATCGATCGGCGAGGCCACGATCGATCGGCGCTAGCTCCGCGATCGATCGCGGATTGTTTATTTTTGTTGGCTGAGACAGTGTGTTCTCGCGATCGATCGGGGCTTGATGGCGATCGATCGCGAGACACCAAAAATGGTGTTTTTGGGTGTTTTTGTGGGATTTTTGGTATTGGACTATTATTGGGTTCTAATATTGGTATTTGTGAATATGTAGAACCAACCCAGGTGGCAACACAACCAAGGAATTGAAGTCCTACCATATTCCACTTTTGGAAAGGTACGTAGTGGACGTACGGGCACCCAACGGTAACATGTATTTTATATACTCATTGTTTATGCATTGTGGATGCGAGTATATATGTGGTATTGCATTGTGGATGCATATACATGTTGATTTATGCCATATGAGGTATTGCATTGTGGATGCATATACATGGTAATTTATGCATATTGATGTTAGATGCATATTATGATTATTGGATGCACATCCCATGAGTCGTGGTCATCCTTTGATGATTTTAATGCTTGCCGCTTTTTGTATTGGTTCCGCTAAATGTGAAGCGAGGGGTGGGAGCGCCGCATGTCACATTTGAGCGTGGTTGTCATATGGGGCGAGGAAAGGGTATTTGCCGCTCTCTGTGAAGCGAGGGGTGGGAGCGCCGCATGTCCATTGTAGCGAGGTTATCCTATGCCGCCCATATGAATATAAGCGAGGGGCATTAAAATACACTGTGATGGACAGACTAGGGAATGGTGACCAATATGTGGTACAGTTGAGATGGTATATGATGTCATGACATGTTTTGGCCATTAAAAATAATCTGTTGATTATACTCATGAGTTGTGGTACAGGGACAACCAAACGGGAAGCGTTTGAAATGCATGGAAAACAGGAAGTGTTTTATATTGATTATGCATTTACGCTTTATCTTCATATTGTGTTGAATATGAATGATTATTATTGCTCATGTTTGGGGGTTGTCCTTGTAGGTACCTTTTTGGCATGATAGATGGGCTTGAACGGGTTGAGGTGGTGAGCTTATGAAGCATTCTTTTGAGGCAGAAAGGAACAGGATTATTTTTTGATAGTATCTACTCTAGGAGTAGTATAAAACTATAGTTGAACATTCATTGATTGGAATGTAATTAATCCTTTTGGTAGTCCTTATTTTGGCATGTAAAGGCTTAAGCTCATAGACTCAACATGTTTATTCTACTCTGATCATATTATTAGCCCTAATTATGCCTTGATTCCGCACTTAAGGATTAGGGTCCTTACAGAAGTAGGCGCTGACCAATTCAATATTGTTTCTATCTTCTTTGGATCCATTGATATACCTTCTTTGGAGATCGCATGTCCCAAGAATACCACACTGTTCAATCAAAACTCACACTTGCTGGGTTTGACATACAATTGATTCTTTCTTAGAATGTGCAACACAAGATGCAAATGTTGGACATGATATGCCTCACTCCTAGAATATATCAGTATATCATCAATAAACACAATCACAAATTGATCAAGGTAATCATGAAATACCATATTCATCAAACTCATGAAGACAGCTGGAGCATTAGTCACGACAAATGGCATAACTAAGAACTCGTAATGTCCATAACGAGTTCTCAATGTTGTCTTCTGCACATCTTCCTCCCTAACTATTATTTGATGATAATCTGATTTCAAATCAATCTTAGAATAGATCATCGATCCTTGCAACTGATCAAATATATCATCAATACGAGGAAGAGGGTATTTATTCTTAATTGTTACCTTGTTCAATTGTCTGTAGTCAATGCACAGTCGCATCGATCCATCATTCTTCTTCACAAACAATACTGGAGCACCCCAATGTGATACACTAGGGCGTATCTATCTCTTGTCAAGTAAATCCTGCAACTCTCTCAGTTTAGTTGGTGACATTCTATATGGTGCTCTAGAAATAGCAGAGGTATCAGGTAGCAGTTCAATTTCAAATTCCACCTCACTGCTTGGTGGAAATCCATGACTCTCATCCGGAAATATATCCACATATTCTGCTACCACTAGTATGTCATCTACTCTTCTTTCTACCTTCTTCTCAGCTATGTCAATAGCATAAATCAAATATCATGTGTGTCCACGTTCTACCAAACGTGACATCCGAACAACAGATATTAATGGAATCTTTGCACGAGATCCATGTCAATAAAACATCCACTGATTTCCATGTTCAGACTGAAAACGAACCATTTTTTGACAACAATCCACAATAGTCTGATATCTTCTCAACACATCAATACCCGAATACAATCAAAATCATTCATATTCAGTACAATCAAATCTTCATGTATCCCATGTTCATCAAACTGAATAACACAATCATAAATAATCTGACCAGACAGAACGTTCATTCCCATGGGTGTCAAGACATAAAGAGGCATCAACAATGGAGACGAAGACATATGATACTGCTCAACAAAATGATTTGCAATAAACGAATGTGAAGCATCAATATCAATTAATAATAAAGCAGGATAAGTAAATAAGTGACACTTATCCACTATCACATCATCAGAAGTTGCCTCTGCTTGCTCCTTATTCGGTGGACACACCTGAACTTGAGGCGGTCCTGCTCTTTGTCCCCCAACTGTACGAGGTACAAACTACGAACTTGAGGCGGCCATGCTCTTTGTCCCCCAACTGTACGAGGTACAAACTACGTTCTTTGTTGCACTGTACTTTTTGAAATATTGCCTCTGTTCTGTTGTCCTCCAACCTGATGACAATCCCGCACAATGTGACCTGTTCTACCACATCCAAAGCACAATGGACCATCTGTATGTGGCAATCTCTCCTATAATGTGGCCCTCCACAATTATAATATTTCAATCCCCGACTACTGCTTCCCTGCGACTGTCCCTTATTAAATCATTCACCACCTCTCCGATTATCAAATCTCATAACACTGACCCTCGAGGGTGATGCACCTCCTCATTGTTTAAACGGTTCTCCTCTGGGTCTCATGTTGTCTGATGTAGGTTTCTGAGCTTGTTCTACATCCTTATACGCACCAATTCCGATTTCTGTCATCTCTGCCCTAGTCAGTGCTTCCTCAAATGACATAGGGTTATTAGAGATAACCCTATCAAATAACTCAGGCCGTAATCCTTTCACAAACTGCCTGATCTTGGCCTTAGTATTAGCATCTATATGAGGAACATATCTCAATAAAGATGAGTACTGTAAGGCATAATCAGCTACCTTTATATTACTTTGTTTCAGACTTGCGAAGTCATCTTCCTTCAATTGTCTAGCTGCTATAGATAAATAATAATCCAGAAAGCGACTGCAAAATAAATCACAATCCACAAATTGTCCTTGATCTCGTAGTTCAATTATTTTCGCACATCATTTCTTTCTTCGCCAACTGAAACTCAGCCAAACGCAACCAGGCTGACTTTGCACATGGTGCTGACACAAATATATGTTCTATGCTCTCTAACCATTTCTCAGCTTGTTCACCAGATTCAGTACCCTTAAATCGATGCGGCTGGTAACTGAGAAACTAAGTCAATCTCAACTCCCCAGGTAACAATACATATTCCATTGGTGGTTGGCTTACTGGTGGTGGTGGTACAGGAACCAAACAAGCAATAACATTTATACTCATAGCATACCCAACTTCTACTTGATGATTCCCAGGTATTCTAGCTGCCATGCTGCAATTCGAGGGTTAACAATAATAATATTCAAACACATAAAGCATGTTAGTGTTAAGAATCCGACGAGCAAAACACAACAGAATAAAATAAAATTTTGGATCCAGCCATGGACCTATACGAAGTAATCATATCAGGCGATTAGAGTTATACATTTGTAGCGTGTTTGATGCAGATGAGTGCCCACGATTTCCACAAGTCGTATAGCAAAACTTCAAAACTTTGCCTCTACGGTATCCACACTATCGAATCGATAAGGGATGCTGAAGTTATCAAGATGCTAGACTCGATAATTCAACCAAGATCCAAGAGAGGGACGAAGTGACGGCTCCCTTTAGGTTAAAGACTTTTAACCAAATTAATGTCTAACCTATAAAACCTAAACTTGCATATGTATATATATATATAGATATCAGAGGCGGCTAAAATATTAAATTAAGGTTTTCTCAAAACCCTTAGGCCCATAACTTTATATCCGTATATACATATCTTTCAAATTTATATATAATATCTTTATACATATAAAAATGGCCCATTAGTTTATGATTAGGACTCTTCATAATCAATTTTAATTCATCCAATGAATTTAACTCCCTTTATCGATTTAATCTTTGTGCAACCCGTTATGATCTTGCAACGTTGGCAGTGACATAAAATCTTATTTTATGTCACAAGCAATGAGTGGTATCTAGCAACACATCAAGGCTACCCAAGTTACAAGAATGTCATTGACTCGACATTACCTATGGCCTGTGATAATATTCACTATGTAACATAATCCCTTTGTCCTAGGTGTTTAGATTAAACACGAGTCATGGAATAAGTCATACTCGTATAGTCAATCTTTTATTTCTTGAACCCCAAGTAGACTATAATAAATAAATAAGCTTGATATCACATATCGACTCATTCGAGCATGGCCATGCATTTTAGTCTCACTTGATCAAGGGCCCAAACACTTCTCCTGTTATATAGGAGGGACAAATCCTATCTTGATCACTCAACATCCCTCTACATAATTCGTAGTATATCCAATGATTGTCTTTATAGTTTACCATGTTATAGGTAACGATTGACAATATCAAGATACACAACTCCTTATGTTGGCATCTCTGGTGATCTAAAGTCATAAGTGTTACATACACTATTATCACAATGAGAGTTGCTTATGGCATTCATATAACAATCCATGTAGCATTCTCATGGTGGGTCTGTCCAATACATAATTCTCTAACATGTACCCATTTGTTGATTCGATATTTCATATCCATGAACAAATTCATTAATCAATTCATACTAGTCTCAATGTGGTAGCGTTTATCGCGTACGCCCAAATTAACCCTCTCAAGTTAATAACAGTTATGAATGTAGTAGCGTGAGTAGGTATCGATCCCACAGGAAAGAGTACTTTCGTGCTAACAAGTATCAAAATAGGGGGTTTTTGATTTCTTTAACTATAACTAAATTAAACAAAAGCAAGCAAAGTACTAGTTTATCAAGATTAAAAAGCAATTCTTGATTTTTGGTCATCTTTACCTTTGGAAAGTCTTCACTTGATCATCAAATTACTTAAACATTTGAATTCATTCAATTATTCATCAATTGAAAACTTAATTCCATCCTCACCTTAATTGTGGTAAAAAAAGAAAACATCATTCAATTTGGCTCTTATCAAATATTTAACCAAAACTACAGCCGTTAAGATTAAATCATTGATAGTTTCAAAACTAGTAAGTTTGATGAATCTAATTAATAAAAACTACAGCCGTTGGAATTAATCATCCAATCGTTTTTCCTAAGAATTTAATAACACCGACAGCAGGTAATTATCAATCTTAGTTGCTTCTTAATTAGCATTATATAGTGTATGTGATTACTAGTGATCAATCTATCAATCAAATACAACAATCATAAGAATCATAATCTGAAAAACAAATTGAAATTGAATTAAAAATTCAACAATCAAACTAAAATTTTCACAAGTACTTTTATTCCAAAGGCAAGTATCCCTCAACCAAGAATCAAATTGTTTAGCTAATCATAATTTTATTTAAACAAACAAAAATTGTATAAAAAAACATCAAACAATCCATAGAAAAGAAAGTTACTAAAGCGAAGCACGATTCCAGCTTGTTGATTCCGTCTTCGTTCTTCAAGCGTTCCTCACAAAAATTGAAAGAAAAATTATTCTAAAATCTAAAAATTATTTCTAAAGTCTGAATGATGTCTTCAAGAGGCTGATTTTTGAGTATATAGAGGTGTGGAGGCTGATGGAGTAGGTTAGAGCCCATGTAGGAAGGAAAGAAATCAAGTCCCCAAACTTTCCAAAACACTGCTGGCAATCGATTGCTACAAGCTAGCAATCGATCGCCAGCTTATTTTTTCAACGAAATTCTTTGGGCGATCGATCACCTCTATAGCGATCGATCGCCCCATTGTAGCGATCGATCGCGGACCTGCAGATTTTGTTGCTCAACTTTCTGTCCAAATGTGATCGATCTCCTCCTTCATGCGGTCGATCGCTTCTCCCAAAATTACATTTTTAGCCTTTTTCTTGATCTACTTTGAGTCCTTATTAGCTCCAAAGCTTTTCTTGACCTTTATTCGCCTTAGTTGGCTCGATTTCTTTGATTCCACCTACAATTACACAAATATGCTATTAGGTAGCATATGTATCAAATTATCCATCAAAACATACCAAATCGTAAATAATTAAACTCAATGATGTGTCTATTTCTAGTCACATCAAACTCCCACATACTTACCTTTTACTCGACCTCGAGTAAATCAGGCAAAACTACAATATTTTTGTTTGGCTCATAGCATCGTAACAAAATAACTTGTTCTCATTTTAATGCCTCAACAATTTTAAAACATGCATAGTAATGAATGGTGGTGGAAAGTTAACAGTGGAACAAGTTCAATCCATAAACATCTCATACTTAACAAAGTAGCGAACGTGCGAGTGTGGTCATAAACAAGTGTCATATGCAAATTATAGATCCAACAAATGTAAACCCACAATAGTTCAAGTTTGTACACCAACACAAGTATAAGCTCACTTTGCACACTCTTCTCCACTATCTTAGCCACTTGCAAACACAAATCAAGTAGGTCTTTTATAGCTTGTAGCTTGGCCTAGGTATTGGCTTATGAAAGAAAGGGTAAAGTTGCATCAAACAAGAGAGTATGGTGTTATGCACAATAATTAGCTTCTCTTCTTGCATGATTTTTCAAACATTGTTCATTTTTTTCAAGGTTTAACTCATTTATCTTGCTTCTGGTGCCTTGGCTCCCCTCGGAGTCATATTTTTATCTATTTTCTCAAGGCATCCCTTTTCTTTCATGCATTTCATTCTTTTCATAATGAAGCTCACAAACATACTTAAGTGCATGTGAATGAAACACATCATACTCCCTTCAAAGGTATGGATAGAATTCAAATATAGGCTTATTAGGGAAGGATGATAAGCTAGTCAAAGAATGTCGAATGGGGTCTTTTGTATGCTTAGCATACAACCATTCTGTTGCATTAAAGCCCAAGAAGGGTACTAGTGATTGATTTTATTTACATGGTAGGCTTGAAAGGCTCAAACGCATCAAAGATTGCCTATATCATTTTCATGTTCGCAAGTAGTCTAGACATACGCCTCAAAGAGCATGTAGTTAAGTTCTAGCATGTATTAGAGCCTTCTTAAGACTATCACAAATTCAAACAATCTTCACTAAGCTATGCACACTTCACAAGTCATGACGGATTCGTTCTCAAATTATTCAACTACTATGTCAAAGCAAAATTTGCATTAGAGTTCAAAGTGTTTCAAGGTTAACAATTCACCTATGTTCAAAAGCATGCATGATATCAATTAGGTTTCATCATGGGCTAATGATTCTAAGCATGCGTTCGTTACTTAACTATGAGCTCAAAATGTTTCAAATATTTCGATTTTTTTATTTATTTTTATAATAAGAAAACAATAACACACCACTAATCCCTCCCCCATTCTTAAATCTTACATTGTCCCCAATGTAAGGCAAAAATACAAGAAAATAGAAAAGTCTAACTACTAAAGCAATAAAAATAAAATTAAAAGGGAGAAAGGAAACTAACTCCCCTTGGGTTGCCTGCCAAGCAGCGCCTCTATTTAACGTCGGTGGCCTGACGCTAATCCTCGTGATCAGTCAAAGTGAGGTGGATCCTCTAGAGCCAACTTTGTGATGTCCGGGGATTTACGGTGTTAATCCCGGTGTGGTATTAATCCTTGATGGATTTTTAATTATGACAATTAGGAATTAATTGCGGTTTGGCATCTCCCGAGGTTGTTAAATCGGGCATTTGGGATCGTTGGATCCAAAGGATGAGATTGTATTCTCACTTTGGTGAAAAACCTATGAGTTGGGTTTTTAGTGGGACTTGGTGTCCGGGGTGCCTTATGTTGGGGCCAGTCTGGGGATTTGATGTTGGAGAGAGAGTTTTTGAAAACAGATGACTTTTAATGAATCATGATGTATTTGTGGAGGTATTGGTATTCTGGGGCATTTTTGCTATATATACCAGTTGGACTCGGGATTCCGTCATTTGGAATCCATTTCTCTCCTCTCCTCTCCCTCTCTCTCGCCTCTCTCACCCCAAACCCTTCCCCCTTTCTCCTTTGATGAGCAAATCGACGGAGGCTCATCCTAGGAGCCGGATTTCTCGAAGATAATAAGGTATTATTCATCCCCTCGCATTTGGCTTCGTTTTGATTGTGGTATGGTAGTTTTGAGTTGAGGTTTTGGTTGGTTATGGGTTTTGGGGATTTTTGCTTAGAATCCAATGTTGAGTTTTTGGGAGTTTTTATTGGTTTTATGGTGTATTTGAGGTGTTAGAGGTGTATGGGGTGTTGGTTTGGAGTTTGGGTGTGAAAAACACCATTAAATCGAGTTTTTGGAAAATCGCAGTCCGCGATCGATCTTGGCGAGGCGCCGATCGATTGCGACATGCTACTGGATTTGGGAAGGCGATGAGTAGTAGCGGCGATCGATCGCGAGAGGTGGGCGATCGATCGCGAGGGCCTTGGCGATCGATCGCTAGTTGTGGCGATCGATCGCGGCATTGTTTACTTTCGGACAGTAGGGTATGGTGATCGATCGCGGCTTGGCGCTGATCGATCGCGGCCCTGTTCCCTTTGTTTTTTTCAAAATTTTGGAAAATGTTGGGATTTTGGTATCGGAGTTTTAAGGGGCCGTTTCCGGGGCAATGTCTACATTCCAATGGGAATTCTATGCTTTTAAAATGGATTGGTTGAGGCCAAAGTTTAATTAAACGAAATTTTTGGTTGGGTTTTTGGCTATCTATTAAACATATAAAATGGAATATTTTGGGTATTATGCATGCTTAGCCGGGGGGCTTTTATTTTTGGTAATCGTCATGGATTGACGATATGATTGGGAGTCTTGAACGTGCTTGGACACGTGGTTGCATGCTTATACTTGATTGTGAGTTGTTTATGTGTTTTAGCACATATCTCTCGAGGTAAGGAACTCAAGCGAAATTTGGACTCGAGCTACAAAATTCTAAGGTACGTATGACGTACGAGCATAGCCTTTTATATAATTGCAATTGTTGAGTGCTTGGTACACTGTATTGCAATGAATGTGTGTGGAAATGCATGACACATGGTATTAGCAATAAACGGAGATTGAAATGCATGGTTTATGGTACTTGCTTCAAATGTCTATATATGCTTTGAGAATTGCATGGTGCCGTTTTTGAGCGAGCAATGATTGGGATGTTGTCGCCTGTGAGCGAACATCGATTATGACGCCGCTGCCATCGAGCATGCGTGGAAATGGAATGCCGCTATTGTAGAGCGAGCAATGAAATAGAGCTATGAAACCATAAGTGAGAAACATGGATTGTCTATAATCATTGTTTAATGATTTGATGTTATTGATTATGATATTGGTATATGGCTCATGAAATTGTTAATCAATGTAATGATTAACTGGCATTTGGGAATTTAATGGTTTCAGTGTTTTGAGAACAGGGACAATACAGGAAACCCCGGATGAGGATGATACCATCCAGGGAGTATAATTTGTATTTCATAGCATTTACATTTATGTAAATTATGAATTGTATTGTTGTAATTATTGGATTTGGGATATTGGTATGCTCACCCCGTGTGGGGGCTGTCTCTGTTGGGGCAGGTGGTACAGGTGTAGCAGCAGCTTTGGAGTTGAGCTCGGGCTGTTGATTGAAGTACTTCCAGGATTGAGGTACCAGATCTGGAAGGATAGGCGCTCAGATCCAAGGTCGAGATCAAGTTGCGCTTGAGAGGTGCTTCCAGAATCAAAACACCAGTAATGGTATTCCGTAGAGTGTTTTATACATTAGATACACGCTTATTCATTGGGTGCTCTTATGTGAGTACATATTACGTGTATATGGAATGTATAAACGGGCTGCGGCTCTTCTCTGTTCATTTATGGTTTGCACGCAATTAGATATAGAATTGCTAAATGAACTAAGAGTATGTTAGTGTATTATGAGGGTGCATGTTATATGAATAATCTTGGTTGGGGAAATTGAATATTATGTGGATTAAATGCAAGATATTTTCTGGATAGCATATGGTGATGCACTTGCATGTGGGTTTTTTCCCTGATAGTATGATTATATGCACTAATGGTATGGTGGCTTAATACACTAATAACGGGTTAAGGGCGTGGGGGTCCTTACATTAGTGGTATCAGAGCAGTGGTTAGCTCTTTGGGACTGTTGAAGGCCTGGAACATGCTGATAGGGATGAGTAGCACATATTTATGCATGATAGTAGTTAGTGTTGTGTGACACAACTATTTTGCTTATGTGCATTTGTGATATGTGATCATAGTGAAACGATTATATGTCATGACATCTATAGAATCATAATATAACCTGTTGATTATGATTGTGAGTTGTGACACAGGGACAACCAAATGGAGCATTTTGAAATGCATTGGGATATGGGAAGTGCTTTGTACTCATAATTTATGCATTTACTCATTGTAATCATATTGTGGGGAATATGGATTATCGTATGCTCATGGTTTGGAATTGTTCCTGTAGGAACACTATGACGTGAAAGGCTAAGGCCATGGTTGAAAGACACGAAACGGTAACCTGCATTTTATATACATCATGGAATTATGCATTGTGGTTGCATGTGTACATGTAGTGATGATTTTAAATGCTTTGCCGCCAAATGTTGAAGCGAGGGGTGGGAGTGCCGCATGTCGCATTTGAGCGAGGTGCATTAAAATACACTCATTATGATGTATATTGGAATATGGATTATGCTTTGTGATGCAGGTATGGATGAAATACTTGGTGAATATCCCATGAGTCATTGTTATGGATGAGTGATGATTTTAAATGCTTGCCGCTATTTATTGTTTTGTGCCGCTAAAATGTGAAGCGAGGGGTCGGAGCGCCGCATGTCAAATTGAAGCGTGGTTATCATATGAGGCGAGGAAAGAATATTTGCCGCTAAAATGTGAAGCGAGGGGTGGGAGCGCCGCATGTCCATTTAAGCGAGGTTATTCTATGCCGCCTATATGTGAAGCGAGGGGTGGGAGTACCGCATGTTTTATTTGAGCGAGGGGCATTAAAATACACTACCGTGATAATGACTAGGGATCGGCTATTCTTTGGCGATGGTTCATGCCGCCAGGTATATTGATAGCGATGGTTCATTCCGCTATATTGATTGGCGATGGTTCATGCCGCCAGGTATATTGATAGCGATGGTTCATTCCGCTATATTGATTGGCGATGGTTCATGCCGCCAGGTATATTGATAGCGACGGTTCATTCCGCTATATTGATTGGCGATGGTTCATGCCGCCAGGTATATTGATAGCGATGGTTCATGCCGCCAGGTAGATTGGCGATGGTTCATGCCGCCAGGTATATTGATAGGGATGGTTCATTCCGCTATATTGATTGGCGATGGTTCATGCCGCCAGGTATATTGATAGCGACGATTCATTCCGCTATATTGATTGGCGATGGTTCTTGCCGCCGGATATATTGATAGCGATGTCTCATTCCGCTATTCTATTGGCGATTGTTCATGCCGCCGGGTATCCTATTGACGATGATCCGTGCCACCGGATATTACATAGCGACGGGTCATTCCGCTACACCTATGGCGATGGTTCATACCGCCGGATATCTATAGCGATGTCTTATGCCGCTGACTCTATGACGAGAGATCATGCCGCTGATTCTATAGCGATGGGTTATACCGCTATGTGCGTAGCGCTGGATTATGTCGCCTACGAGCGATGGATGCTGCTTGTGTACCGCTGGTGGACGATGGATACAGGTATTCCGCTATCTTGATAGCGATGAGGTATGTCGTATTACTTTTGTTAGCATCATTGTGGATACTACATGTTGTTATATACATCATGTGTTTGACGATGAGATTATGGATGTCGTGTATTGACATGTACCGTCATATGTTTGACGATGTTAATTGGATGTCATATGTTGACATATGCCGTCACGGGATGACGATGACATAGTTGATGTTCTATGTAGACGTGTAGCGTCTTTTTGATGATTAATACATTTATGTTATGTATTGAGTAGTATGGTTTGAGTGCTCTTGGTGAGCACATGGTAATGTCTGGGTCACTAGTTGACGAGACCATTATGCCGAGCAGGTTGCTCGAAGAATTATTGGGTGCACCGTACAAGGATTGTACCGCAGCACATTTTTTTTGGTGTATATTTTGTTCGAGTAATGATACCCTTGGGTATACTCATTGGTTGGCTTAGGCCAAGTAATTGGTGGTAAGAGTAGTCATTGAGGAAACTACTCGCTTGTTGTGATCTACGATAGGCGTGGTCACACCCACCCTGAGGGTGTGGGATAAGTCCTAATGGATTATGATTGCTTCGTGATTGAGCAAGGACACCGGGATGTCCATTATGCTTTGGTTTTAGAGGAATATTGGGTGATGACCCACTCCTCTAAATGGATGATACGGTATGGTATATCGGGTGAAACGTGTGAGACGTTGGTAGGCTTGATATGAGCCTTTGGAGGCAGCGCTCATTAGCCAGATATCGTGGCAATGTTATAGCGTGCTTTTGATTGCCGTTATACTGCTCGTTGGATTCGAGTTCAGTCAATCGTATGATGATACGATGAGGACTTTTGGTAGACTTTTGTAGTCTCTTTGTGGCATGTTTTGAGGCAGAGAATACCTCACGGAGACGTTTATACGTCAAATGTTTTAAGAGGCTTGTTTTGGGACAACTCAATTTTGTTGGAAATACCAACGTGAGCGTCGACAAGTCCTTGTTAGCTCTGGTTGAGCATCTTTGCATATGGTATGTGACGGAAGTCACAATTGGAATTGTGTGGTATAGTTAGTGGAGTGACACTACTATATTGACTTTATCTCTTGGAGAGATTTGGAGTGTACTGTCTTGGAGGCAGCTAGTTTTGGTTGAGGGTTGATCGTGAATCAACCAGGGTAAGCCCTACTAGTGTTGGACTAGGTGATGGCTTCGTACTTCCAGTGAGACGTTCGAGGAGACGTCTCTGGGGTGATGCTCGAGTGTGGAGTACTATGGCAATGGTACAGGGCATCGTTGTTTGAGTATACATGGCATATACGAGTTTCGATTTGATGTTAGTGGCTTCGGTGCACTATTCTGAACCAATTGCATATTTTGGTTCCGAGATATATGTTGATATGTATATCCAGTTTTCCGGACGGTGGTTCGAGGTTGGAGGGTCATGGATTCATGACACTATCCTTTTAGGAAAGGCGGTATTGTTATACCTGTCGGTTGAATCTTTTGGGAGATTCGTTGCTATGGTTGTGTGGTGTTGATGTTGAGATCACACCCTTTGGCTTTGGTCTGTCGACCACTATTCTCCGTGGAGTGAGAATAATCGAGGTTTAACAGTAGGCTTTGGAACTTTGGGTATGTTTGGAGATACCCGAGCCTATTGCTTTGAGTGTGCCTGTTGTGTTGGTGCTTGGACATGTATACACGTGTGTGTATACGAATGTCAACTCTATTTCGTTCCTTGTTGAACGTCGGTTTAGTGTGTTTGGTTTGATGAATCTCCGGTGGGAGATTGTGGCAATTTGAGATTGGTAATCTCGATGGCACGATGTATTCCGAGGAATAATCGTGAGGTCCGTTTGACTTCCCCTGAGGAGGGATTGTCGTGTTTGGAACCATGGTAGTTCTTGTTGGATAATTCAATAGCCGTCCTGTTTTAGGATTGTTGAATCCCAGGATAAATGAGGGATGGCCAGGATTCGGATTTGTTTAGTGTCACGGTCGACACGTATTTGGGAATGCAATTGTTTGTCTTGCATATCTCGATAGTGTGTTTTGGACCAAGATGGGACTTCTTGGAACACATGGTTGTAGACATCTGTAGTGATGTGTTTTGTGTGGATTAGTGACCGTGGTTTACCTGATCCGGATTGCAAGTAGTGCAACTACTCCTTTGGAGGAGATGGACCGGGAAGCGAAAACCGGATTTTTTTTCTGTGAGTATACTGTTGTATACTAATGGTCCACATCATAACGATGTGTGTTAAGCATCGTGGGCGATTGGTGGATATCATAGAGAGATATCTATGTTAGAACCAATGGTGTTTTGATTGATTTGCAGTCATAATGGACTGACTTCCGGGACGATTCACATCGAGGTATGTTGTTATCTTTCGGGTTTATATTGGTTTTGGCGTTGCTCTATTGTAGAGCTTGGTGTGAGATTGGTGTTCCCGCAGTTGATGATTCGATTATATTGTGGTCCAGAATCGGGGTTGTGGCTTTACCTTGTTTGTGTAACCCTGGTGTTACATAGGGTATGTCGGTGCAAATTTCGAGGACGAAATTTTATTAGTGGGGGATAATTGTGATGTCCGGGGATTTACGGTGTTAATCCCGGTGTGGTATTAATCCTTGATGGATTTTTAATTATGGCAATTAGGAATTAATTGCGGTTTGGCATCTCCCGAGGTTGTTAAATCGGGCATTTGGGATCGTTGGATCCAAAGGATGAGATTGTATTCTCACTTTGGTGAAAAACCTATGAGTTGGGTTTTTAGTGGGACTTGGTGTCCGGGGTGTCTTATGTTGGGGCCAGTCTGAGGATTTAATGTTGGAGAGAGAGTTTTTGAAAACAGATGATTTTTAATGAATCATGATGTATTTGTGGAGGTATTGGTATTCTGGGGCATTTTTGCTATATATACCAGTTGGACTCGGGATTCCGTCATTTGGAATCCATTTCTCTCCTCTCCTCTCCCTCTCTCTCGCCTCTCTCACCCCAAACCCTTCCCCCTTTCTCCTTTGATGAGCAAATCGACGGAGGCTCATCCTAGGAGCCGGATTTCTCGAAGATAATAAGGTATTATTCATCCCCTCGCATTTGGCTTCGTTTTGATTGTGGTATGGTAGTTTTGAGTTGAGGTTTTGGTTGGTTATGGGTTTTGGGGATTTTTGCTTAGAATCCAATGTTGAGTTTTTGGGAGTTTTTATTGGTTTTAAATGGTGTATTTGAGGTGTTAGAGGTGTATGGGGTGTTGGTTTGGAGTTTGGGTGTGAAAAACACCATTAAAGCTCGCGTTTCGGAAAATCGCAGTCCGCGATCGATCTTGGCGAGGCGCCGATCGATCGCGACATGCTACTGGATTTGGTAAGGCGATGAGCAGTAGCGGCGATCGATCACGAGAGGTGGGCGATCGATCGTGAGGGCCTTGGCGATCGATCGCGAGTTGTGGCGATCGATCGCGGCTTGGCGCCGATCGATCGCGGCCTTGTTCCCTTTGTTTTTTTCAAAATTTTGGAAAATGTTGGGATTTTGGAATCGGAGTTTTAAGGGGACGTTTCCGGGGCAATGTCTACATTCCAATGGGAATGCTATGCTTTTAAAATGGATTGGTTGAGGCCAAAGTTTAATTAAACTGAAATTTTTGGTTGGGTTTTTGGCTATCTATTAAACATATAAAATGGAATATTTTGGGTATTATGCATGCTTAGCCGGGGGGCTTTTATTTTTGGTAATCGTCATGGATTGACGATATGATTGGGAGTCTTGAACGTGCTTGGACACGTGGTTGCATGCTTATACTTGATTGTGAGTTGTTTATGTGTTTTAGCACATATCTCTCGAGGTAAGGAACTCAAGCGAAGTTTGGACTCGAGCTACGAAATTCTAAGGTACGTATGACGTACGAGCATAGCCTTTTATATAATTGCAATTGTTGAGTGCTTGGTACACTGTATTGCAATGAATGTGTGTGGAAATGCATGACACATGGTATTAGCAATAAACGGAGATTGAAATGCATGGTTTATGGTACTTGCTTCAAATGTCTATATATGCTTTGAGAATTGCATGGTGCCGTTTTTGAGCGAGCAATGATTGGGATGTTGTCGCCTGTGAGCGAACATCGATTATGACGCCGCTGCCATCGAGCATGCGTGGAAATGGAATGCCGCCATTGTAGAGCGAGCAATGAAATAGAGCTATGAAACCATAAGTGAGAAACATGGATTGTCTATAATCATTGTTTAATGATTTGATGTTATTGATTATGATATTGGTATATGGCTCATGAAATTGTTAATCAATGTAATGATTAACTGGCATTTGGGAATTTAATGGTTTCAGTGTTTTGAGAACAGGGACAATACAGGAAACCCCGGATGAGGATGATACCATCCAGGGAGTATATTTTGTATTTCATAGCATTTACATTTATGTAAATTATGAATTGTATTGTTGTAATTATTGGATTTGGGATATTGGTATGCTCACCCCGTGTGGGGGCTGTCTCTGTTGGGGCAGGTGGTACAGGTGTAGCAGCAGCTTTGGAGTTGAGCTCGGGCTGTTGATTGAAGTACTTCCAGGATTGAGGTACCAGATCTGGAAGGATAGGCGCTCAGATCCAAGGTCGAGATCGAGTTGCGCTTGAGAGGTGCTTCCAGAATCGAAACACCAGTAATGGTATTCCGTAGAGTGTTTTATACATTAGATACACGCTTATTCATTGGGTGCTCTTATGTGAGTACATATTACGTGTATATGGAATGTATAAACGGGCTGCGGCTCTTCTCTGTTCATTTATGGTTTGCACGCAATTAGATATAGAATTGCTAAATGAACTAAGAGTATGTTAGTGTATTATGAGGGTGCATGTTATATGAATAATCTTGGTTGGGGAAATTGAATATTATGTGGATTAAATGCAAGAAATTTTCTGGATAGCATATGGTGATGCACTTGCATGTGGGTTTTTTCCCTGATAGTATGATTATATGCACTAATGGTATGGTGGCTTAATACACTAATAACGGGTTAAGGGCGTGGGGGTCCTTACATTAGTGGTATCAGAGTATGGGTTGAAGGCATACACTATTTATGCATTTAATTGATATTCATTTATTTATTGTTTGTATATGAGCATCTGGATGCATGTATATGGATTGTCTAAGGGTGTTGAAGCCCACTTTTGATGTCTTCTTAGTATGGTGTTTTCCCTGGCTGGGAACTTACTTAGGGTTTTGGTTTCTTTTAAGTATTGTGTTTTCCCTTGCTGTGAGTTATTTTGTGATATGTTTCATTTTCGGATAGCTCAATTTATGGGGAGACTCTACCTAAATTTTTATAAAAACCCACAATATAAAAGTGGTGCAATGGTGTTGATAATGGGTGAACCTTGAGTCTTATTGCTGGTAGAAGTGATCATTCCATGCTGAGTATTATTTATGCCATGGAGAATATGTGAAGCATGTAATGATTCTTTTAAAGAATGAATTTTTTTTTTTATACTCATACGACGTCATAAATGCACTAATGACGAGTTAAGGTGTTGGGGCCTTACAATTTGCCTTCCCCGGCAACGTCGCCAAAATTTGGTAGCGTTTATCGCGTACGCACAAATTAACCCTCCCAAGTTAATAACAGTTATGAATGTAGTAGCGTGAGTAGGGATCGATCCCACAGGAAAGTGAGTACTTTTGTGCTAACAAGTATCAATATATGGGGTTTTCGAATTTCTTTAACTATAACTAAATTAAACAAAAGCAAGCAAATTATTAGTTTATCAAGATTAAAAAGCAATTCTTGATTTTTGGTCAACTTTACATTTGAAAATTATTCACTTGATCATCAAATTACTTAAACATTTGAATTCATTCAATTATTCATCAATTGAAAACTTAATTCCATCCTCACCATAATTGTAGTAAAAAAGAAAACTGCATTTAATTCGACTCTTAATCTTTAACCAAAACTACAGCCGTTAAGATTAAATCATTGATAGTTTCAAAACTAGTAAGTTTGATGAATCTAATTAATAAAATCTGCAGCCGTTAGAATTAATCATCCAATCGTTTTTCCTAAGAATTTAATAACACCGACAGCAGGTAATTATCAATCTTAGTTGCTTCTTAATTAGCATTAGATAGTGTATGTGATTACTAGGTGATCAATCTATCAATCAAATACAACAATCAAAAGAATCATAATCTGAAAAATAAATTGAAATTGAATTAAAAGTTCAACAATCAAACCAAAATTTTCACAAGTACTTTTATTCCAAAGGCAAGTATCCCTCAACCAAGAATCAAATTGTTTAGGCTAATCATAATTTTATTTAAAACAAACGAAAATTGTATAAAAAAACATCAAACAATCCATAGAAAAGAAAGTTACTAAAGCGAAGCACGATTCCAGCTTGTTGATTCCGTCTTCGTTCTTCAAGCGTTCTTCACAAAAATTGAAAGAAAAATTATTCTAAAATCAAAAAATTATTTCTAAAGTCTGAATGATGTCTTCAAGAGGCTGATTTTCGAGTATATAGAGGTGTGAGGCTGATGGAGTAGGTTAGAGCGCCCATGTAGGAGGGAAAAAAATCAAGTCCCCAAACTTTCCAAAACACTGCTGGCGATCGATCGCTACAAGCTAGCAATCGATCACCAGCTTATTTTTTTTTAGCGAAATTCTTCGGGCGATCGATCGCCTCTTTATAGCGATCGATCGCTTGGCTCCAGTGGCAATCGATCGCCCCATTGTAGCGATCGATCACGGACCCGCAGATTTTGTTGCTCAACTTTCTGTCCAAATGTGATTGATCTCCTCCTTCATGCGGTCGATCGCTTCTCCCAAAATTACATTTTTAGCCTTTTTCTTGATCTACTTTGAATCCTTAATAGCTCCAAAGCTTTTCTTGACCTTTATTCGCCTTAGTTAGCTCGATTTCTTCGATTCCACCTACAATTACACAAATATACGATTAGGTAGCATATGTATCAAATTATCCATCTAAACATACGAAATCGTAAACAATTAAACTCAATGTTGTGTCTATTTCTAGTCACATCACAATGCATTATCATTATCCTAATTCATGGTAATACTTGACTATGGACAATCTTTTAGTATAACAATATTATTCTAAGGACATTAATATATATTAATTCATATTACACATATATTGGAATAATATATAATAATGAATTGACATTAACAAAAATCATATTACAGTATACATATGTCAAATGGGCCGTGTCGGGCAAATCCGTGCCGGGCCGGCACAGCCCGCTACCGAGACGGGTCGTGCCAGGCACGACCCGTCTCGATTTTTAGATGGCCTGGCAAGGCCCAAATCAATTTTTTTTTCAATTTTTTATTTTTTTTGTTTAATTTTAATTATATAAAGATAATAATTTTATAAAAATATAGATTGGCACAATATACTTGTAAAATAAACATTTATTGACTACGAATTGAAAAACAACAAATTACATTGAACAAAAGAAAATAATAAATTACAAAAGAGTTTAAAAAAATATGCTAGTTTTCTTCATTTTCATCCGAAGAAACATCATGTCCTCCCAAACCTAGTAAGCGGCTATCAGCATCCAACCAATCCTTTAAACGAATACACATCTCATCAGTGTTTGGTTTCATTCTACTTATTTTTTCATCAATGGCTCTTCCACCTGTACTAAAACAAGACTCCGATGGAACTGTGGATATTGGAGGAAATAGAGAAGATTTTATTACTAATATTTATATTCATTAGTAACTTGCATAATGGCATTGGAAATAACTCCACCCGTATGAGGCCAATCAATTTTTGTGAAACCTAATTTTTTTTTATGTAACACCCAGTTATCGTCAATTCAATGTCCTGTAACACATAGATATGATGCATTGCCAAGATAAGTTGTCCAAATATCACTTGTTAGTCCTACTTTCGATGAAAGATTACCTAAATACATAATTAAATTTGCTTTATATTCATTAAAAATTGTGAATGCATCTGATTTAATAGTATTCTTTGAAAATCGTTTATGTTGAGGTTGTAAACCTAAATGAATATAATTAGTGAATTTGGCATCCGCCCCCATTGAAAAAGGTTTCTCCGCCCATGCGATGTATTTAACTGATTCTCTCATATCTCTTTCAACATTATAAGTGAAAATACCTAAACTTGAACTATTACTACCAGTACCGAATTGTGAAAGAGTCGTTTGGTTACCATCAGTTGGTTCTCTTTCATGTTTAGCCATGTGTCTTAGTAAATGACCTGTACCACCAGAAGAAGCATATGCATAATCTTTTTTACATTTTTTACAAACTGCCCTTGATCCCTTTCCCTCAACATTTTCTACATCGAATAGTTGTCATACATTACTAGTTCTTTTTTTTGAAGTTCTTCTACTTGATGACTGAATATTTGGTGTGCTTTCTTCATTTTCTTGAAATTGATCGATTTCATCATCATAATTTTAAGATGTATTGGCCATTATGTATATAGACTACAATTATCTAATGCAACAAATATAAAAGTTACCAAATATTTGCTAGGAGGAGTATTGGCTTTGTTGCTTGTGCTTGTCTTGGCAAACGTAAGACGAACTTCTTTCTTCTTGTGAACAAATTGAGAGTATAGCGTCTCAAGTATATAGAGCTTAGAGATTAAGAGGATAAAATATTTCCTCAACACACACATATATATAATAACAACTAAAAAAAGTTCTTTTTAAAAAAGCCGCTCAACAGCACTTTTTTTTACTGTTGGACATTGGCGATCGATCGCCATATTTGTGGCGATCAATCGTCAACCCCGTGTATTAGCCTACTGGCTCTAGGCGATCGATCGTCATTTATGTGGCGATCGATCGCTAAGCCCGTGCATAGCCTACTGCCTCTAAGCGATCGATCGTCACATAATTGGCAATCGATCGCTGGTTAAAAAAAAAAAGAGTAAACAGTGTCGTGCCATGCCGTACCAGCCCACGGGCTGGCATCCTTTGGCCCGGCACGACCCATGTTCCGGGCCGTGCTTGGCACGGCACTACACTGTAGCAAAACGGGCCATGCCATGCCGCTCCGTGTCGTGCCATGCCCGTGCCGTGCCTCGTGTCGTCCGCTCCGTTTGACATCTCTATTACAGTATATGCCAAAAACAATCATCTAATGTCTTATCTTAGGGCATATCCCAACAGTTAGTACAACATCCTATACTCCATCAAAGGAAATAACATGCTTCAAGTGAATAGGCATCTCACTAATTCACTTCCTCTACCTATTATTCACCCTAGTTATCTATCCACTGCTCTCATACCACTAATGTGGGGCCTCGCTACTTAATCCTTTAGTGTGTTACATCATTGCACAATGTATAAGTAGCATTAAGATAAAAACCATACTGATTAAGAGTACTACTATGTCAACTATTACATTATTCTCAAATATGACATAATTTACATCAATTACATGTCATAAAGTTCTAATAAGTTTATCTCTCAGTCAGTAATTTGCCTAGCAGCCAGTAATTTGCCTAGCACCAGAAGATCTGACTCACGATCTCGGCATCCCCCGTCTATGAGTTCCTACAGAAACAACCACCCACCATGAGTATTGTTATATATAATCATCACAATCCAATCTCAATAAGAATACAAATACTATATAAATGTGTTCTTGTATTTTATGCATTCACAAATCATTTGTGATTGTTCATGTATAAGCATTACCAACACAAATTACAAATATGTCATGACATGTCTCATTCATCAACCTGTTATAACGGGAGATATATGATATTGCCTTCCCGTTCAATATGCCAGTGGCTCGGCCTTCATGTCCTATATTAGCAACACATATCATATTATTGTCTTCACACGTTATAACAACCATTTCTCATGCCCAACGGCATCATGCCTCACTACATCAATCATATGCCTCAATAATCATATGTACAACAAATTCATATCTCAATAAAGATGTATAAACATCACCACATAACAATACATACTTCATAACTTGTAGCATCAATACTCATACGTCTACACGTACCTGTCGTGGTGTAGAAAAGATAGAAAATCATGAGTCAATGATTAACATCATCTCTGTCCCGTCCCCATTGATGGTGCTACATGAATATCAATCATTTACAATGTTAAAATAGGCCTCACTACAAAATTTTATGAAAATATAACATTTTTCAAATAATTGTCCCTCACGATCGATCTCCAATTTCTATCGATCGATCGCCAGAAAGTTCTGTCTCTCACGCGATCGATCGCCAATCTCACACGATCGATCGCCACAATGTTCTGTTTTCAGCGATCGATCGCCATGTCTCGCGTGATCGATCGCCAATGTATTTCATCGCCTTACTTTTTCCTCTGTTGTGGCGATCGATCGCCAGACTCTGAAAATTTCAGAACATGACGATTTTGAGCTTATCCTTATGGTTCACATCCTACAACTCAATTCATACAATCAAAACTTGTTCAAAGTAACACTTAACATCATATAAACACATTTCCATCACTTCTACCACTTATTTCATGGAATTGAATCTTATATCAATGCAAACATGCAAAATTCATGACTAACTTCATATACAATATACATCTATGTTTATTCTTCAAAAACACAAGCACATATCACATAGAACCCTTACCAAATAGCTATATTTTCTCTTCACAATACTTTACTATAGATTTCCAAGTCCAAATCAAGCAAAAGGTGCTATCAAGAGCAAGAGTTTGGAAGAAAGAGTTGTAGAGATTTCTTGGTGTGTTTTGGTGTACTACGTGATTAAAAATATGATTTGTACTATATATATATATATATATATATATATATATATATATATATATATATATATATATATATATATCAACAATTCATACACCACATAATTCCAAGTTTTATCATGCAATAAATCAATGCCTTCCATGTAGAACAACTACTTAACATACATAGCTCATTCCATAACTTAATATAACAATTGCATAATCAACATAATCAAATATTGTTGATACCAACTCCATATAATACGTCCCACTTGATTACATTTCATTTAGTCACATATGTTCCTATATCAAATAGAATTAACATATCCCTTTGTCATATAACCACACTTCATATAATTTCTCTTACTCGGTTCAACCCGAACCCGAGTCTACATTATATCATAATCAACTCATAATTACACAATAATCACATAAAACGTGTATGATTCATATCTAGGCATTACAGAACTGAACCGAAATTTTGAAAATTTGCAAAATCGAATCCAAATTGTTCGGTTCGGTTTTGGTTCTAACCGAAATTTATCGGTTCGGTTCGAACCTTTTTTTTTTTTTACTTTTTTTTAAAATTTTGGAATTGGATGATTAGTCAAAAAGAAATCTAACATAAATAGTTTGGATTCAAAAGGATTTTGTTAGGATCGGTCCGGAGTGTTTAGAGGGGGGGGGGGGTGAATGAACACTCCTTACAAAATTTATCCCTTGTGAATTCTTTCGGATTAGTGAAAGAAATCCGTTACTTAATCAACTCTTTGAACAGAACAGACCACTAATAAGTAAGTGCGGAAACGGTCTGCTCTTGTGTAAGTAAGAACAGCTCGATGGCTAAGTGCAGAATGATAAGACACAGGATATGTTTCTGGAAGTTCGAAGGTGGTGTAATCCTTCTACGTCTCCCCTTCTTCCAATTAAGGAAGGTTTATACTAGAAGACTTTGATTTATACAATCCTGTTGTACAAACCCGATTCAGGCTGGATTTACCTCACTACCAGTCTGAAACTCCTAGTCACTCAACCTGCTCAGACACACTCTGTCTGACAGTTACAATATGTTGCTCACTTCTATTTTTCAATACACAATGCGCACAGTGATCCTACAATGATCAAATGTTACAAAGTAATTGCGCTTAAATAAATAACTTCAGCTCGAAAGCTTCTGAACTTTGTAGGCGTGTGCTGTTTTGCTTTCTTGTATATTTTTCAATTGATCAGCGTGAGTTGTAGAGTCCAGAGTCTTTTGCATCTGTTTGTTGCATCCTTTTATAGTTGAAGGTGGCAACGGCATTGTTTCCCTTAATGTGCAGCTATGACTCTTTTTAAACTCTGAGAAAGCTACAGTCTTCTTCTTCAGGATACTTGCCGTTCTGGTATATGCTTTCGGCGACTGTCAGGTAAGCTCTTCTTTGTCTTCTTACCTATTATGGCAATCTTCAGTCTTTGGTCCTTTGTAGCATTAATTGCAGCATTAAATGCTGCAATAAATATCCGTTGATGATTCGGACTGAGAAGCCATCCTTTATGTATCCTTGACTGCTCTGATCTGATAAAGGTTGAGATCGATCTGAAGCATCGATCTATTCAGTCTGGAATCCATCGATCCGGTCTGATATGCAATATTCTTTATCAGTTTGCTCTGATATGTCCGATCGATCTGGTATGCCTAATTTCCATCGATCCGGTCTGAAATGCTTTGCCATCTTGCTCTGTTGAGTCCGATCGATCTGGTCAATCTGATTTCTATCGATCCGGTCTGAACTGTTTTGTCATCTTTAAAATCTCATCGATAAGGTCCGGAACTAACAAATTCCCCCTTTTTGATGATGACAAAACCTAGCTACTAAGTCTTTTTAACCAGTCTTGATAAGAGCTCTGAAGCGAATGCTTTTCGGATCGATTACTTCTTTGTTCAAAATAAATGAACATTATTAAGTTTGATCGATTCAATCTTTTATTATTAAGCCTTTATTAAAGTTCAAAATAAATGAACAAGGACTTAATCAAAAGAGGATTTTATTGATCATCAAGAAGTCCTAAATACAGACAGTCTGATAAGTTAAAAGACTAAGACTGCTATCTTCTTGAGCTTGGAGGCGGCTTGAAGTCTGTCTTCTTTTCCCCCTTTTTGTCAGCAGCAATCTCTTGAAGGAATTCAACAACTTGGGCTAGCTGCGCGCTGATAGCGTCAAGACGAACGTCTTGAGCGCGGAGGGAGTTAGAAACAGATGCTCTGACTTCAGTGGCTAACTCGACCTGCTCTTTCCGCAGACTGTTCTTGTAGGAGGCTTGTTGAGAAAACAGATCGTTGATGCCGCGCTGGAGGCTTCCGATACTGGCAGTCATTTTCTCTTTGAAAGAATTAAAGTCCAAAGTTGTGACTCTTTGACTTTGATGAACTTCGAGAATTCGTTGAGTTAATGACAGACAGTTATCAGAAAAATGCTGGATAGTCCGTGCCAGGGATGGAGGTGCATCAGATAGCTGGCTGGGAGAGTGATCTGATGATGACATAGCATGATCAACTTCTTCAGCAATCGGCACGATTGAAGAAATGGCAGTTTGATGACTTTCGGATCGGATCAGAGCGACCAGATCCGAAGAAAAACTATGAATGAATGCCAAATCTTCATCTGATGGTCCCGGAGGAGAGTGGGGACTGGAGGGTTCCTCATCTTGGAGAGCTGCAACCACTGAAGATACCACCAAATCCGGATCGATGAGGTCTGGTACTTCAGTTGGTGCACATGCCTCAGCTGGACTGTTGTGAGCATGGGAGGCTGATGACTTCAATGGGATAGATGTTGTCGGAGAGTCCAACAGAACATTCATTGATTCATCATCTGTTGCAGACGGAGCATTAGGCAATGGCTGCTCCGCTGTCGGTTCTGGTACGAGTTCTGCAGGCTGGTCTTCTGTCTGTTTTGCTTCAGCAGAAGGAATAACCTCGATAAAGGGTTCTGCCAGAGTCTTGCTGACAGAAGGATGATCCGGGCTGGTGGCTGGAGTGGAGATACCTAGCATCTGTCGTTGAAAGCGGACAGCTAGGGATAGAGCATGAATGTCCATCTCAAGTTGAGCAATCACAGCCCCATCATCTCTGGCAGTAGGAGCAAGCGGATCGAAGTTCTTCTTTTTGGCAGTGAGAAGCAGATTGGCCAGTCTGAATCTGTGTTTTGCCGTAAATAGCTCTCTGCGCTGCACCGCAAGTCGAACATCATCAGTTTCTGTGCCTCTCAGAACCTCGTCTTCCATCTTCTTCAGTCTGTGCAACTTTCCATAGAACATATCAATGTGGTGGACAGTCCGGTACTGGACATATTCATCAAAGACCACAAGGAGTTCAGCTAGCTTCTCATCAACATCCTCCATAGCGATGTCGATGGCAGTCTGTGCAGCAGATTTGGGTTTAGAAGAGATGGGTTCTGTGAGAATGGCTTTTCCCTTGCCGGTGGAGGAAGGGGACTTAATCCCTGATTGGGTATAGTCACCCAACTCAGTGATAACTATCCCTTTGACTACGGGATTGGCAGAGGGAATTCTAGGGGTGACTTTGGGTGCAGGGGTTGAGGCTTGTGAAGGCTGAGTGGGGGGTTGAGGTGCAGGGGTTGCTTTAGTGGGTGGCAGTATGGGTGGAGGTAGATGTCTGGTTGGTTTGGTAATCTGGGTTCGGGGCTTTTTGGGAAGTGGCTTGGTTGGGGATGAGTGAGCAGACTGGGTTTCTTCTGAGTCAGTCTGAATGGTCAGCTTCCGCTTGACCCGAGGTTTGCGCACATCAGCTTGTTCCTCGTCCTTCTCAATCTTGACTGAGACCAGGGTGGTAGGAGTAGGCGGAACACTCTTGGACTTCAGCAGTGCAAGCCCTTTGGAGTTGAGTACCTTAAAGGGGCGGAGAGCAGATGGCTTGCTCAGCTCGAGGCCTAAGGACTCCAAGAGCTTGCTGAGAGGAACAGCAAAGCATACGGCGTGCTTGGATGCAATCACCGTTTCCAGCAGTACTCCAAACAAAATCATGGACCAGTTTATCTTCTGTCCATATACAATAGCTGCCATGGCCCTGAACTTCTCGGCGGTTACAGCATCGAAGCTTCCTGCTTTACCCAAAAGTGGCTTGGCTACCACTTCGCACAGCACCTGGAAATGGAAGAGCATTTCCTTCTTCTTAAATGAGGGTTGCAACCGGTGGCCAGAAATAGAGATCTTCCCCTGAAGATCTAAGAGAGATGCTGGAGGAGTCTGTCCGAACTCTGTCAGGCCGGAACTGGGGAGGCCAAAGGTCTTGGCCATTGTTGTTGGCGAGATCTCGAAAGATTTGCCCTTGACAGTGGTAGAGATGGATGACTTCCGGGAGACGGCGTTGGCGAACAGCTCGCGGATTTCTGGTTCATAAACAACTGATCCGCACTCCAAAAAATTCCGTAAACCAGATGATTCCAGGGCTCTGAAAATGGACACCATCGCAGCATCTTCTCCCCTCTAGATGTCATCAAACTCAACGGAGAGTGAGTTATGAGTGATGGTAGCCATATGAAAGGAGTTTAAGGAAGGTGCGAAGAGTAAGAGAGTAAGAGAGTGAGAGAGTAGAAAGCGGTAAACTGTAAAAAGTGAAAAAGTTATGAAATGTTCAGCCCGCTAAATAGGAGAGAGAAGACACGTGTCTTTATCTCCAAGACTGAGAAATAAACTATTCAAAATGAACGGTCAGGATAAAGAAAGATAAGGCGGTTAAAGTACAACTAGTTAAAAGGTTAATCAGTCCGGGCTGTTTTGTTTTATTTTAAAAACAGATTATTGTCCAATCAGATCATAGGATAAAATCAGACTGACAAGGATCGGTCTGAAGTTCGGACCGGTCTGTGTCTTTCTGAACATTGTATTATCGATCTGTAGTGACAAAAATCTTTAAGATCGAAAAGAATAAAAACATCTAAATTAATTAAGATAAGTCAATTAAACCAAGAATTTGACGGAAATAATTGAACTTAGCCTCAGGAAGTGGTTTGGTGAAAATGTCTGTTGCTTGCTGCTCTGTTGAAATGTGTTCGATCCGAATTTCCTTTTTGCCAACATGATCTCGAATAAAATGATGTCGAATATCAATGTGCTTTGTTCGAGAGTGCAAAACTGGATTATACGTTATAGCGATTGCACTTGTGTTGTCGCAAAATATCGGAGAGTCAACAGCTTGAATGCCGTAGTCTTTGAGCTGGTGTTGAATCCAGAGCATTTGAGCGCAACAGCTTCCAGCGGCTAGGTATTCTGCCTCAGCTGTGGATGTGGCAATAGATGTCTGCTTTTTACTGAACCAAGAGATCAATCTTTCACCTAGAAATTGACATGTTCCACTGGTGCTTTTACGATCGATCTTACACCCAGCGTAGTCTGCGTCTGAATATCCGATCAAGCTGAAGTTTGAATCTTTGGAGTACCAAAGACCAACGTTCTGAGATCCTTTTAAGTATTTCAGAATACGCTTGGCAGCAATGAAATGTGATTGCTTTGGTTCTGACTGAAATCTGGCGCACATACAGACTGAAAACATTATATCGGGCCGGCTCGCTGTAAGATATAATAGCGATCCGATGAGTCCTCTATACATGGTTACTTCAACTGCCGTTCCCCCCTTCGTCCTTGTCTAACTTGATTGTTGGACTCATTGGAGTTGATGCAGTTGAGCATGTTTCCATTCCAAATCTCTTGAGGAGCTCTTTGGTATACTTGGTCTGATTGATGAAAATGCCATTGTTGAGCTGTTTTACTTGAAGAACCAGAAAGAATGACAATTCTCCCATCATGCTCATCTCGAACTGTCCCTGCATTAACTTAGAAAACTTCTCGCACAGTTTGGGGTTAGTTGACCCAAAGATTATGTCATCAACATAAATCTGAACTAATAGGGTATGTTCCCCCTTAATGAATTTAAAGAGAGTTTTATCTACCGAACCGATCTGGAAGTCATGGTTCAGCAGAAATTGAGATAGAGTGTCATACCAGGCTCTTGGAGCTTGTTTCAGACCATACACTGCTTTATTTAGTAGATATACATGATTAGGATACGAATGGTTCTGAAATCCAGGTGGTTGCTCAATGTAGACTTCTTCCTGAAGCTTTCCATTAAGAAAGGCGCTCTTGACGTCCATCTGATATACTTTGAAGTCTTTAAAGGCAGCATATGCAAGAAAGATTCGGATTGCTTCAAGTCTGGCGACTGGTGCAAATGATTCATCGAAGTCGATTCCTTCTTCTTGTCTGAATCCCTGTGCCACCAGTCTTGCTTTGTTTCTAACCACAGTTCCATCGGCGTCTAGCTTATTTCTGAAAACCCATCTGGTTCCAATAACAGGCAGATCGCTTGGTCTGGGAGTTAGACTCCAAACTTGATTTTGTTCGAATCGATTAAGCTCTTCTTGCATTGCTTTAATCCAGTTGAAGTCAGTCAGAGCTTCATCGATCTTCTTGGGTTCCAGAGTTGAGATGAAAGCAGCATGAGTGAACTCATCCATCATCTGTCCTCTGGTTCTAATTGGTGCAGACGGACTACCAATCACTAGATTAGGTGGATGCTTCTTAGTCCATCGATAGCTTGACTCTGGATTGTCTGGTTCGGTCGGATGAATAGTAGCAGCATGATCTGCATCTACTTTAATATTTGAGTCAGGAGCATCTGGATCAGCTCGATCTGAAGAAGCTTCAATGGCCTGATCCGATCTGTCTGGCACTTCTGGTTCTGGTGGATTGTCTCTTGACCTGTTAGCTACAATCTCATCATCACTGTTAGCTTCGAGATGGATATTTTCCATCTGATTTTGAATTGAGTCCTTGTTGCCCTCAACACATAATGATTCATCAAAAACTATATGAACAGATTCTTCTACAGTTAAAGTTCGATTATTAAACACTCGATAAGCTTTGCTAATTGATGAATATCCTAAGAATATACCATTATCTGACTTAGCTTCAAATGCTGTAAGATGACTCTTACCATTGTTGTGAACGAAGCATTTACAGCCAAATACATGAAAGTGAGAAACGGATGGTCTGTTACCAGTCCATATTTCATATGGAGTGAGATTCAGCTTCTTGTTAATCATAGATCGGTTTTGAGTGTAGCAAGCAGTATTTACAGCTTCTGCCCAGAACTTTTGAGAGATTCCAGAATCAGCAAGCATTGTTCTTGCTGCTTCCTTGAGCGTTCTGTTTCTTCGTTCTGCAACTCCATTCTGTTGAGGAGTTCTGGCGGCTGAAAACTCATGCTTGATTCCATGATCTTCTAGAAAGGATTCAAGATTCTGATTTGAAAACTCAGTGCCTTTGTCACTTCGAATCCTGTCTATGCTGGATGATTTCTCGTTCTGAGTGCGTTTCAGCAGCTTGATCAACTTCGCACCGGTCTGATCTTTACTGCTCAAAAATATAGTCCATGTAAAGCGTGAGTAATCATCAATAACAACAAGAGTATACCGCATTCCCCCTAAACTTGTTATTGGTATAGGACCAAACAAGTCCATATGCAGTAATTCTAAACAGCGGGAGGAGGATTTGGCATTCTTGTTTTTGAAGGATGATCTGATCTGTTTGCCCATTTGGCAAGCTTCGCAGATCTTATCCTTGGCAAAGTCGATCTTGGGCAGACCGATAACTAAATCAAGTTTACACAGGCTAGCAATGGTCTTAAAGTTGATATGATTCAAGCGCTTATGCCATAACCAGTGTTTATTATCATTGTTAGCGATGAAGCAGGTAGGATTATCAGGTTGAGCATGATTCCAGTTAATCTTATATGTGTTTCCATTCCTGATTCCTACGAGCATGGTTATACCGTCTGATGATTTAACAGTGCAAGTGTGTTTATGAAATTCTACAGCATAACCATTATCACAGAGTTGACTGATACTAATCAGATTATAGCACAGATTTTCAACTAACAGCACATCATTGATAATAATGTTACCATGGACAATCTTACCCTTGCCCACGGTCTTACCCTTTGAGTTATCTCCGAAGATGATCTTGGGTCCAGTGCATTCTGTGACTTCAGACAGCAGCTTGATGTTTCCAGTCATGTGACGAGAGCACCCGCTGTCCAAGTACCAATCTGATGCGAGATTCTTCTGTACCTGTCATCACACATATTTATTGTTGGTACCCAATCTTATTTGGGTCCAGAACGGATTAGCCCTTTGGGAACCCACACCTGTATCAGCTTTAGTGGCTTGTGTGTGTAGGGTGTGCTATGTGCTGGTCTGTCTCGATGTTGTGTGTGATAATGTGTGCGCTGTGAAAACCTTTGATTTTCATAAGGTAGTCTATATCTTCGTTGAATCGGTTTTGAGTTATAGTAATTGTATTGTCTTCCTTGCCTTAGATTTTGCACTTTTGGATTTGGTCTCACAGACACAAATCTTGCTGGTGCCTTATCGTTGGCTTGGTTGACATAACCAATCCCTTTTCTCAAATTTTGATTCACGTAAGAGACTCCTGTTTGAATCTTAGGTGCTTCAGTTTCATATACTGTGCTGGATTTAACAAATGTCATTTGTTTGACTTGATTCTTTACCAGCAACAGCTCAGACTCATCTTTGGTGCATTCTTTGGTGTCAAAGCCTAGGCCGGTGAAATCACCGACATTTCTTTGAGCTTCTTGTAATTCTTCCAAGGATGTTCTGGATTTTGTCCATGTTTTGAATATATGTGAGAGCTTAGCATTTTGTGTGCTAATTCTCTTATTTTCTTCATGGAGCTGATCATAAGAGATTTTCAGCTTATTCAGCTCGTTCTGGAGATTTTTGCACTCACCCTGCTCAGAGCAGCTTGGTTTGTTGTGCTCATCCATTTGAGTACTGATTTTGGCTTTATTCTTCTCAAATGATTCAGCTAAGATCCTATAATCATTTGCCATGTCTTGCAGTGCGGACATGAGCTCTTCTCGTGTAAAATCATTTGATTCAAATTCGAATACCTCATCTGTCTGACTCATTTCTTCATCTGCCATCAGACATTGAACCTCTTCTTCGCTTTCGCTGGAAGAATATTCAGAGCTGTCTGAATCGGAATCAGTCTGAGCCCATTTGCTGTTTCCTTCCTCAGCAACTAAGACTTTTTGGGATTTTCCATGATTCTTGCGGTCTTGGTGGTGCTTCTTCTTTCTATCATCTCGATACTTCTCTTTCCTTTCTTCTTTCTTCGGTCTGGTGCAGTCTGCAATAAAGTGTCCGGTCTTACCACAATTGTAGCAAGCCTGATCGTTAACACTATCATCTTTTCTGGATTTATAATGATGAGAGGGTTTGAAGTTCCTCTTATTTTTAGACATAAATTTACCGAATTTCTTTATAAATAATGACATAGCATCGTTACTCATCTGTTCAACAGATCGGTCTGATGTTGAAGCGATCTGGTCTCGGATGGCTGCCAGGGCCTTGTTGGGTTGAGAGATGAATGGCTCTGCTTCACCTCTGCTTATTAGTTCAAACTCATAGGCCTTGAGATCTGCAAACAGATCATGAAGTTCAACCTTGTTAAGGTCTTTTGATTCCCTCATGGCAATGGTCTTTACATCCCATTCCTTTGGCAGAGCTCTCATTACTTTCAGAGCGATCTCTCTGTTAAAATATTCCTTCCCCAGACCATTCAGTTCATTTATGATGCTGGTGACTCTTTCATCAAACTCATTTAGAGTTTCACCACTTTTCATCTTTATGCTCTCAAATCTTTGAAGAGCCACAGTTAACTTGTTTTCTTTGGTCTGGTCGTTGCCTTCACATAGCTGTGCTATCTTCTCCCAAATTTCTTTGGCAGTAGAGCACATTTTGATTTTGCTGAACATGTTCTTGTCCAAAGTTTTGAACAAGATGTCTTTGGCCACATTGTCGAGGTTTGCTTTCTTTCTATCCTCATTCGTCCAGAGGGATCTGTCTTTTTCTACCATTTGTGGTTCTCCACTGGTAGTGGCGACTGCTGTATTTATTTTTAGGATCTTCATTGGTCCATCGGTGATGACGAACCACATGTCGTCATCCTGAGCTGCCAGGTGAGCTTGCATTCTGATTCTCCAGTCATCATAATCTTCTTTTGAGAACATGGGGATTTTGTTGAATGATGCCATCAGCTTAATATTCTTTATGCTGATTAAGATGACCTGCTCTGATACCACTTGTTAGGATCGGTCCGGAGTGTTTAGAGGGGGGGGTGAATGAACACTCCTTACAAAATTTATCCCTTGTGAATTCTTTCGGATTAGTGAAAGAAATCCGTTACTTAATCAACTCTTTGAACAGAACAGACCACTAATAAGTAAGTGCGGAAACGGTCTGCTCTTGTGTAAGTAAGAACAGCTCGATGGCTAAGTGCAGAATGATAAGACACAGGATATGTTTCTGGAAGTTCGAAGGTGGTGTAATCCTTCTACGTCTCCCCTTCTTCCAATTAAGGAAGGTTTATACTAGAAGACTTTGATTTATACAATCCTGTTGTACAAACCCGATTCAGGCTGGATTTACCTCACTACCAGTCTGAAACTCCTAGTCACTCAACCTGCTCAGACACACTCTGTCTGACAGTTACAATATGTTGCTCACTTCTATTTTTCAATACACAATGCGCACAGTGATCCTACAATGATCAAATGTTACAAAGTAATTGCGCTTAAATAAATAACTTCAGCTCGAAAGCTTCTGAACTTTGTAGGCGTGTGCTGTTTTGCTTTCTTGTATATTTTTCAATTGATCAGCGTGAGTTGTAGAGTCCAGAGTCTTTTGCATCTGTTTGTTGCATCCTTTTATAGTTGAAGGTGGCAACGGCATTGTTTCCCTTAATGTGCAGCTATGACTCTTTTTAAACTCTGAGAAAGCTACAGTCTTCTTCTTCAGGATACTTGCCGTTCTGGTATATGCTTTCGGCGACTGTCAGGTAAGCTCTTCTTTGTCTTCTTACCTATTATGGCAATCTTCAGTCTTTGGTCCTTTGTAGCATTAATTGCAGCATTAAATGCTGCAATAAATATTCGTTGATGATTCGGACTGAGAAGCCATCCTTTATGTATCCTTGACTGCTCTGATCTGATAAAGGTTGAGATCGATCTGAAGCATCGATCTATTCAGTCTGGAATCCATCGATCCGGTCTGATATGCAATATTCTTTATCAGTTTGCTCTGATATGTCCGATCGATCTGGTATGCCTAATTTCCATCGATCCGGTCTGAAATGCTTTGCCATCTTGCTCTGTTGAGTCCGATCGATCTGGTCAATCTGATTTCTATCGATCCGGTCTGAACTGTTTTGTCATCTTTAAAATCTCATCGATAAGGTCCGGAACTAACAGATTTTTAACATTTTAGTTCTAAAGTTTTAATATTATTTTGAAGCTATTTATACCCAAAAGTCGAGTTTAAAAGAGAAGAAAATAAATTATATTATACTTGAAAACATGTAGTTAAATTACCAATTTTTATTCACACGATCACGGGCGAAGCCATTAAAAAATAGGTATTAAAAAAATTATTTTTTTAAAATTTTTGGCTTTCTTCAGTTTGGTTAACCGAACACTTTAACCGAAAATCGAACAAAAATCAATTTTTTTTTTTTTTAAAAAAAATCGAAAGCCGAACAGAACATTTCTGTTCGTTTTGAACTGAAAATTTTCGGTTCGGTTCGGTTCGGCCGGTTAAGCGAACCGATGTACACCCCTACGAACATATCTATCCTCGTTCCGGTTATGTTGTACGGGATATCCCGACCATTGATGTGATGCACTCAAGTATAAGGTGTATTACATCAATGACCTAATTGTACTCAAGATAACATTAAATAAATTTCTAGTCCCTTTTGCTATTGAAAAAATTGGATGTTCAAGCTGTATATTAAACATATATTTTATTAAATTTGATTATAAAAATATTTTATGAAAAAATAAAATTAGGTTTTTAATATTAGAATATATATATATTTTTGGTTTTGGATTTTCGACCATTTTTTTAAAGAAAAAACTAATATTTTCAGTGGACCAATTTTTTTAATCTAAACAATCTCTAATTTATAAGTTTCTAAAAAATTAAATATAACATAGGCAATTTCTATAATCGAAATATTATATGATCATCAATTTTTCATATAAATAAAGCTAAAAGAACATAATGATTCGTGATTCAAATTTTGTGGTCATATTTTTATATAATCGATCTTACAAACGTCTATATATAAATATTCTATATATATTTATATATTTTGATCTTTACAAACACTCGATCAATATAATTAATTTCCCAAATTTTGAAGCGGACACTTCAACAAAGCAAAGGCGGTTGTGATTTGGATTGAATAGACTGTTATACTTGCTGCATTAATTAAGGGGTAAATTTCAAAATCATCCCCAACCTTTTGCATTAATTCAACTACACCCTGTAATCACTTTCCAATATTAATTTTAGGGCAACTAGTAAGTAATTCATCATTGTAACAAATAAATAATTTTTTTTTCTCATTTGTGCTTTATTGATATTTATGATTAGTTATTTTGATTATATTTCTGGCTAGTTGAGCATGTATTAAGTAAAGAAAATTCTTACTTAATTATATTCAAGTAAGGGTTAACAGTAACATTAAAAATTAACCGATTTTAATCGAAAATATTGGGGAAAATAACGGATGATACATTTGAAATCAATTGAGTGAACTTGAACATATGATGCTAGGGTCATTAGGGTAAATTTAGGATACAACTAAATCAAATTGGAAAGTGATTAGAAGAATCAAAATGAAGAAATCAGAAAATAGAGGGATAATTTTGAAGGTTAGTTTTAAACTTGGGGACCTATTTGAAATTTATCCATTATTCCATCAATAGGGGCCGGGTCGGTGGAGCGGAGGGATCATTGTGCACTAATTTTGCCAGTGTCAAATAATTACAATCTCAGACAAAGTTTTTGATTTCAAATTTCATAATAATTTGTGCAACCATGTGTAATGCCTGGAAAATCATATAAAACTATAACGTAAACATTGAATCAGACTGTGACTAAAAAACAACAACAACAATAATAATAATAATAATAATAATAATGTCTAGAATAAATTAGTAACTGTGATACATGTTAGTATTTTGATCATAACTTTCTCATACGATGTCGAAATTAAGCGAATCAGTTGTCAATACAAATATAAGAAAGATATATGTAACTTTCATATTGAAGGTATTATCAAAATATCATTGAAATGTTAATAAAATGGCATTGAAAGGTATGACACATTGCATCCTCCTAAGGTGACATGTGTTGTCCCTTAATATTAATATAATATAATATAATATAAAAGTATACATTGATTAAAATATCAGATTTTCAAAACAAAAAGCATCGAGAGGCAAGGGTGAAGGTTTCCATTTACAAAAAAAAAAATGCTACAATCTGCCACTAACATTTTGTATTTTTGTGATAGTTTTTTGTTAGCCAATTTATATAACGGTAGTTAACAATCATGGATTATTGATTGTTATTGAATTCTTAATACACCACTATATTAAGTTTTAATTGATGGCTAAATGATTTGGGGTTTTGGATTTTTGAATTGGGAAAATTAATTCTACAGGAAATATTGCTGCATTTTAAATGCATTGGTATGTATAATTTCAGTTGAAAAGCATAATAGATGAAGTTCCATACTTTATATGAATTTATTTAGAGGCTATTGAAATATGATTAAAAGTTACGTTTATCTGTTGGTGTTATTGTAATAGGCTAATATTGAATTGTTAAATTGCTATAGATACTTCACGAGCTTCGGGACGTCAGGAATAGTCTAATCTTAATTATCGACTATCAGGTACATATTGATTTTTGAGCATGTATTGATATTCATATTGATGTTGATTATGATATATCGATTATTGTAAATGAACGATGATATTGAGGTTCGTTGGAATGATGCGATGATGGGGTATGATAGGTTTGGTGCTGCTACTATATCGATCATATACGATGTGTCGTAATGATGACACGACGATGTGATATAGTAGGCTTGTTGTTGCTCTATATCCATTATACATGATGGGTCACAATGATGATGCGACGATATGATATAGTTGGCTCGGTGTTGCCGCTATATAGATTTGCACATCGGCTATCATATGGTTGATATGAGGATTGATGGATTTTAATTTGATCTTGGGGAATTGAGTTATAGAAACAATCAAGAAATCTTCGTATTGTTATTATTGATTTCAGGAAGTATTTATGTTATATTTCCAGCATGTTATAATATCGTTACTACTCTTTTTATTTATGCTATTATTATTGCTGGTGTGTGCTCACCCATTTTGGGGGTTGTTTTTGTTGACACAGGTGACGTGCCTAGACGTTAGAGTTGGAGGCAGGACTATGAGTTGTCATGTTGATTTGTAGGAGTCAATTGTTATGAAATAATATTATGTTTAAAATGGTTGTGGCTCGTTTGTGAGTTGGTATATATATCTTTATATGGTTTGTATGTATATGTTGAATTTTATTATCTTGTGTTGGTGCATGTGAAAAGATCGTTTTCATTCTGGGAAGACGTCATTTGTATTTACGGGTTTGTAAATTTGTATATGCATATGTTGTCTGTGGAATTGTTGGGAGGATCAATTACGGGGAGATTATGCCAAAATTTTTATACAAGTGACGTCATATTTTGTCTGTTTATGTGGTGACATTTATACAAGTGACGTCATATTTTGTCTGATTAACAAATACTTAAAATTTATAATTTCAATTCAGTCGATTTACAAACGGTCTACTTACACTAAAAGCTTCACACATACTTTCAACTTTAAGATTCATCCCCACTTAAAATAAATTTAAGATAGCTCCCTAGTTTTGTCTTTTTCTCCCTTTTATTTATTTTTTCATACCATTTTACCCGTTATTTAAGAAAATTACTTAAAATTATAACAGGCCTATCTCGCTTCCGTATTACAATAAAATTTTGACAAAACAATATATACATTTTCGACCATAACGGCACCGGGTGAGGTGGGTTGCCATCAGTCGGAAAATTACTGCCCCCAAACTTGTTTAGGAATGGCTCCTCACCATCCAACCTCAGCCCCTTCGGCGAGGTTAGTCTGCAAGTTATCCGACTTCTTCATAAACTACACATCACAGCTTTAATTCGTTTTCTACCTTAAGGTGAAGTGTACAACCAGATATAAAAAGATTTTAAAGAAATATAAGAGATAGATGGGCAAAAGCATTCGTTTATTCTAGAAATACTTATAATATTTATTACATTAATACTTCTCCTCATGGGAGGAGAATTACTTGTTACCCTCTCATATAATGAGGCTGGACTCGAAACACATATACAAAACTGAATTGAAAAACTGAAATATTACAAAGAAAAGACAATTACCAAGCTATGAAAAGATGATTAGTTTACAGCTTGGAGACTACAATATTTATTTGTGGGAAAACTATGGGGGATTTCTGATGTCTTTAGCTTCCTCATTGTCTGGCCTTATATAGGCATGAATCTGAACTTCAAAATCGGGTTCCAAACTCTGGTTGAGTGTTAAGTGCACCCGTGAGTGCGCCTTTATCTCGTGGTCTAGCATTTTTGTCTGAGTGTGCCAACTTTCTTGTGAGTGTTGACGCTTTTTGTCTTAATGTGCCATAACGTTTCACATGAGTGGTCCATTATTGTGTTTGAATGTGTTTAATGGTCCACGCCTTTTTCCTTTTGTCGGGGAATCTTTACATTATTGGTTTTTGTGGTCCCCGAGCTTTAGGAGAAAAACGTGCCCTCTTGTCAGCAGATCTATTGTCTTTTTCCTGCCTATGATCTGTCAGGTTAGAACATAATCCTTTCCCGAATTTTGGTTCTTTCTACTCCGGGCATGCTTGGCAAATCCGATCTTTCCATCGTACAATGTGTCATGTTGCAGAATTTCCAGTAAGTTTCTTTGCTTGCCGGAATCTTATTCTCACAAAGAATTCTTCTTTTTTGCTTCGAAGAGCTCTTCGACAAATCATGTTGTTGTTCCTGTCATGGAATTCAGCATGAAGGTTCCATTGGCTGAATTTTGAAAGAACTTGAATGAGTATTTGACTTTGTCCAAGATATCTCCTCGAGCCAAATGTGGATTATTGGCCCATGTCTCATGAATAGCTTCTCTGATCCACTTTGATTATTTGGAGATTTCAGAAAATGCTGGTGCAACAGTATAAATCGAAGCAATAGCTCCAAAATTATACCATTCATGTACATTGTTTAGATCTGCCTGGTTTCATCCAAACGCTTGGGTATTTTTCAGAGATATCAACAATTATTTTTTATGGGATACGCCGTCTAGTTATCAATTTCTCCCAAGTGCGCTGGTAATCCTGCATAGGAGAAGAAATTAAATCCTCGTTAATTTGAACCCTAGAAGTGCCTGTCTGTGGCTTAATGTTCAACTCTCCCTCTTTTACCCCAGAAGTGCTGGGTTGACTTGAAGGTTCAGATTGTGATGACACCTGACCCTCAACATTCGACTACAACTTGTACATCCTCAAGGAATGCATCATCTGCAGCACCTATGACAGGGTATGTGAATCTCTTGCCTCCGAGTTAGATGGGCACCGTTCTCTAAACACTCATTTTTTTTAAGACCCGGCTTATTGTAAATCCGAATTAACAATATAATGACGATATGACTCTAAAATGGTGATGTGGATTCTATAAAAATTTCGACAAAGTCTCCCCATAAATTGGACTATCCAAAAAAATAAAACACCATTAGAAATATTATCAAATAACATCAACAATAACCAATACTAATCCAACAATAAAATCCGTGAAAAGATGAAAGTCTAGCTCATACTCATGCCTCAAAGATTAGACAACTTTACAATCCAAATAAATTGATACAATCCCCAAAATAATAACAATAATATCTCAAAAATCGTCTAGCTCAAATGAATTGTATTACCTTTCTATACGCTTTGACTCTACCTCCGCATGCTCCCAAAAAGCTATACATATCACCTGTTTTCACGGAAACAGCCCCCCTCACAAGGTGAGCACACCAACGGGATAACACACATATAGATATATCAAGGCACAATTCATAAATCGTAAAATAAATACTATGGTATCTAAATGAGATACTTCATTTTGCTTTTCAAATGATAAGAGATCGTTTCTCTGCTCCTGTTTCACAATACACAAGTATAAGATCCACAATAACAATTTATTAAATAATTGCATTACCATTGTAATCCATTACATTCACCATTCATCGTTCATGTCATCTAAAATTCACATTTCTTAGATCATAAGAATGTACTACTACCAATTAACGAGATACTCCCTGAGTATATCAATATAGTATGAGATGTGACACCCCTTACACATATAACACATACACATGAGACATATAACATAATATTTAATGGCAGCGGAACTTGCAATCTCATAACATCCAATCAAGACATTTATCATAATATAATGTACAATGCATATAGATATATGTATGCCACAAAAATAACCAAGGTTGTACCCCTCACAACCCACCCAAAAACCTATACAGTATATGCAAATGAAGAGCTGAGGGAGAAGGACTAGAATCAGCCAGCCGACCTTGGATCCATACTTCCAAAATATGTAGAAACACCTTGTATGTTCAAACTTTATCTACATCAACTGAAAAACAACATTTGCATTTGGGTGAGTTGCATTCTCAATGAGCATATTCAAATAACGTAGTATTTAACATCATATAAGCATATAATTCATATCCACATAAGCACATGAATATACTCACATGATTCATCATAATCTATACATCAATTCACATGATTCATATAAAATGAAATGATGCACATGTATGTCCATATTGTTATTCTGTTATGAACCAACTAATACCAAGAACACTCCGTGATCACAATATGGACATGGCACTCTGTAGATCCCCTTTTGGGTTCTCAATTAACTTGGGATCGATATTCTTTGATTCTGTAATTCTGACCGTACTCAGAATGCAATAACACATGGTTCAAGGTCATTAGTGGCCATAACAGAGTTCTTTAATCTATTATGAATGCACATGTCATAATCATATGCATAACATTGTAGAATGATAACATCATATAGATCGTATAACATCATGTCCCAACATGTACATTTCAGAACTCAATTTATCTTGCACATCATATTGCATTCATTGCAATTCATTCACCAATTCAAGATACTTATATAACACAAATCACATACGCATATAAAGTTAAATGCCAAGTTATAAGGATATACTCACAATCGATCCTCCTATCTCGTAGGAATTGCTTAATTCGCCTTATTGGTGCCGGTATCAAAAGTAGAACCTATCAGTGCATATCAAATGCACACCCAAACTCAATATCATATGTTCAATATGAATTAATTATAGTTATGCATAAAATGTTCATACCAAGTGCAATATTACTTTTCTACTATTCATTATGTTGCAAAGTTACAATTACGTTTTCTCAATTCAATTTTAGTATAACCGTTATATGCACATGACTTTTTATACCCATAAAATTTGTATAAATTCGAAATTACAACATAATCTCAATTTTCTTGTTACATATTATTTATCATTGTTTAATCTATCACATATAAGAATTTCAGAATTTTTGGGCATTATTCAAATTAAGCCATAACATAAACATAAGAAAAAGTGAAGAAAAACTACCTAAAAAGGAAGGTAGTGAAGCGAGGATTCCAGATATGTACTTATTTTCTAGTTTTGACGTCGTTTCGAAGTCCAAAAATCAACGAAACCCCAAATTCTCTTTCTTTCTTCTCTCTAGCAAGGCTCACGACTTTTTCACCTAGTGAAGGTGTAAATGTGTGTATATCTTGTGTTTCACGTTGGTTCCCGATTTTATTTTTAATTTAATTTTTTTTCAAATTTAAAAAATTACCAAAATACCCTTCAACATATATTTATTCACTTTATTCAATATATTAAATCTACTCATTAAATCTATTCATTATTTTAAATCTATTCACTAAATTTAATCACTATTTTTTTTTCACTTTTCTAAATTTAATCAATATTTCACTAAATTTACTCAATATCATCAAATTTAATCAATATCTTAACTTTTTTCAATATTTTCAACTCTTATTAAATCTAATTTATTCAATATTATTCCATATATGAAATCTATTCATTATATTATTCAATATCTTAAAAATATAGTCAATTAAAATCTATTCCGTGTATTATTCTTTAAATTTATTCTATTCACAACCTCTATGCTTTCCAATGCACATATGAAATGTCAAAATATATGACATGATGCTTATGCATTATCATGTAAAGTATCGGGTCATGACATGAGATCTCTCTAAACCATTCCTGTTCTCAAAATCGACACTTATCAATCCAATAATAATCACAATATTAGATCGTTTATGATCCACATATCACATTATCATATCGCACGCTTCATCGGCGATCCATATATCATATTAACACATCGCACGCTCCAGCGGCGATGCATATATCATATTCACACATCGCACGCTCCAGCGGTGATGGATATATCATATTCACACATCACACGCTTCAACGGCGACCCATATATCATAATAACGCATCGCACGCTCTAACGACGACCCTATATCATATTAACACATCGCACGCTCCAGCGGCGACCCATATATCATTTTAACACAGCGTACGCTCAAGCGAAGACCCAATAATATAACAATACATTTCCTATTCCAATGACGACCCAATTATCCTAATAATACATCGTTTGTACCCACAGCGGCCCACTACAATAATCACACCTATCTCGCTCTCTAGCAGCGACCTTATCAATTAACATCATCAATTTATCCACAAATGCACAACATACATTTATATAAGCTCGTACATCACTACGTACCTTATCACTATCCTCCACTTTGTCCTGGTCCGATGTGGCTCTGAGAAAATCCAATAATCTAATACAAGGGTCAATAACTCAACAAAATGGTATACATATATCACCAATACATGCTATGGAACAGAAAATCATGTATATTCATCACTATACACCTTAACACATGTTAGAACACATGCATACATGTGTATAACACACTTATGTACTCAATAGTGCACATTTTAACAACGCAACCCTCATATATGCACACAGTCACGTACACACGCTCATGCAATACATTTTATTGTGAAGTTCCTCATTGTCATGGTTTAAACCCAAATCTAGAACTCCACAAAGTTTAGAATCACACATGAGCATATTTTACTACACAGTTAGCAAGGTTCTTAACCAACTCTTTAACACCAGTGAAGCACTCGTTAACATGTATCTATCTCCTCTAATCATAAGATAATACATACTCGAAGATGTAAACATCTTCAACCATAGCCCAATGCCCACCAAAACACTACAATGTTACAAGTCATACACGTAGCTTTTCGTCACACAACTAGCAAGATTTTTGACCAACAATTTAAGCATATTATCGAACACCTTAAAATCATGATTCTCAAGCCCAAAACAACCCATAATATTTCCCATGGCATCAGGTAAAATTGCCCCAAAAATTGAACCATCATGACAGATTTTAAAAGCCAACAATCGGCCACAATCAAGCCTCCAATTCAAGAAGAAAATCAACACAAAACATGCAAGGGTTCACCCCCAACACAACCCTAAGTTTTGAGTATTTATGCCTTAAGATTCGAACACAAAACATGCAAAAATATCAACCGAAAGTCAAAAATAAAGGAGGTAATTGATCGAGGGTGATGAGAAACCACATACCAAAGATTTTGGCAAGGAAGAATCGAGTTCCATGGAAAAAAATTGGGCCTTGTTGCCGTGAAGCATGAGGCGATCGGGAATGGGGTTTTGGGGAAAGGGTTACCCGAATTTTGTGGGTGTAAAATGGTGTAATATGTGAAAATTTAGACTTCCAATTTTTTTAATTATAAATCCCACACTTTTAACTTCTTTCCTAAACATTAATATTATTATTATTATTAAGTCATCATGACTTAACTTATTCAAAAATAGTCCCAGAATCATTTGTTCAACTTCTGATCCCAACATGCGATGCCCAATAATTTATCTCGGTAAATTATCTCATAATTTTAACCATTAAGATAATATTAAATTGAAAATCATTTTGGGCATCACATTTTTGCACCGTTCGAGATGCGGCCTGGAGAATAGGCCCCTTCAAGACTTCGAAACAAGCGTTCTTAGTCCTGAATGCAAACTCGTATATTGTGATATCCCATGATAATCGGATATTTAAATACCATATGAAATAAGTAATTCAACCTGTTAAGGACTATATGTTTTGTGGTTTAATTCATATCCGGAAGGTATAATATGTGTATGACATGATAGTAAAGATGAAAGTGGATAATGAAGAAAATGAGTAACACATTGAACTTGATTACACTTTGAGTACTCACTTCAATTATAATAGGAAAATGGATTAACTTGCAATTTGATTATTTGTAGAAAAGGGGACAATGGAAAGGATTCATTTGCAATTAAGAGGAGGTGGAATTGAGGAAAGGAGGAAACATGAGGGACTTAGGTGCAAGAAACTCATATAAATCCCAAATCAGATTGGGAAGTTGAGATAACGATTAAAAATCAGAAAACTCTTTCTCCTTCAATTCTTGCCTTCTTCACTTGGATAATTCATGTGCAACTTCTGATTGGACAATTTTAGAGCATCTTTGGGTAAGTGAAGTTTCTCTTTTATACTTGTTCTTGTTGAATAGCAAAGAGTTATGGTAAACCAATTGTGTGGGATAATTGTTGGTGTGATGGATATGATTTTAGAAAGGAGTATGCTGAATAACTTATGGTATAGGAATCACATAGTGCTATTATCTTGTTTGATGGTTTGTTGTTTGAGTTGGGTGAAGAAGTGATGTAATAGTGGTGATTGAAGGTGGAAGAATGGAAGAACATGGCGATTTGCAGGGCTCACCGATCGATCGGTACATTACGCCGATCGATCGGTCGATGGGAATTAAATTTTCTGCAGCTCTCGATTGATCGAGCATTTTGGGCGATCGATTGAGGAAGACGTAGCGATCGATCGATGATGTTTACCGATCGATTGGTGAGACGAAAATGTGACTTTTTGTGTATTTCTTGTATTTTCGATTTATGGCATGAATGTATAGGTTCTACTATACATTATTATCAAAAATGTGATTATGAATGTTGTGCATAAGATATTAACATAGTTGAAGGCGAATATCTTAAATGTGTATAAAGCCGTCACATATTACCGGACATCGAACATGGTGAAGGTTAGTGCTGGTGATCGCTCTACCTCTTTTGGAAAATGTCAGGTACGTGGGACGTATGAACACTCTTGTTTATTATACATTATTGTGATTATGTATGAGGTTGATGCAGTGTTTACCAACGTATTGAGGCATGATGATTGACGGGAGGCGTACAGTAAGATAATATCTGGGACTCTTATATGGCGTTGAAATACACTATAACATTTGCTACTCAATATGATGAGATCATATAGAACGTACTAGCAATGTTAGCCAATACAACATTGGCTACTGAATATGATGGGATCATATTGAGCGTAATAGCAATGGTATGCAATATAACATTGGCTACACAATATGATGGGATCATATTGAGCGTAATAGCAATGGTAGACAATATAACATTGGCTACTCAATATCATCATATTGAGCGTAATAACAATGTTAGGCTATTAACATTGGCTACTAATATGATGGGATCATATTGAGCATAATAGCAATGTTAAGCAATATAACATTGGCTATCAATATGATGGGGTCATATTGAGCGTAATAGCAATGTTAGGCATAATAACATTGGCTACTAATATGATGGGATCATATTGAGCTTAATAGCAATGTCATATGTGCAACATATAAAAGGAGTAATGATATTATATATAGCCTATGCAAATTTATGAATAGATAGTATTTACTGAAATGAGATTGAAATGTGATTGAGAGAATAATCAGGTTATGATCGAGATGAGTTTGTGATATGTCATGACATAAGCATCTAATATAATTGTGAAATTCTATGATGGTTGAGTATTGCACAGGAACAACCCAAGGAGACAAGATATATGTATGAAATACAGGGAGTATTTGTTGGTATTAAAGAAAACTGTTAATTTTTTACAGCATGCTTTACATATATTCGTTGTGTTCATATTTTGGTGGGTTGTTCTATAGGATCTCTTTTGGAAAAGGGAGGCCAAGTTTGAGGGTCCATTTTGTTGCAATGGCGATAGAGATGTCGATTAGAAAAGAATAGAAGAATTTATATTAAAAGAAGTATGTAGTTGTATTTCTTTACAGCATGTATTAAGTGTTGATACAACTGTGGATATAATTAATCGACTAAACTCTATATGATCATTAGTACAAGTGTGTTACGTGATCATTATTATGGTTTAAGGCGGCGAGGGCCTTACATTAGTGATATCAGAGCAATGGTTAGATGACTGGGTGAACAAGGGTATAGGAAGTGAGTTAGGGAGATGTGATAGGCTTAGATATTACGTGTTTTTAAGCTGCAATTTCCTACAGTTTTTCATACTTTTTCCTGGATGAAATTACGTTTTTTGGTATTTATTTGCTTGTTTCAGGAAAATAGGTCGGAAATGGTAGAAATGAGCTAAAATGAAGAAAACGGGTGAAATCGAGGCGAAAAAGAGGAAAAGTGAAGAATTCAGATTTTTAAGGCACCGATCGATCGAGATTATTTCTCGATCGATCGATCATGGCAGAGACTTCAGCAACAAATTTAGCGAAGTGTCGATCGATCGGAACAAAAATCTCGATCGATCGATCGAGGCAGAGAGTTTTAAACGCTGAAGTGAACAGCGCACCGATCGATCGAAAAATCTTTTCGATCGATCGATACGCGATTTTCTGAAAATCTTATCTTCCAAATTTAACTTGGTTTTCGGGGGATTTTAAAGGAGATCCTTTCCATATCATTCCATATCATATCAGAGAGGGAAGAGAGCCGATTTTCATCACCCTAAAACCCTAGCCGCCGCCGAGAAGAAGCCGAGGAAAAGCCGTCTTCCTCCGTTCTTCGTCCGAGTTTGAGCGAGATATTTCCGGAGTGCAAGGAAGGAGCAAGAGAAGAGATTACGGTGCAACGCACGGATTCGTTCCAGCATTTATCGTAGTTCTAAACTCGGATTTATTTGATTTTCATTTTCATTGGATGTTTTTGAGGTTGAGAAACAATTAAACGTCTTATTGATTTGTTTTGAATTGAATTGAATTTATTTTATCGAGTTTGAGTATAGTTGTGTTTGATTTATTGATTGGAATGTGTTTGAGTGGATTGAGTTCTTATTGTTCATGAATTAAATGCTTATTAAGATCAAAGCCTAGCTAACTTTGAAAAATATTAGAAGCAAAGAAATACACTGCCTCGACAAACCGATCGAAAAACTAATCTCGATCGATCTATCGAGATAAAATTTTGAAAAAAATAGGGCACCAAAGAGCAGTATGTGCAGCAATTTAAAACTTTTTCCTCTCCTCTCCAACGCAAACCATAACGCCTCTTCCACCATCTTCATCATCTCTCATCAATATTTTCTCCAATTTTCAAAACACTTCAAATCTTTGAAGTAAGAATTGTTTCTGATGAGATTTTAATTACAGATCTGAAGTATTGCAAGCTGAATTGGGTAGAATTGCATCCAAAAGAGAATTCCACGCCAAGCGCCAAATTCATCAAAGATCAGATTTTTTCTTGGTAATTGGTTTTAAATTTCATATCTTTTCATCGTTTGGTGCAATTACTTTGTTGTAGTTGAATTGGGTTAAGAAGAATCAAAGTTTGGGAGAATTGTTGTTGTGTTGCGGGGTGTTGGTATTGCTGTGTTTTGGGTGTGGTGTTTTGTTGCAGTTAAGCGAAATAATTGAGAACAACTTAGCAAGAAAATGGCTCCAAGAAAGAGGTCAAAACAGGCAGAGGCCTCACAGAAACAAAAGCAGGCGGAGGCCACCACTTCTGAGCAAGAGCATGACGAACAGAAGTTTGAAAATGCTACAGCAGCTGAGTTGTATCCCAGTTATCACAAGAAACCCCTCAATCGTGAAAGGGGCATGAGTATGGACAAGATTGAATGTCCTGTCATAAGGGCAGTAAGGCGACGAGGGTGGTTTCAGTTTCTTCAAACACCAATTGATGCTGTGGTTCCGCTGGTGAGGGAATTCTACACGAATCTCCGAGTTATCCCACCAGGACGGAGAGCAAATATTTTTGTCCGAGGGAAGGATGTGCTGATTGATCAGGCAACAATTAATAATGTTTACCGGATGCCATTCATACACAACTGTGCGTACCAATCCTTCCGAAAGAGTACGATCAATTATGATGAGGTACTCACAGTTATTGGCATGCCGGGAGTAGATTGGCAGCGGAATGATAAGGGAGAGCCGCAGGTGGTTCTCAAGAAGCATTTGACACCAGAGGCCCAATCATGGTTCTCATTTGTCGCCTCACGGGTCATGCCCTCGACCCACACTTCTGAGGTCACAAAGGACAGAGCGCCCCTGATATTTGCCAATCTCACAGGGCAGGACGTGGATTTGGGCGAGATTATTAGTGATCACATCCATGCTATCGGTAGCAGCCCACCTACCTCCGCACTACCATTTCCATCTACCATCACTGCTTTATGCCAAAGATCCTGAGTGAAATGGGGGGAAGACGAGGAGTTACTTCCACCGAAGACCCCGATTGTTGTTGATGGACCACCACCCCTACAGGCCGAAGAAGGGCTGAGCCACGACCCTCAGACACCAGACATGCCGGAGCATCATCGTCCGCTACTGCAGAGCGTACACGCATCACTTTGGACTCCCTTCACAGGGATCTCCACAGCATGCAGCGGGACATACATAGCATGCAGAGAGCATTGCAATTGGACCATGAGCAGGTAGCTCAGCGTCAGATGGAGTTCATGCAGTACCAGAGTGCATGGAACACTGCCATGGCCCAGGGCTTCCCAGGATTCCAGTTCCCGCCAGAACCATACTCCCACCATATCAGCCACATGCACCCCCACCTGCTGATTACCCACCATTCCCACCATACCAGGGTGAGAGCGTCACTACCCAATTCCCCCTCCGCAGCATGATGAGGACGACGATCAGTGACGATCGTCGTCATGGTATGTGTTTTTTCCATTACGTTTATTTTTCTTTGTTCATTGAGGGCAATGCACATATTAAGTTTGGGGGGGGGGGGTTGTTTATATTTGTTTATATTTGTAGTTTTTGCACTTTTTGCTACTTGTCTTGGTTCTTTCCTTGCATGGCTGCACGTTTATGAGACTAATTCGTCCTTGAGAGCTATCAACAAAATTTTTTTAAAAAAATGAGTTATTCTTGAGAAATGATGAGTTGGATTTGCAACGGTAATACATGATGAAATTAATCCCCATCTAGATAGGAGTCATGAAAATTTTTAACTTGTTTTTATATATCCTTTGTTGAGCTTATGTCAAAATTAAGGAATAGTTTGAGCACGTTTTGAGTCATGATTGAGTGAAGTATGTATTGAATAAAGTGAAAACTTGTGTTAACTATGATTAGTCTTGAGCATCTTAGAAAACTCTACAATTTATTTGAAAGCACTTTGAGGCGAAATTTTATAATTAGGAACTTGACTTGGAGATGATTTAGGCGATCTTTGGACCGTTTGTGCCTTTCAAGCTTACCTTGTCTATATCATTCCTTAGTGTCCCCTCTTGAGCCTTATTGAAAAAGAATGGTATATGCATTGCATATAATTAGACCCACATTCGACATTTTTTGGCTAACTCATTATACCTACCTTGGATTGAGCCTAAAGGAAAAATTTTATCTATCCCTAAGGGAGTATAATGAATCTCATTCATTACACTGAATTGTATATGTAGATGAGTTCATTGTGAAAAACAAAATGAACAAAAGAATGAGCAATAAGAAAAGATGTAGAGAAAAGCCTTGAAAAAAAAAACGATTCAAATAAGATCCAAAGTGGCCAAGGCTAGAAAAAGTTGAAGAGAAGCTCAATATTGTGCGAAAATTTTTGAACTGATTCTATTATACTCTCTTCTTTGCATTCATCCTACCTTTTCTTTGGAGCCGACACCAAAAGGCCTAACGCTATAAGCTTTTAAAGACCTTCTGATCCAAGTCTAGGGAATAATTACATTAGTGGAGAAGTGCTGGATAGTAGATTTGTAGAGTAATTTAAAGTAATCTTGACTTTGAGTTTTTATGGCACAGTTTGATCTTAAAGATATGATTATACCTCATGATTGACAATAGCACACACGCACGTTCCGATGTTGCGATGTATTGTTTAGCTTAGGAGAAAACGCTTCCTGTTGAACTTTGAATGACTCTTATTGATGTGTAAGTAGGATTGCTGAGCTTTTACTTTGAGTTGTAAAGATGATTCATTCAAAGTATTTAGTTTAACTCTACTTTTTGAGGTTATTGCTTGCTCGAGGACGATCAAGTCTAAGTTTGGGGGAGTTGATAGGCTTAGATATTACGTGTTTTTAGCTGCAATTTCCTACCGTTTTTCGTACTTTTTCCTGGATGAAATTACGCTTTTTGGTATTTATTTGCTTGTTTCAGGAAAATAGGTCGGAAATGGTAGAAATAAGCTAAAATGAAGAAAACGGGTGAAATCGAGGCGAAAAAGAGGAAAAGTGAAGAATTCAGATTTTTAAGGCTCGATCGAGATTATTTCTCGATCGATCGATCCGGGCAGAGACTTCAGCAACAAATTTAGCGAATTGTCGATCGATAGGAACAAAAATCTCGATCGATCGATCGAGGCAGAGAGTTTTAAACGCTGAAGTGAACAGCGCACCGATCGATCGAACAATCTTTTCGATCGATTTCACGATTTTCTGAAAATCTTATCTTCCAAATTTAACTTGATTTTCTGGGGATTTAAAAGGAGATCCTTTCCATATCATTCCATATAATACCAGAGAGGGAAGAGAGCCAATTTTCATCACCCTAAAACCCTAGCCGCCGCCGAGAAGAAGCCGAGGAAAAGCCATCTTCCTCCGAGTTTGAGCGAGATATTTCCGGAGTGCAAGGAAGGAGCAAGAGAAGAGATTACGGTGCAACGCACGGATTCGTTCCAGCATTTATCGTATTTCTAAACTCGGATTTATTTGCTTTTCATTTTCATTGGATGTTTTTGAGGTTGAAAACAACTAAACGTCTTATTGATTTGTTTTGAATTGAATTGAATTTATTTTATCGAGTTTGAGTATAATTGTGTTTGATTTATTGATTCGAATGTGTTTGAGTGGATTGAGTTCTTATTGTTCATGAATTAAATGCTTATTAAGATCAAAGCCTAGCTAACTCTGATTGAATTCTGTGAATTATAACCGAGATCGAGAGATAATGTTATAATACGCTACATTAATTCATGATGTATGTTTAAAATTGAGATCGAGAGATAAAATCACATACGTGAGCACTTTGAATCGAGAGATTTAGAGTAACTAGGTTTTGAAGATTTATGCAATATCGGATTAGTAAATAAGTGAACGAGAGTTGCTTGTTCTAATTTGATATTAGTTTATATACAGCTCGAGAGAGTGTATTGAATAATAACGAAAACCTTTCACCTTAAGAATCAATTGTTTGGTAATTGCTTATTCAAACGAATCTTTAAAGATAACATAATTAAACAAAGAGCTAGATAAATTTCTCGAGCGAAATTCCTTTGCATATCCGGAAGCCATTTATTTTATCTATTCTTGTTTTATTTGGGTCCTTTAGTTCTAGAGTTGCATTAGTTTAATCTACCCTCTTTTTAATTGTAGGCTAAATATAATTTTACTAGTTTTATTTGGTACTTATACGTTAGTCCCTGTGGATTCGACAACCCTTACGTTCATTTAACTATACTAAAACTTGACAACGTGCACTTGCGGTAGTATCGCGTCATACTCTGAAATCTTTTTTGTTTAAAAATATCGCGGTCAAGATGCCTATTCACTTGAAAGCATGTTATCTCCTTATTGTAGTATATGATGTTTTACTAACATGTTCTATGTGTTTCCATCTATTGTTGTTAACCCTTGTTTGCAGTATGTTGATACGCCTTGGTATGCATCCCTACGAATGTTTGAGGGGATGTTGTGAGTATCACTGAAGTCAGGTTGTATACTATTATTTTCCGTGGGCTAAGGGCAAGGGGAAATATAGATATGTGTATCATGACGACGTGTCAGTCATTCGGTTCTTGAACTATATGTGTTTTGATATGACGAGACTGACTTTGAGGAGCAAAGTAAGGAGTGGTTGGAGCGTGGTGACCAGATTTTGGTGTCAGCTCCATGTGCAACGTCAGTGTGATTTAGACTGTGAATGATAACTGATGGTAGACTGGATGTCGTCATATTGTGATTCTGAGGCATTAATTGTTCTGTTGATATTAGATAACTATACGAATACGAGTCTTTGATTATGAAATGTAATATGGAAACAGTATGTGAGTTTGTTTCTCGTTTTTGTTTTTGTTGAACCATGTGGGTGAGTGTAGGATCGAGCGCTTACCGCTTTACCAATAACTATAGTTAAGGGTAATGGCGCAACATCAATCTTTTCAACCATACACTGGCACAAGCGCCACGTGTTCGACCGATCACAATACAGAGGCAATTGTTGAACCCCAACAATCCCTCCCCCAATAATTGCACTATCAGCAACTCATGGGAATCGAACACGAGACCTTGGCTCTGATACCAATTGTAGGATCGAGCTCTTACCGCTTTACCAATAACTATAGTTAAGGGTAATGGCGCAACATCAATCTTTTCAACCATACACTGGCACAAGCGCCACGTGTTCGACCGATCACAATGTAGAGGCAATTGTTGAACCCCAACAGTGAGGGAATGGAGGCCTGCATCATGAGATCGGGCTATAGTTATTCCCTTATGTCGTTTGTGGATGTGTTGACGTGCGGAGAGGTGGTAGATGTGGAAGATGATGCTCATTGTATGAGATCGTGGTAAATTTGTGCTGCACATATACAATGTACTGAGTACCAGACGACAGAGGCTATCGTTGTGGTGCTGTTTGTGATGAGAATGATGTGTCATAGTTTGGCGTGCATTTATTTATCCTAGAATGACATGAGATCTCGAGACCGAGCAATTATATTAAGGATGAAGAACAGCGTTGCATATGCTACACGATGGTACACCTTTTTGCGTATGAGTTACCAGTTTTGGTATGTGTACTGATACCATCGTTATGATCTGTACTGAGACAGACATATCGTGATGTCTTTTTGGTATTCTGTAAACAGGAATGTCATGTTGGCATACGGTTGTGTATCTTAGAGTGACACGAGAGTATGAAGTTGAGTATGTCTGCTTGCAAGCTGTATAGTATGGATTTTGGTTCTGTGGATTGCAGTGTCGGATGTGCTATATGTGTGCTGAGGCATACGTTGTCTATGTTTAATCATTGAGTTGGTTGTTATGGATTTTACATGTTTATAGCGATGACAGAGATAATAGAGACAATCGCATACGACACGAATGAATATGTCGTGAATTCCTCATGAGTGAAAATGGAGATGTGATGGTTAAAGAATTTCGTACGTCTGATTGTATATATCTGTAATTACTATTGGTTAGAGGATGCTCTACGATCTTGAATATTGTTTGTACTACAATGATCTACTTTGGTACTGAGATGATTAACTCATAAATGATGGAAGTCCGGTTTAGTATAGATGATAGTAGGACGTGAATGGTATCAGCTGTTTTATCGAATTTGATGTTACATCATGTTGGTGGTTGTGGGTAAATCATATGATAACATAGTATGTTAGTCAAGTGATAGCGTATCATGGCGAGGTAGCAAGGTAATAAACTAATTGAATCCACTCGATCCACTCGATGAATTGAGAGTACTGAGTATGATGAATTGTATGGTGTTCCGATGAGAGGTGATTGTACGCTCAATATAGTCACTTCACATGTTTGAGCTTGAGGTGAGAGATGCCTCTAGAGCATGATTGTTCGTATTAATGCGTTGACGAATTGTATTAGTAACAATTGAGTTTTGTTGGTTATACCAACGTGTGTAGTAAATGATGAGTGTCATACTCCGAATGGTACGAACGTTCGTGATTATAACTGATAAGATCAAAGATATGGGTTAATGTTATTGTCAGTGGGCTGCTTGTACACTGAGGATGCACTAGTGAACGATACTCAGAGTTGTAGATCGTAGTGGGTATGATATCATTAGTCTATCAAGCATTGGTTTGGGGATGATATCTAGTATGGAGCCAGCATGTAACTGATTTCGTGTGATGATAAAGTATTTACCTTGAGCGTTACTGTGGCAAAGCGGAAATATGTATTGGAGTAATTGTGATGAGTCACGGTGAGATGTATGGGAGGACATCCATAAAGAGATGTGTGAACGTGGTTGTGTAGTAGTTTATGAAATAGAGCAGTGTTAGACTATGTAAACATCGTGACTTTACATTTGAGATACACTATTATGAGTAGTTTTTGTATATCTTGATTCAAAGATACATTTAGATAGCAATGCATTGTGATTGTTTGAATGATGGTTCGCGTTTAGAAGTCGTATATGCCTGCTGTTGTTCTTGAAAGGAAAGAAGTATAAATGATTCGTTGAGTTCTTGTGATATGCAACTTCTTATGTGTAAGAATAAGGAAGTGGTGGCTAGTCTTGTCGGCATGAATTCGTGGAGATATTCAAGTCGAATGTATATGGAGGATACTTGTGGTGTTACTATGGATATCAATGCGCATGTAAGAGGTATGTGTTTGCATCTGTATGCTTATGAATCACCTGGAAGTGTAAATAGATTATTTGATCGCGTAAAAGAAAGTGTGTATCCTCGAGCCGGGTCGTCTCGAGGGAGTAATAATGCGGACGGGTTTTCGTGTGATTTTGGTCGACTTTCTCTTGAAAAGTTGTTGACAGATGTATCTAGCAAATATAGATGTTGTGAATACGTGTACCGCAACAGTAACAATGAATAACCAGAACTCAAAATTATTTGGTAATTGATGTCGAAATATATATTATGAGCATGCGATTGAGTCTCGAGCATGTGTATGATGGACATACATGTGTTGTGAAATGTTTTGATAGGGTACTGGTAGTATGTTGAGACCAAAAGATGATGTGTTGACATTTGACTAGAAATGTATCTTTGTGATTGATTGCTGAGGGTTGTTCGAGTTATGTGGTACGCAATAGACTTTCTTTCTTGAGGCATACGCTTTCATTGATTGTCATAGAATTCGAGATTTGGGTCATATAGACATATGACTGGATACGAAAGGTTTCCGTTGAAGTGGTATGTAGTGTGCGGTATAAATTTCAAGTGGTCGGTATGACAATGAGACGATATCTATATTTGTTTGACCTTATCGGATTGTTTTGATTCGTTAACATCGAGAGTTGTTAACACCTTAGTCGTTGTGGGAGACTTCCTCCACTTCCTCCACCTTAGTTTTTTATGTTATTTACCATATGTTCTCTGCTTGGGATAAAAATATCCATCGAACTCCAAGATTTCGTTGATCCCTTTATAGTTGATCACTAATCTTGGCTTCCTCGTTTAACTTCTCCATGATTCCAAACAAAAAATCCCGGACTGCTTATGGAGAAACACCTGCTGAGTTAACTTAAGGTCAAGATGTTCCTTAAGTATTATCTGCATGTCCATCCGATCTTCCATGTTCATGTGGATTGGTTTGAATATGACGAACTAATTTTCTTTTCCGACTTTCACCTTCAAAGTGGCTTTGAGCTCATTCTTGTTCCACCATGCCAGAGGATCCTCTTTGTAGTTCCTCTGAATCTTCTTTTTCACATCCTCTAGAGTGATTTGCTCTTCGAGGGTAGTTTTAGGTTGTGAAACTTCATCTTGTAATGCCTTTTTCCAGTAACAACAGGGTTTCTGGAGTAACTTCTTCCTCATCATGTTCTCTGAAATACATAGTATTAACCTAGTCAAAAGTTTGAGAATTCGTTTCACTAGGTTGTCGAAACTGAAGGATTGCTTCAGCAAATTTCCGTTGATCCTTCATATTTGGATGTTGAAGTTTTCCTACATCACCACGCTTGCTGCGAAAACTAATGGGAAATTTTCTGTGAAACATCCCGTTAGTCGCTGGACAACAATCTTATGATCACAAAGGGTTGTGAAAATAAGCCTCCTTGTCTCGTTCTCCTGTGTAAACCGCTTGAATGTCTGTAGGAAATAGTTTCTAGCAGCAGAATAGGTGGAGTCTTGACTTTGTACCAGGGGTAACGCCTGCTCCTCCGATTATTATTTCCGCCGCCTGGACTCCTTCATTAAAAATAAGAATCCTCTTGGAAAAGTTTTTTCCGGCAATGGCTGATAATTTCTCACCAAATTCTTCAGGGAAGATGTTTCTTTTGGCCGTGCATATTCCAGCTCCTGAATCAATATATGCTGTGAAATATTCTGCACGATATTTCTCGTATAACATCCCGGCTAAGATGTATATTGAGAATGGACTGGTGCTCATCGGATTCTATATCTTTTCCAGTCCACCATGAATTCCATTTCATCATGTAATCTTTCCCAATGTTTGTGTTCCTCAAGAAACTCAATCCTAAGAATAAGCTGTTATGGGATCATACCTGAAGTCCCTGCATTTGTTAGATCAATTTTACTAATTTTAAGGTTTTCTTGATATCTGTCAACTGTAGGTTGTTGCAAATAATATAGGACATTGCAAGGGAAGATATTGTTCTTCTCGGTAATGTCGAAGATTATCTGAACTTCTCTCCAGCCTTCTGGGAATTTCAGCATTCCTGTTGTTTTGTATACATCAGGGATTTTCTGAATCCTGCTCGAGACGGCTTTTTGTTTTTCCCCGAGATATTTGCTGATCAACATATCCTGTTGGAAAGACATCCTTCTTGGCTAGATCATCAGGCTCATGCTTCTGTTCAACTCTTGTATCATCATGTCGATCTCTCCAATCGACGGAGTATTAATAATATCCGGCAACACTGATTTTGCGAAATCTTCGAAGATTCTGGGGACTTCAATGAATTCCTTTATCAAGAATACTTCTGAATGATGTGTATTCGAGAGCGTATAAGACACTTTGTAGGTGATCGTTCATTCTTCATCAAATCCTTTCTTTTAAAGTCTTGATGAAGAGTAAGGACCTTGTTGAAATCTCGATCTCCCAAATTGTATGCTATTCTGGATAGATGTTGAATGCTATCTTTCCAGCATACAAATTTCCTTCAACTGCTCCCAAACAAGAATCTTTAAGGTTTGGGATTCTCTTGTCAAAGATTGCCAAATTAAGTGGCGAATCAATTCCTTCCTTGAAAGTCGCCTTGATGATAACTCTAATGGCTCCAATATGAATCCATGAGAACGTATGAGCTACTTCTCTTTTGACCTTGTTCTTAATCTCCTGAATTTCTCTGTAGGGGATTTACTGCATTCCCGTGAATTCAATCGGGATCTCAAATTCATATGTTGTCACCTTATGGATAATCTGATGCTTCCTGCTTTGAAAATAAATCATATCCTTGGCTTTTTTCATTGCTCCAATTGTAAATCCATCATACATCTGAAGCTTTGGATTTTCCTTCATGATCCTCACAAGTGTTTTATGAGAAACAGTGTCATGAGAGAAAAATCATGACGGCTATTCTCTGATCATGTGTTGAAGGAACTCTCCTTCACTCTGATTCTGATCTGGATTAACCTCCATTATCAGAATAGGTCTCTTCTTCGTATATGCTTTCATCTGATGGAATATCCACAAACTGATACACCTGCACCAAATCCTGGGAATAAACAGCATCCTCGAACTCCTTGGTATGCTCGAACTATCTTACTCCTCAATTTTTGTTTTCTAGACAATCTATAGAGATATGTCATCTTGCTCCGCATGTCCAGCAGTTACAATCTTTAAAACTTTCATTCGCACGAGTATGAGTGCGTCTGAAAGTCCTCTTCGTCGGTGTTCTTCTAGAACTTGCTTGATTAGAACATGTTAATGAGGTTCTACTCCTGGTAGGTCCTTATCTTTGCACTGATATGTAACTTCGGGTTTTCTGATTCGACTAGAACTTCCTAGGTCTCCACGAAGACCCACTTCTTCTCAAACTACTTCCTCGGGCATTAAGGATGACTTCTGTGTTTTCATCTTTCGCCTTTGGGGGTATTTTTCAATGATAATATGGATATCATTCATCGTACATCAAATATGAGTTATCTTGTTGATTCTTCTTGGCTTCTTGTAGTTCGTTTGGAGCTTTGCTTGATAGCACCACTCCGCAAGCTTCATTTTAAGAAATGACATTCTCCTGGACACCGTCTCTATTTCTTGCGGTGCATATTCCTGGATAAGCATTTCTACACATGGACTCGGTATTTTGGCAAAGAACAACTCTGCTGCATCTTTTTCTGTCATCTTTGTCTTCCATCTATACTCTGTGAAGAGTTTGATGTACTCGTCTACATACCAGATATCATGTAGTTCCAAGCTATATAGAGCTTGTCTATGGTTTTTCGCCTTCTCTTGCTCCATCCTTCGAAGTAACCAACTTCAATGAAACAAATTTTTTAAAAAATTAGCCATTTTGTCCACAATTTCGTTCAGAGACTCTCCGGATAGAACTTCTTCCTTGCTACCTAGGTCTGCGAGTTCCCCGACAATTTTGACTGATAATTCCAGACTCATATTAATGAGTAATATGAATTCTTTGCTTAGATCAAGCGTTCCTGCTGCGATTCTCATTGTTGTAGCCCATTCATCAATAAGAACTTCTCGATTTTTAAAATCCAAGATATCCATGTTGAGCATAAGTCCATATGGATGTATCGGATCTAAATGAGATTTCCCATAAGGTGTTTGATGTATGTCTGGACTGCAGGAATGACTCCTTGTTCCAACTGGGGATGTAAAGTTGCTCCAGAAGTAAAATCTTCTTGATGGGGAATTCTTTGAATTCATAGGGTGGTGAGTTGTGTGACCCGAAACTTTCCTGTGGTGGTGAAAGTTGAGGAATTCTGCCAACTTGTTTTGTTTTAAAGTCTATGAGATTCAATCCCGAAAACGAATCGGCAAGATCACGTAAATCTTCCAGGTAGTTTTTTTCAATTACTTTGTAGGAAGTATTGGATCTCCTCGTAGGACTGCAATCGGTTTTTCAATCTCTGTCAAAGGCCTTCGGACCTCCTCCATTGTCCATTTTTGATGTAAATGGTGTTCTGTTCCATAGGATGGTAGACACCCTCCTTTTCATTTCTAGTTGAAGCGTTTAGCTTCGGCCAGATCTTCTTGATTTAGTTCTTCCAATTTTTGGAAGTACATGTATAAGTAACACTTCGAACATTCGTTCGGATCCATATCTCGTGTATTGTCTGCCCCGTTAAAGGATAATATTAATATTCAAAATATTATGTTAGTATTTCCAGAATAAACCTAGGCTTTAATACCATTTTAAAGATCGCAACTTAAAATACGCAAAATGTGCTTAGAATAAGCAAAACATGCCAAAATATTAAACATAAGGGTAATTTGATATTATTTTTAAAACATTTCTCTCTCCGGGGAGTATTAGAAATGTAAATATAAAAATGGATAGGAATCTTTGAAATATTTTAGATAGGGAGTAAAGAGAGTTAAACTTAGGTTTAGGGATTTATCTCTAATTTTCCCTTCACAAACAAAACCGTATGATAAAATTATAAGGACATTATTTGCTACGAAAGATTAAGGCATTCTAATTATTCATATTTGACTCGAGTTCTACAATAGTTATATTTATATCTTTTTCTATTTTATATATCTTTAAATTATTTGTAGTCATATTATAAATCTTTTATTATCACATCCCAAACCAACCCATGCCTTCTCGCTCGCATTTCCTTTTACTTGATTTTCGCTACGGTGTTGACTAGTGTTCGTCTTTGATGTTTTTGCTTTTCTTTTGCCTTCAGATGAGGTCTTGGTTTAGTCTCCTCCTCTTTACAATTGTCTTTTCTTCGTTTTATTTACACGTAGGGGTTTATCAAACCCCCGACGGATTCATCTAAAAAAACCAACCCATGCCTTCGTGCCCTAACAAAATAATAATACCAACAATAATAATTTATATTGCAGCATGCCACATGGATGAGACACAGAACGAGGCAAAGCAAGTGCAAGTAAATTGCATCCACAAAATATTTCGTGTCATGTCTCCTTCACAATCAATCTCCTTCACAATCATTTCTTGTTGGGATTGGACTGGAAATTGGACCCCGTGTTTACAAACACCATCACCCAATAATATGAATGCATATATATCACCATCACCCAATAATATGAATGCATATATATGTGTGTATTCATATATGTGTTGATATTTATAAGCACTCAGTTCATAGAAGAATGATTCAGGTTGGACATGAACCTCGTGATGCAATGCTCAACCTATTGACCGATTACTTAAGAACCTGCACATTTTTCCAACTTCTCTTATTTTTTAAGAACATATCATATTCGTATATTATCTATGACGACTCAATTTTAGATTATTGATTCAAGTAGATTAAATATAAATGTGCAGTTATTAAACATTCTATGCAAGGAAAATGGGCATGCCATTGTTTGGGAAAATTTTACAAGGAAGCAAATGTAATATATTGATATGGTTACAAGTGGAGAGAGACAAAAATCTATAGATCAAGAAAACAATACTCGTGAATCAGTAAACACCAAATCGTGTGCATTTATAATTTAAGATTTTAAAGCCACCAAATTTATACTCATCACGGACTCAATTCCAGTTAAAACCATGAGTTTCATTTTTAAATATGTACCTAAATAAAGAACAAAATAGACTCTTTTGAGTCCAAGAATTTCTTATCGATGATGGTGATGATAATAATAAAAATATAAGTCCCTAGTTGATCCATTCAAGAAGACTGTTCAAGGACATCCAGTATCAACTTCATTTAACAATAAATATCCAAGGTAGTTGTAACTAATGTCTTGAACAAAGACAATAGGATGTTTAGAATCACTTGAGACCTTGCCTGTTTATACCAGCCGTGATGATCCTCACTTTACCTCCAAATGCAAAACAACGCTTCTTCGTTCACCACAACATTGCGCAGGACTTCAAAACAACAAAATTATCGCCTTGAGAATCTTCTAACATAAAACCCACTTTATGCCTCTTTTATACGATTTATTTCCACGTAAGTAAAAGAGAGAGCTAGTAGAGTCACTCCTCGGTAACATTGACCAATTCATATTCAACTAGGGAGAGATTGTTATCTTCCTTAACAGTGAAGCTTGCCGCTTCAGTCACTTCTAAACGTCCCCATTTATCCACAGCCAGCCTCATTGATCCTTTGAACATGTCAATTTTCGCATTTCGCAGAATTACTGTAGTGTCGGGCTTCGTTATATTCACTGCAACAAGTGTCACAAGGATAATCTAAATCTTGACTAAAAGGGAACAACCATTTGACTTTAAGGCGCTAGAGCTAGTGAGAGTGGACTTTCCGACGATGATATTTAAAATGCGCAACACTAAAAATAACTAAGTCATCCTGGTCTGGGATTAGTCATGATATTCATCCCCATTGTTATTTCCAAATCACATACAGTAAATAAAGCATCAGATATTGGAATTTTATCTGTTATTTAGTCTGAATGTATCAGCAATCCTAATTTCAGGGATTATAATTAATATGGCAATGAAAAAACAAAGTGACACAACTTTATAATAAACAAGTGTTTTGCTATTTCAAGCATCAAATCAACTTCATTGCAGCTATTTCCAGAAAAGGAATGCATCGTAACATGGTCAATATATCAATGAAACAAAAATATAGCAATCTACCTTGATCATTTCGGGCCGTAAACACAATCATTCCAGTTTCATCTCCCACCAGACATTCAGCTATTCGCACTTGACCAACTTGAGGCCTATCTGGCCTGCCCTTTTGCATAACAGTATTGGAACTGACAACTTTTACTACGAGATTGTGTCCGTTCGTGCCAGGCCGAAGCTGATCCACCTTAGTGAAAACTGGCTTTCTCAAAGATGTTTCAGCCATTTGAATCAAACCTACATGTACATGGTATCAAATAGCCTATAAACAAGGATACTAATTCTCAAGAGCAAAACTCAGATCTTTCCTCTTTGCCTCCAAATCAAACATGTAGTTGATGATAATGGAATCGGTTTGAATTTGATAAGATCAGATGGGCTTAGAAGATAAGATATTTGCATTCAAGTGATAAGAGTTGTTCCTTGTATCTAGATGTTTGTTTAGATTTATTTGCTATCATCAAACAAATGTATATATATGTAACCTGCTGAATACAAATGAAATACGTGAGTTTCACAATCCTATTCCTCCAATCATCTTTCTATCATGGTATCACAACACTAAATTTTTTTTTTCCTCGTTCCTTATGCTATAGCCACTATGACATCAAACAATTCATCTTCCTCTTCAACCACACTCACCCATAACACCACTGAATCACACCACAATCTGATCAGTATTAATGCTGTTGCTCAAGCACCCCTAAAACTCACTTCTCAGATTTATGTCTCTTGGAGGATTCAGTTTCAAACTCTCTTCATTGGATATGTTCTACTCCGCTATATAGACGGCTCGACACCATGCCCGCCTGCCACAATCACTCAGAACAACACAACTTCACAAAACCCGGCTTACACAAGCTGGGTTCGACAAGATCAGTTAATTCTAAATGCAATTGTCGGCTCACTGTCACCAACGATTATTCCATTCATTGCTCGTGCTACAACCTCAAGGGAAGCCAGGACAATATTGGCTTAATACGTATGCCAAACCTTCACGAGGCCGAATCAAACAAGTCAAAAATAACCTCAAAAATCTCTCAAAGGGCACCCAGTATATAACAGATTTCTTCCAGAACATCAAAGCTCGAGCTGATGAGCTTGCAATTCTTGATGCACCACTTGATAATGAGGATCTGTTAGGAACAAAATAAGTCGCACACAGCAAGATGAAATCAAGAGCAAGCACACATAAGAATTCTGGAAATACGATGTATTGATAATCAAAGGAAATACAAGGAATATAAGAACAGAATGCTAAGGTATTGATTATGAAACTTGAAAGTGAGACAATGAAGAACAACACTCCACACTCATACACACTCAAGGAAGGTAAACCCTAAGTCACATAAGTCTGATGCGGGAGCGGATGCGGATGTGGGAGCGCGTCAATTTGCAAAAAAATTGAGTGCGGGTGCGCTTTAATGCGCCTATTAAAACTTAATAAATAAATATATATATATATACATACACACTGATGAAATGAAGTTAAACATACACAATATACATCATATTTAACAAACCCACATCATTATTATATTATTTACAAATTTACAATATGAAGTTCTTAACAACTTTGGTGTTTGCAGCTTTTAAAAAACATTAAAATTAGATTTTATTGAAGAATCTAACATTTGCAGCTTTGCAAGAGTTATAGTCAGTGATACAACGTAATTTGAATCTTGTATTTGATCGTTCGTCTAGTAAGAATTCTCCGAAAAATATATTGTAGAAATAGAAATGAAGTATTAAAGTTTTGTTTTATTTTAAGATATAAAATAACGAATTTGAAAAATGAAACCAAATTGTTCATATTTATCCCAACATGTTTGATAATAGTATGAATTTATTAAAAATGACTCGTATTATTTCCGGAGACTTATATTATTACTTTATGAAATGACTAATATAAACATTTAAATTAACTCAATAAAAATAAAAGTTTTATTTATAAAGTTTATTCTATTAATTTTCATGTAAAAAACTAAGATATCAAATTTATTATTATTTACTCCGCAAAAATATTACAAAATCACAGATTTATCATACTTTCTTTTATCACATATTTTAATCTTTCATATGTTATTATGTCTTTTCATGATTCATTATCTATCTATTTACCATATAATATAATTTTCTTACCAACCCGAAATAACTAGAAACCATAAAAATTCATCTAAACCCAAAATCGAAGAATTTTTTTTATAATTACAAAAAAAAAAAGAAATCGGAGAATTAAGGAGGATTAACAAGACTTAGTAACTTAGTGCGCGACTTAGTAAATCTTAATGCGCGAATTAGAAAATCTAGTGCGCGAATTAGGAAATCTTAGTGCGCGAATTAGGAAATCTTAGTGCGCGAACTAGAAATTCTTAAAGCGCGAACTAGAAATTCTTAAGTCGCCTTAAAGCGCCGCATGCGCACCGAGTTCGCCAGTTCGCGGCCGGAGCGCCAGTGCGTGGAGGGGGGTAGGAGGATTATGTGACTTAGGGTAAACCCCCTTGCCCAAGCAACAATGCTTGCACTGACTCTCTATCTAAATTCTAGGTGAACATCACCCATTACCCCCCTCTCCTTTTATTTCTGAAATTCCCACATAAGAATTCCGGAAATATGATGATTGATAATCAAAGGAAATACAAGGAATACAAGAACAGAATGCTAAGGTATTGATTCTGAAACTGGAATGTGAGACAATGAAGAACAATAATCAAAGGAAATACAAGGAATACAAGAGCAAAACTCAGATCTTTCCTCTTTGCCTCCAAATCAAACATGTAGTTGATGATAATGGAATCGGTTTGAATTTGATAAGATCAGATGGGCTTAGAAGATAAGATATTTGCATTCAAGTGATAAGAGTTGTTCCTTGTATCTAGATGTTTGCTTAGATTTATTTGCTATCATCAAACTAACGCATATATATGTAACCTGCTGAATACAAATGAAATACGTGAGTTTCACAATCATATTCCTCCAATCATCTTTCTATCAGTTGAAACCAAATACTAGACAAGAGATTGTGGGCAAATTTCTCATATCAATTATTAAATGAACACGCCTTTCACCCACAAACCCAAGAATGGGAAAAGGTGGGCCAGAGAACTTGGGCCAACCCATATAGGCTCTCAACAAAAAGCCAGAATCCCCCAAGACATGCAAGCATTCTTCAGCAGATCAAACGAAATATTTATGCCCATGAACAATTTTGTGCAAGGAGAATGCAGAGAAACTACGATTTCGCAAATGAATCGAAGAAACAACGCATGGATAAGCAATTTAAAGCTTAAACAGGGCACCGATACCATATCGATCAAAACATAAATACGATATCCCCACATTTTCGAGTATTATTGACAAATCAATCACAAACATTAAAGAAGAAACAAAGTCAACTCAGTAGATAACTACCAAATCAAAAGCCATCAAATAAACATCGCCAGGAAAATCATTAGATGATGAATCATCTAAAAAAACTATTGGGTATTTTGAACTTATAAATATAAACAAATCACCTAAAACTACAGTGAACACCATACGACAGAAATCAGAGTATGACTTGATCAAAATGAAGTAACAAAATTGAACAGCGGATCTGATAATCGAGAGATTAAATTACATGTTGAAGGAATGAGAATCAACAAATTGAGAAAATGGAAGGTAGGTCAATTACTCGATTTGCAGTATTTATTCGAAGCCGTGTATTTGTGAAGTGATTTGAAGACGACCTTCGAATTCGCGTTGAATGACGATTCATTTGCTCATAAACCCTTGATTTTGTAAAATCTCACAGCGAATCTCAGCCGTATATTTCACACAGCCTAAGATGTGCTTTAGTGAATTTATTTAGCTATTTATCAAAAAATATATATATAATTGAGGTGCAAATTAGTTATATAAAAAAAATAATTAATAACATAATTTTAATTTTTTTTTTAAATATAATGCTAATATAAACATTATAGTGTGGTTGTGTAATGATATTGATTATTCAATACTCATTTAATAACATATATATGATATATGAAACATCATAACGCTAATAACACTACATGAATTAAATATTTCTATCAATTTTTTATCACTGATATTACACATAATATCATTCAATTGACATGTACCGAACAATACCTAAAAATCAATCTTTTAGACTTGCACTTTTTAAATTAAGTATTTAAATAGTTTTTACTCCAAATTTACTTGTTTAAAATATATTAATTTTCAGAAATAATTTTCAAAAAAAAATTTCTTTGATGCTCTATCCAAAGATATTACTAATAATAGATACATACAAAACAAAATGATTTTAAATAATTTAGTAAGTGGCATAAGAAACAAGATATATTTAATTTAATAATATTAAGAACATAAGCTATCTACACTTTCTATATTATTACAGTATTAAACAGGAGACTCATATTGTGTCGAGTTTTAGTCTACAAAATATATTAATTTTTTTCCAAAATATCTTTACTCACATTACTTTTTTTTATGAAAAAAATTAAACGCAAAATTAATTAGGAAAGATTTTCCCCGAAATTATATATATAATGATACTTTATAACTACAATATTATTATACATTATATAAAATTTATTATACAAATTATACTTTAACTCGATATTATTATGGAAAATAATTATTATACATAAAATTAAATTTTATATCAAATTTAATATACATAGTACCGGATCAATAATATATATATATATATATATATATATATATATTTATACTTATGACCATTTCACATGATAATAATCATTAATTTAAGGAAAAAATTCACTGATACTCTATGGAGAAAGTTTGTTCATTCTAATCCACACAAAAAACATCTAATCACCTAGGACCATTTTTGACCAAAATATCATCATCTCCCCCATTAAGTCTTCTTCCTCATCTCCCCCACATTCACGAAGCTCATCTTCTCACCCCTCCATCTTCGGCCTCATTCAAAATTTCAGTAAAAAATCTCTATTGCTTTCAATTACGGTTTTCTTTAACTTAGGGTTTTCGAATCCCCCACTCTCTCTCTTCGATATTCCATTCCATCACTTTTGTAGGATCGAACGATTACCATTTTACCAATAACTATAGTTAAGGGTAATGACGTAACATCAATCTTTTTAACCATACACTGGCACAAGTGCCACGTGTTCAACCGATCACAAAGCAGAGGTAATTGTTGAACCCCAACAATCATTCCCCCAATAATTGTACTATCTGCAACTCATGGGAATCGAAGACGCGACATTGGCTCTGATATCAATTGTATGATCGAACGCTTACCGATTTACCAATAACTATAGTTAAGGATAATGACGCAACATCAATCTTTTCAACCATACACTAGCACAAGCGTCACGTGTTCGACCGATCATAAAGCAGAGGTAATTGTTAACCCCAACAACTTTGTTCCAGATTTTTTTCAAATCTGGTATGTATTACAGTTGGGTTTTCTCTTTATCTCTTCGATTTTTCATTCCACCACTTTGTTCCAGATTTTTTTAAAAAAAATCTGTATGTAATACATTAAGGTTTGTTGATATATATATACATACACATATATATATATATATATATTCTATATTTGTTGTTTTTGAAGTTTTCCTGTTTGAGAAATGGATTCAGGTGCTTCTCGTGAGATTTCACGAATTTATAAAATTAACTAGTGCACAAAGTTAGACCGATGCACGGAAACTTATAAAAAGTAACTGGTGCATGAAATTATAAAAAGTAGCTGGTGCATTAAACTTATTAAAAGTAACTGGTGCATTAAACTTATTAAATACTAACTGGTGTACGAAATTTATATAAAGTAACTGGTGCATGGAAGATAAACTAACCGGTGCACGAACTTATAAAAGTTATTGATGCACGAACATATAAAATTAACTGGTGCATGGACTTATAAAAGTAACTGGTGCACGAACTAACTGGCGCACGAACAATTCTTCCATGTTCATCCAACGTGGATCTCACACAAAATCCAAACACATTACAATTCAAAAGAGCCTCACCTCATTTTCAGGTCCCATTCCCCGTGCTCGCTCGCATTTCAAACCCATCATCGATTCCTCAAGTTTTTGGCCAAGCCCTTTACAACCAATCCAAGTTGGTGCACGTAATTTTAACAATTAGTGATTTTAACAATGTGCTTGTTAGTTCCGAATTTTAAAGATGACAAAACAGACCAGATCGATGTGTACCAGATCAGAGTCAACGAGAAGTCAAAACAGACCAGATCGATGAAATCAGAACGATGCAGATCAGACTAGAGTCAACCAGATCGTTGCAGATAAGATCAGAACTTAGTATAGCTGCAAACATTGTCTACCAGCCCGAACTACCTAACGGCTATTTATTGAAGCATTTAATGCTGCAATTAATGATGAAATAGACCGGAGACTGAAGTTACCTTAAATGGTAAAGAGACAAAGCAGATCTTCTCTGACAAGCGCCGATAGAACAGAACAGAGGAAGTTTAAAATGGCAATATGCAGTCTGCTCAGAAGTTGACCGAAGTGAAGAGTTGCACAGAAAAGGAAATATTGTTGTTGGTATAAATGACTATATAAGGATACAACTTAAATGCTCAGTAGAGAATTTTTTTGATTGATCAAGAGATGAATAACACACGCTTACAAGTTAAAACATTCATTCTTGAGCATAACCATCGTTGAAAGATTTTATCTTGCCAATCTGCTCAAAATCCGTAAAGCACGTCTTATTGTAATTATTTGATCATCTAAAGGATCATTTGTGCTTAGAGTAATTCACTCTATCTTTTGTATTTGTGTTAAGATAGAAGAGTGAGATTTGGTAACTGTCAGACGGATTGTGTCTGAACAGATTGAGAGACTAGGAGTTTCAGTCTGGTAGTGGGGTAAATCCAGCTGAATCGGGGTTTACAAAAAGTTGTATTACTCCAAGTCTTCTAGTGAATCCTTCCTTGATTGGAAGAAGGGTAGACGTAGAAGGATTTGCCTTCAAACTTCCAGAAACATATCTCGTCTACTTACATTTCGTACTACCTTGCATTTCAAAGCCATCAACCGTTCTTACTAGCTAAGAACATACTGTTTCCGCAATTTCATTTCAGTGGTCTGTTCTGCTTAAGTACTGGTTAAGAAACAGATTTCATTTACTAACCTGAGTGAAATCAATAAGAGTTAATTTTTGGAGGAGTGTCCATTCACCCCCCCCCCCCCCCCCCCCCCCCTCTAAACACTCTCATCCGATCCTAACAAGTGGTATCAGAGCAGACGTTCTTAATCAATAGAATACTTGGACTGATGGCATCCTTCAACAAGATTCTCATGTTCTCAAAAGAATATAAAGATGATTGGAGAATCAGAATGCAAGCTCACCTGGCAGCTCAGGATGATGATATGTGGTACGTCATTATAGATGGACCAATGAAAATCTTAAAAGTGAATCCTACACTAGAAGGGTCAAGTGGCGAGCCTCAAATGATCGAGAAAGAAAGGGCTACCTGGACAAATGAAGAAAGAAAGAAAGCCAATTTAGACAATGTAGCCAAGGACATCCTGTTCAAGACTTTGGACAAGAACATGTTCAGCAAGATTAAGATGTGCTCCACTGCCAAAGAAATTTGGAAGAAGATTGCACAGCTCTGTGAAGGGAACGACCAGACAAAGGAAAACAAGCTGACCGTAGCTCTACAAAAATTTGAGAGCATAAAGATGAATCTTGGAGAAACCCTAAACGAGTTTGATGAACGAGTTACTGGCATCATCAATGAACTGAACGGTCTGGGCAAGGACTATTCCAACAGAGAGATTGCTCTGAAGGTGATGAGAGCATTGCCAAAGGAATGGGACGTCAAGACGATTGCCATGAGGGAGTCTAAAGATCTGAACAAGGTCGAACTCCATGATTTGTTCGCTGATCTTAAGGCGTACGAGCTTGAGCTGATCACCAGAGGTGAAGCAGAGCCATCTACCTCTCAGCCAAACAAGGCACTTGCAGCCATTCCAGACCAGTCCACCCCTTCCATGTACCGATCTATCGAACAGATATGTAATGATGTTATGTCATTATTTATAAAAAAACATTGGTAAATTCATGTCAAAGAATAAAGGAATTTTAAACCTTCTCATCAGTATAAATCAAGAAAAGATGATACTGTTAACGATCATGCTTGCTACAATTGTGGTGAAACCGGACATTTTATTGCAGATTGCACCAGGCCGAAGAAAGATGAAAGAAAAGAAAGGCATCGTGATGACAAGAAAAAGAAGCATTACAAAGATCGAAAAAGGCATCACGGAAAGGCTCAAAAGGTTCTGGTAGCAGAGGAAGGTAACAGCAAGTGGGCCCAGACTGACTCAGAATCAGAGAGCTCAGAATATTCATCAAGTGAAAGCGAAGAGGAAATCCAATGCCTAATGGCAGACTAGGAGACGAGTCAGAAAGATGAGGTATTCGACTATGACTCAAATGAATTCACACGAGAAGGGATTGTGTTTGCACTACAAGACATGGCTAATTAATACAGAATATTAGCTGAATCGTTTGAGAAAATTAAAGATGAAGCCAAAGATCAAACAGACAAGCATATCAAACCAAGTTGTTCCAAGCTAGGTGATTGCAACAATCTGAAGATCAAGCTGGATAAGCTGAAAATCTCTTATGAACAGCTCCATGAAGAAAATCAGAGAATGAGCACACAAAATGCTAAACTTTCTCACATTTTCAAAACATGGACAAAATCAAGAGCCTCATTGGAAGAGTTGCAAGAGGTACAAAGAAGTGTCGGTGACATCACCGGCAAAGGCTTTGGCGCCAATGAAAGCACCAAAGATGAATCTGAGTTGTTGCTGGAAAGGAACAAAATCAAACAAATGACATTTGTTAGATCCAGAATATATGAATCCGAAGTGCCTACAATTCAAATGGGAATCTCCTTCAAGGATAAAGGTTTGAGAAAGGGTATTGGGTATGTTGACCAAGCCAAGGGAAAGGCACCGGCGAGCTTTGAATCTATCAGACAAAACCCAAAGGTGCAAAATCTAAGGCAAGGAAGACCACCCAACTACCACAACTCACAACCGGTTCAACGAAGATATAGTTTTCCTAACATGAATCAAAGGCCTCCATTTCCCACACATTATCACACACAACACCGAAAAAGATCTGCACACACCACACCAGACACACACAAGCCAATAAAGCTGATTCAGGTATGGGTTCCCAAAGGGCTACTCCGTTCCTGACCCAAGTAGGATTGGGTACCAATAGTAATTTTGTTTGATGACAGGTACTGCAGAAGAAAGTGTCTGACTGGTACTTAGACAGTGGATGTTCTCGACACATGATGGGAAACATCGAGCTGCTGTCTGAAATCACACAATGCACTGGTCCTAAGATTACTTTCGGGGATAACTCAAAGGGTAAGACCGTGGGCAAGGGTAAGATTGTCCATGGTAAGATTATTATAAATGATGTGCTCTTAGTTGAAAATTTATGCTATAATCTGATTAGTATAAGTCTATTATGTGATAATGGTTATACTGTAGAATTTCACAAACACACTTGCACTGTCAAATCATCAGATGGTAGAACTATGCTTGTAAGAATCAGGAGTGGAAATACTTATAAGGTTAATTGGAATTATGTTCAACCCGATAATCCTACTTGCTTCATCACTAATAATGATAATAAACACTACTATGGCATAAACGCTTGAATCATATTAGCTTCAAGACTATTTCTAGCCTATGTAAACATGATTTAGTTACTGGTTTGCCCAAGATCGACTTTGCTAAGGATAAGATCTGTGAAGCTTGCCAAATGGGCAAACAGATCAGATCATCCTTCAAGAACAAGAATGACAAATCCTCCTCACGTTGCTTAGAATTATTGCATATGGACTTGTCTGGTCCCATACCAATAACAAGTTTAGGGGGAATGCCGTATACTCTTGTTGTTATTGATGATTATTCACGTTTTACATGGACAATATTTTTAAGTAGTAAAGATCAGACCAGTTCTAGATTAATCAAGCTGCTGAAGCACGTTCAGAACGAAAAATCATCTGGTATAGACAGGATTCGAAGTGTCAAGGGCATTACATTTTCAAACTAGAATCTTGAATCCTTTCTAGAAGACCAAGGAATTAAGCATGAATTCTCAGCAGCTCGAACTCCTCAACAAAATGGAGTTGCAGAACGACGGAACAGAAGGCTTAAGGAAGCAGCAATGATAATGCTTGATGACTCTGGTATATCTCAAAAGTTCTGGGCAGAGGCTATCAATATTGCATGCTATACACAGAATCGGTCTATGATTAACAAGAAGTTAAACTTAACACCATATGAAGTATGGACAGGTAACAAACCGACTATCTCTTACTTTCATGTATTCGGCTGCAAATGTTCCGTCCATAACAATGGTAAGAATCATCTTACCGCATTCGAAGCTAAGTCAGATAATGGAATATTCTTAGGATATTCATCTATTAGTAAAGCATTCGTGTTTTCAATAATCGAACTTTAACTTTAGAAGACTCAGTTCATGTAGTTTTTGATGAATCACCGTGTATTAAGAACCACAAGGAATTAATTCAAAATCAGATGGAAAATATCAATCTTGAAGCTAACAGTGATGACGAGATTGCAGTTAACAGGTCAAGAGACAATCCACCGGAACCTAAAGTACCAGACAGACCGGATCAAGGCACTGAAGTTATACAAGATCGAGTTGATATCGCTGATCCGGAGGTCATGAACTCTAATGTTAAGACAGATACTTACAATGTCAATACTGCTTCTCCATCAGGACCAGATGTTCTCGAACCAAACTACCGTTGGACTAAGAGACATCCCCCTGATCTAGTGATTGGAAGTCCATCTGCACCTATAAGAACCAGAGGACAGATGATGGATGAATTCACTCAAGCTGCATTCATATCCAATCTGGAACCCAAACAGATTAACGAAGCTTTGACTGATTATAACTGGATAGAGGCCATACAAGAAGAGCTCAACCAATTTGAACAAAATCAAGTATGGAGAATAACTCCCACACCAAGCGATCTGCCTGTTATTGGAACCAGATGGGTCTTTAGAAACAAGCTAGATGCAAATGGTGTGGTAGTTAGGAACAAGGCCAGACAAGTTGCACGAGGCTTCAGACAAGAAGAATGAATAGACTTCGATGAATCCTTTGCACCAGTCGGCAGACTTAAAGCCATCCGAATCTTTCTTGCATACGCCACCTTTAAAGACTTCAAAGTATATCAAATGGACGTGAAGAGTGCTTTTCTAAATGGTGAACTTCAGGAGGAAGTCTACATAGAGCAACCTCCTGGTTTTATTAATCATTCGCTTCCAGATCACGTATACTTACTTAAAAAGCACTCTATGGACTTAAACAAGCCCCCAGAGCCTGGTATGACACTCTGTCTCAAATTCTTCTGGATCATGATTTCCAGATCGGCTCAGTAGATAAAACCTTATTCAAATTTGGTAAGGGGGAACATACTTTGTTAGTTCAAATATATGTTGATGATATTATTTTTGGGTCAACTAACCCCAAGCTTTGCGAGAAATTCTCTAAGTTAATGCAAGGATATTTTGTGATGAGTATGATGGGAGAATTGTCATTCTTCCTGGGTCTACAAGTCAAACAGCTCAGCAATGGAATATTCATCAATCAAACCAAGTACACCAAGGAGCTACTCAAAAAGATTTGGAATGGAGACTTGCTCAACTGTTTCAACTTCAATGAGTCCATCGATCAAGCTAGATAAAGACGAAGGGGGAACGACAGTTGAGGTAACAATGTATCGAGGTCTGATCGGATCGCTGTTATATCTTACAGCGAGATGGCCTGATATTATGTTTTCCATCTGCATGTGTGCTAGGTTTCAATCTGATCCTAAGCAATCCCACTTCATTGCTACTAAGCGTATTCTTAAATACTTGAAAGGATCTCAGAATGTTGGTCTCTGGTATCCAAAGATCCGAATTTTAACTTAATTGGATATTCAGATGCTGACTATGCAGGATGCAAGATCGATCGTAAAAGCATCAGTAGAACATGTCAATTCTTAGGTGAAAGATTGATCTCATGGTTTAGCAAGAAGCAAACGTCGATTGCCACATCCACAGCTGAGGCAAAATATCTTGCCGCCGGAAGCTGTTGCGCTCAAATGCTCTGGGTTCAACACCAGCTCAGAGACTATGGCATTCAAGCTGTTGAGTCACCAATCTTCTGCGATAACACAAGTGCAATTGCTATCACGTATAATCCAGTCTTGCACTCTCGAACGAAGCATATCGATATCAGATATCAATTTATTCGAGATCATGTTATCAAAAAGGAGATTCGGATAGAGTATATCTCTACAGACCAGCAAGCTGCAAACATCTTCACCAAACCACTAGCAGATGCTAAGTTTAATTATTTCCGTCAAATTCTTGGCTTAATAGATTTATCTTAATTTGTTTTACGCTTGTTAATTTCGTTCTTAATGATTTAGTGTAAGCACAGATTGATAACACAATGGTCAGAAAAATACAGACCAGTATTGTTTACCAGATCGATCTCTATCGATCTTATGTTATCCCATGATCTGTTTCAAAGCACTTATAATCGTTCTCAGGTAATATTTAAATAGCCCGGACTGATCTAACTTTAACCGCCTTACTTTAGATGCATCCTGACCGTTAAAATTTAAATTTCAAAATTTCAGTCATCGAGATACCGACACGTGTCTGTCATATCCTATTTATCAGGTTGTACATTTCATTTAGTCTTTTCACTTTTTACAATTACTGCAGTCTGATTATCTCTCTTCAAAATCTTTCCGTCTTTCCTACTTACTTTACAATCACTCAAATGGCAACTATCACTCACAACTCTCTGTCTATTGAGTTTGATGCGATTTACAGGACCGAAGACCCAGATATGGTGACTATGTTCAAATCCTTGGAAACTTCAGGATTAAGGAAATTTCTGGAATGTGGCACGGTGATATATGAATCGGAGATTAGAGAGCTTTTCTTGTAAGGATCCTCGTGCCCTTAACCAGTTATTAGTGTATTAATCCATGCCATTAGTGCATACAATCATTCATGTAGGGGAAAAACCACTTGTCATTATAGCCAATCATGCTACATATAAAATTCTTTACATTATTCCATTTAATGTCTAATTTCCCCCCAACCAAGTCCACATACATCATGCACCAATATAATACACTAACATGCTCTCAGTTCATTTAGGAATTCAGTAAATAATTACATGCTACTCATAAATGAAGAGAGAAAGGCCCTTGCCTTCTTATAAATACCATATACACATAATAGTGCTCACATGCGAGCATCGAATAAGTATATGTGTATCAAATGTATTAAACGTCGTGCTCAATACCGTCACTAGTACTTCGATCCCTGGAATCACCTCCATTCCATAGCTCGAGCTCAACTCCAAAGCCATCGATGTACCTAATCACCTGCCCCAACATAGACAGCCCCCACACGGGTGAGCACACCAATATCCCAAATCCAATAATCACAATAACACAATTCATAATTTACAAAAATGTAAATGCTATGAAATATAAAAGATACTCCCTGGATGGCATCATCCTCATCCAGGATTCCCTGTACTGTCCATGTTCTCAAAAAAACTGAAACCATCAAATCCCCAAATGCCAGTTAATCATTAGATTGATTAACGAATCCATTTGCCACATACCGAAATCATAATCAATAATATCAAATCATTAAACAATGATTACAATTATTCCATATATCTCACTTATGGTTCCATAATTCTTATTTCATTGCTCGCTCTACAATAGCGGCATTTCACTCTCACGCATGCTCAACAGCAGCGGCGTCATAACCGACGTTCGCTCAAAGGTGACAACATCACAATCATTGCTCGCTCAAAAGCGGCACCATATAATTCCCAATGCATATATAACCATTTGTAGCAATTACCATAAACCATGAATTTCAATATCCGTTTATTGCTAATGCCATATACCATGCATTTCCATATACATTTATTGCAATACAGTGTATCACGAACTCAACGATTGCAAATATAATAAAGGGCTATGCTCGTACGTCGTACGTACCTTATATTTCCGTAGTTCGAATCCAATCTTGCCTTGGTCCCGTGACCGATGAATTATGTGCTAAACACGATTAATAATCCACAATTAATCTCAAGCATGCAACCACGTGCCCAAGCACGTTCACAAACCCCAAAAATATCGTCATTCATGACAATTAACCATTTTAAAAGACCCCGGGCGAAGCATGCATCGAAAACTCCACATGAAATAATTCTCCAAAAACAGGCACTGGCGATCGATCGATTCATCTCAGGCGATCGATCGCCTCGCGAAAATAGGAACAGGTGATCGATCACTCCTTTTCAGGCGATCGGTCGTGTTAGGATCGGGGTAGTGTTTAGAAGGGGGGGGGTTGAATAAACACTAGATATAATTTCGATTTCTTTTGTTGTTAACTGTAAACTGTTAAGTGTTACAGTTGCTTCTCAATAACAGGCAAGTCAGTAGACACTTATTATAGTGCGGAAGACGTCTACAAAACTTGTGAGGAATAAAACTGAAGTAATAAAGCAGTAAACGAATAACACGAGAATTGTTTCTGGAAGTTCGAAGCACAACGCTTCTACGTCTCCCCTTCTTCCTTTGCAGGAAGGATTCACTAGAAGACTTGGTTTACACTTTACAGTATACAACCTCCTTAGGCACTAACACACTTGGCCTAAACTCCTAGCAATCACACTCTTCTTATCTTTTGGATACAAGTGATTTTACAACACTCTCTACAGAATAAAACTTTCTAGCTTTGAGAGTTTCTGAGCAGCAGACTTCAATTGAAAATAATCTTTCACAGATTCAGTTTTGCGGTTTGTCTGCTCTTTGCTGAACGTTTGAAATATCAGTCGTATAGCTTTCTTGCTTTGAAGTATTTCTCTTAGTTTGAAAGTTGCTCAGCACTTCTTCATTCTCTGTTTGGACGTATTTATAGGTTTTGTTGTCCAACGGTAGCCTTTTTGTATATGGAATGGATTAGCTTTCCAAATACCTGTTGTCTTCTTTCCTATTTTGGAAAACAACGGCTCTTTTCACTCTGACGGTAATGGTGGCGGAGATATAGCAGGGTGCGCCGCTCTGTTGTACCTTTGTCAGAGAATGTTGTACTTACTTTGTCTTGTTGCTTAGACTTCTGCTGGTTTCTTTGTTCAACTGGTCGTTCATCCTCTTAAGACCAGTTGATGTCCTTGTTCAGTGAGAGACTTTGCAGTTGATATTTATCCAGTTTATATCTTCACCCGGTTGATGTCTTCATCCGGTTGATGTCTTTACCAGTTGATAACTTTATCCAGTTGATGTCTTCTTCCAGTTGATGTCTTGTCCGGTTGGTATCTATCCAGTTGATGTCTTCATCCGGTTAGTGTCTTTATCAGTTGATAGCTTGTCCGGTTGGTATCTATCCAGTTGATGTCTTCATCCGGTTGATGACTTTATCCGGTTAGACTATAATATCCGGTAGGTCTTTAGCATCCGGTTGATCTTTAATATCCAGTAGGTCTTTAGCATCCGGTTGATCTTTAATATCCAGTAGGTCTTTAGCATCCGGTTGATCTTTAATATCCAGTAGGTGTTTGTAATCACCAAAACTTAGAAATCGTTTTCCCAACAATTTCCCCCTTTTTGGTGATGACAAAACTAAGCAGTAATCGATTTCCTACTAGAGTAAATAAGATAAAAGTCCTGAAAATGCTTGAAGACATCATGAAAAAGAAATTTTCATTAAATATAAGCAGATTACAAGTTGTAATCAAACTGGACAATTGAGAGAAATTCATCTTTATATAAGATGAATTCTTACACTTTGAATAGGGTCTAAGACAAGTCTAGTTTTACATAAAATAGATGATACATGACAAATTTCTCTTTAATTAAACAAAGTAGACCGGAGGGCTTCGATTCACTTAGTTGCGGAGAGGAAGAGCTCGATCCACCTTGTTTCAGAGAGAATGTCGGGAAGAGGAAGAGTCATATGAATATTCATCAGGCAGCTCCCTTAGTTTTTATGGAATCACCTAATAAAAATATTCTATCTCTGTTGAGAATACTCTATCTCTATCTTCCCCCTTTTTGTCATCAGCACCCAGGCATCTGCTGTTAGTAGTTCCTGACTGATGAGGAGCACCAGAACAGGATCAAAGCGCTGAAGCTTATCAGAGCTGGGTTAGATAAGTAATCAACCCATGAGGGGTTGATTTAGATAAGTAATAAACCCATGAAGCAGGAAAGGATCTAACAGAAAACCAGGGAATGAGAAATAACTTAAAAGTAAGCATGATGAGTGAATGTGTGTTATGTGATCAAACAAGAACCTCTATTTATAGGAAAAACAAGGTAGCAATAAATGTGAATGCATTTATGTTAAATAGTGAATACAGAGAGACAGTCAATTTAACACAGTAAGTAAATAGGAGTAAGTAAGAGTGAGTCAGAAAGTGATACTATTTGCGCCCTAACCAATGTTTGGTATAGTCGCGTTTTTCGGTAGGCGGTTGGCGCGGACTTCGAGATCTTTGTTGAGCAGTGGGTCTGGACTGAGGGAGTGCTCCAGTTGCAGGGGATGAATGAGCAGCTGAACTTGACGCTCTCTGAGAAGAGGGAGCAGTTCGACTGGGTTCAGGCAGCCTGCGGATAATTTTAGGAGCAGCAGGCAGACTGTTGCAGATATCTTGAATTTGAGATGCAAACGCTGCTTGCATGGTGGCCAATTGATCAGTCAAAATCTTTGTGGCGTCGTCAATCTTTTCTCCAAGAGCCATTGAGGTGGCAGTATGAAGAGATTCATTGTTCTGATTGATCTGAAGACGCGCCTGGCCAATATGAGAAACTGCTTCTGCAACCGCATTCTCAGCAAAGGTTTGAAGTCTAGTGACAGTAGTAGTTAAACTACTTAGGTCAGCGTAGACTTGCTGAAATTTAGAGTCCGTTTGCTGCTGAAAAGTTCCTAAAACAAGTGTTGCAGCCCTCTCTTCCTGCTTAAGCTTATGAACATCATGGGTCAGTGCTGTAATAGCGGTGGAGAGATGAGCTAGCTGGGCAGCGATGTTTGGTGGCTCGTCCAGAGGGTTTGTGAAGACAAAGAAACCCTCGGATAGTTCCTGATCCATGGACGGATCGCCGGCAAGCATCGGGATATCAGCAGCAGGGGCAAACGCATTGGGAGGAGCAATGACGACTGCAGTGGATGGCAAAGTAGTAGCGTCAATATGAGGGGCCGCAGTTGAAGCGGAGATAGCTATATCCATAGTTCCAGTTTCTTCCACATGCTGAGCATCCAGTTCAGCATTGTCTTGATCAATCTCAGCAGCAGACGCTTGAGTATGATCATTGGAATGAGAGGATTCACTTGGTTCATTATTTGCAGAGGAGATGGTGACCAGCTGAACCACATTCTGAATAACTGAATCGACATTGGTGTGATCAACAATCATTTGGTGGGGCTGTTGATCATGTGGAGAGCTGGGAGCAGAGGATGCTGCCTCCAAAGTTGTTGGTGTGGCGTCTGCTCCAGTAGGAGAGGTCTCCAAAGCAGTAGAAGTAAGCTCCACAGTAGGAGGGACAACCTCTAAATTTGCAATAGCCATTGGTAGATCTGGCTGATCAGGGCTTGCAATAATTTCAGAAGAGGAGCATGTATGAATCCCAGTGGATATGCGAAGATCATGAAGAGCAAGCTCAGCCATTTCCAGCTTGAGGCCTAGAGCGTTTAGAACTGCTCGATCATGATTCGCTGTTCTTGAATGGCCATCAAACATTTGAACGCGGGATGTAACAAGATCTTGGAGTCCGCCCACATAGTTCATAATCCTAAAGACATCACGCAGCTTCAAACTTTTCTCAGGTTCGGGGATTTGAAGATAGGTCAGGATTTTGTTTTCATCTTGCTTTGCCTGAGCCAGAATTGGGTCGATATCATCAAAGCGAACCTGTACTCGAGCCTTTACCCAACGATCAAAAATCTCCAGTTGGGATTCCAGTTGGGCGTTAACGGCATCCATGACCATTTGAATCTCGAATGCAACAGGAGTGGACACTGGAGCAATAAGAGATTTTCCTTTGTCAGCTGGAGTGGCCTTGGGATGACAGTAAGGACACGTAGACTTGGGTGTCCTGAAGCTGATGGAGCCTGGAGCCTGCTGAGAGCTCACCTGAGCTGAAGGAGTGTCTATTAATGGAGCAGACACCATGGCTAATACAGCAGTGGGTTCCCCAGTTGAAGGGATGACAGGGCTGGGTTCTCTGTCAGAAAGAACACCTGTAGGTCCGGCAGAGGAGATAGTGTCAGATGTGGCAGTGTCTCTCTGACGGGCAACTAGAGGAGCAATTTTTCTGGTCCTTGGCTTCTTAGGAGGAGGAGGGGGAGGAGGAGACTCAGCGGATTCAGAGACAGTCTGTTCCGAGTCACTAATGACTTGAGTCAAACGGCGCTTTGTGGCTCCACCTTCTCTGCCACTTCGTTGGCGATGAAGCTGAAGGTACTTGTGAGTGATGAGTCTCCCTGGATGAAGATGAGAGAGAGCTCATGTCTTGATGTGTTTGCTCTCAAATAGACTGCTTAGAGGGAGAGCAAAACCGGATTGACCTTTGCCAGATACGACGAGACTAGTCAGTATTTGAAATAGTACAGCTGACCAGTTGATCTCCAACCCTTTGCATATGGCGCTCATGACGTCAAACTTCTCAGGGGTAATTATATCAAATGATCCTGCCTTACAGAGGATCCCCTTTGAGATGATGTCTGCCAGTTGTCGATAGTGGCTCTTCATTAATACCTTCCTGAAGGGAGGTCGTTGAATACGATGGTCAGAGTCCGACACTGTGAGCCGCATCTCTTCTCTCAGGTCTGCCGGAATAGTCGAAAAGTCAGAGAGTCCAGTGGAGGGTAGGCACAGATGAGTGGCAAACTCTGGTTGAGTGATGGTGACTGACTGCCCAGAGATGGATGCCACAACGGTGTCATCCACAACAGTTGCTGTGGCAAAGAATTCTTGTAGTTCATCCTGGTAAAATGAGGGAGCCTGGCTTAGGATCACTAATAGCCCTGAGGAATCCAGCTTTTGAATCAAATCCTTTGTTTCCTCATCAGATGAAGTGTATATGGAGTTAAAGTCGACGTGAACAGCATTTGTGATAAAACTTGGTTGAACAGTCTTCGTCATTTTGAATGATTTAGGTGAAGAAGCAGCAGCAATCTGTTAAAGGAAATTTTCTGAAAGAAACGATTGTAGCAGTAAGATGTTTGGAGAAGATGAAGAGAAGAGAAAAACTAAAGGCGGTGAAAAAGGAAGTATATGTAACGTCGTACTGTAGATGAGCGGACACATGTATACGTGGCAATCATCTAACGATTAGAAAGATTTTAACCAAAAAATAAAAGGACAGGATTTAGGCGAGAGTGAAATAATTTATTTTACACAAAAGTAATTTTGAATTCCGACGTTCATTAGGTTAATTAGTATCGAGGGTTATTTTTGTCAAAGCATATTTGGTAACATCAACTGGTATGTGGGGTTCGACTGGTAGGAAAACATCTACTGGATGCAGAGTCCTACTGGTACGAATACTCCCACTGCAGTTGACCATTGTATTACCAGCTTAGCTTAAATAACCATGATAAAATTAAAACAGAAATTCCCCCTAAATAAATGCAATTAAACTAACAAATTCCCCCTGAATCCATTACCCAATCAAAATAATCAAGAAGTAATTTCAATTAAACCAAGAATATTTCGAAAGTAAGAAAACTTAGCGTCCGGTAGGGGTTTTGTGAAGATGTCTGCTGCCTGTTGTTCTGTGGAAATGTACTCCAGCCGTATTTCCTTCTTCATAACATGATCTCTGATGAAATGATGACGAATGTCAATATGTTTAGTACGAGTATGAAGAACTGGATTGTATGTAATGGCAATGGCAGACGTATTGTCACAGAAAATAGGAGCCTCTGTGGACTCAATTCCATAGTCTCTGAGTTGTTGCTGAATCCAGAGCAGTTGGGCACAGCAGCTTCCAGCAGCAAGGTACTCTGCCTCTGCGGTGGAGGTTGCGATGGATGTCTGTTTCTTGCATCCCCATGATATTAACCGATCACCAAGAAATTGACAATATCCACTGGTGCTTTTCCTGTCAAGTTTACATCCAGCATAGTCAGCATCTGAGTATCCAATGAGATTAAAAGTTGAGTCTCTTGGATACCATAGACCAACATTCTCGGTTCCTTTTAAGTATTTTAGGATCCTCTTGACAGCAGTGAAGTGCGACTGCTTGGGATTTGCTTGAAACCGGGCGCACATACATACTGCAAACATAATATCGGGTCGGCTGGCTGTCAAGTATAGTAAAGATCCGATCATGCCTCGATACATTGTAACTTCGACTGGTATTCCTGAATTATCCAAGTCGAGTTTGGCAGATGAGCTCATTGGTGTAGCAGCAGCTGAGCTGGTACTCATTCCATATTTCTTCAGTAGCTCTTTGGTGTACTTGGACTGATTTATCAGAATTCCTTCACTAGATTGCTTGACTTGCAATCCTAAGAAAAATGATAACTCTCCCATCATGCTCATCTCGAATTGTTCCTGCATGATTTTAGAAAATCTTTCGCACAGTTTTGGGTTAGTACTCCCGAAGATAATATCATCAACATATATTTGAACTAGCAACGTATGATCTCCCTTTGTAAATTTAAAAAGGGTCTTGTCCACCGTGCCAATAACAAAGTTGTGCTCTGTCAAATATTTTGATAAAGTTTCATACCAGGCACGGGGAGCTTGCTTTAGACCATACAGAGCTTTATTCAGTCGGAAAACATGAGATGGCTGCTGATGGTTTTCAAATCCAGGAGGTTGTTCAACATAAACTTCTTCCTGGAGTTTGCCGTTAAGAAATGCACTCTTAACATCCATCTGATAGACTTTAAAGTCTTTAAATGCAGCAAATGCAAGAAATATGCGAATTGCTTCTAATCGTGCTACAGGGGCAAAGGTTTCATCGAAATCAATGCCTTCCTCCTGTCTGTAGCCCTGTGCAACTAATCTTGCTTTATTTCTAATTACTGTTCCATTTTCGTCTAATTTATTTCTGAATACCCATTTGGTGCCAATTACAGTGTGATGATGTGGTCGTGGTACTAGATACCATACTCTGTTTCGCTCAAACTGGTTTAGTTCTTCCTGCATTGCTTCTACCCAACTTGGGTCTAATATAGCTTCATCAATCTTCTTAGGTTCTATATGAGATATGAATGCAGCATGAAGAAATTCGTTAATCATTTGTCCTCTGGTGCGTAGAGGAGCAAGAGGGTTACCGATGACCTGCTCGGGTGGATGATCCTTCTTCCACCGGAGCGAAGGTCCTAGTGGGTTGAGTTCTTCAGTTGACTGGATGTGGGTAGGTAAATCAGAGATTCTGATTGACCCATCTTTCTCATTGGTTCCTTCAACTGCAGTAGAGGTGGATGCCACTGTTTCATTGATGGCTGGCTGCAGTGCTTGTTGGCCAGCAGACTCCTCTGCTTGAGCTTCAGGGATTTCTGGTTCTAAGGAGCAGTCAGCCCTGCTTCTGTAATCAATCTCATCATCAACATTTTCGTCAATATAAGTGCTTTCCAGTCGATTACTCAAGTTGTTTATTTGTATATCGGATAGTGTACAGTCAGTAGGTTCATCAAATTTTACATGCACTGATTCTTCTACATTAAGAGTTCTATTATTAAATACTCTGAATGCCTTACTAACTGTAGAATAGCCAAGAAATATTCCAGCATCAGATTTGGCATCAAAGGCGGTGAGATGAGTCTTTCCATTGTTGTGAATAAAACATTTGCAACCAAACACATGGAAATAAGAAATATTTGGCTTACTGCCATTCCAGATCTCAGGGGTTTTATTTGCTCGCTTATTAATCATCGATCTGTTCTGCGTATAACATGCTGTGTTGACAGCTTCTGCCCAAAATTTCTGCGATATTTCTGATTCCGCGAGCATAGTTCGCGCAGCTTCTTTCAAAGTGCGGTTCCTACGCTCAGCAACTCCATTTTGTTGAGGAGTTCTAGCTGCAGAGTATTCGTGTTTAATACCAAGGTCATCTAGATATGATTCGAGTGATTGATTGGTGAACTCAGTACCTTTATCACTGCGAATTCTATCTATCCCACACGATTTCTCATTTTGGAGTCTTTTCAGTAATTTGATCAGCTTTGGAGTAGCCTGATCTTTACCACTTAGGAACAAGACCCACGTGAAACGAGTGTAATCGTCTATTAACACTAGGGTGTACTTCATTCCCCCTAGACTTGTTACTGGTATAGGACCAAACAGATCCATATGCAGCAACTCTAGGCACCGAGAAGAAGATTTACTCCCTTTGTTCTTAAAGGAGGATCTGATTTGCTTACCGAGTTGGCATGCTGCACAGATCTTGTCCTTTGAGAACTCAATATGAGGCAGTCCAACAACTAGATCAAGTTTACGCAGACTAGCAATAGTTTTAAAATTTAAGTGACTCAACCGTTTGTGCCAAAGCCAATTTTTGGAAGAATTCTGAGCAGCTAAGCAAGTAAAGGAAGTAGGCTGATTAAGATTCCAATCAATTTTATATGTGTTATCATGCCTTCTTCCTATAAGTAATACATTGCCATCAGTAGATTTAATTATGCATGAATGCTGATTGAATTCTACGGAATGACCATTGTCACATAATTGACTTATGCTAATCAAATTATAGCATAGATTTTCAACTAAGAGAATATCTTTAATGATGAGGTTACCGTAGATAATCTTACCCTTACCTACGGTTCTACCTTTCGCGTTATCTCCAAACGTTATTCTGGGTCCAGTGGAGTCCACTAGTTCAGACAATAAGCTTGCATTCCCTGTCATATGTCTAGAGCACCCGCTGTCTAGGAACCATTCTGAGCTCCGAACTGGATGCATTCTAGTTTCCTGCAATTAACGCGATAGACTGATTGGTACCCAATCCTACTTGGGTCCTGGTAGGATTAGTCCTTTCGGAACCCACACTTGTATGACCCTGAATGACTTAGGTCGGTGTGTGTTCTGAAATGTGTGTGCATTTATACATGTAGGTGATGATTTTAGCTTTGGAGTGTGATAATATGTGTATGCATGCGCTTTTGGTTTGTAGTTCCTATTATTTAGCATATACCTCTTCTGAACAGGTTTACAGTTGTAGTACCAGTTGGGTTTAACCTCTCTAGCTGCTCGACCAGTGGTTTTAAGTTCATTTCTGAACTTTTGCCTTGGTTTAGCTTCTTTGAGTGGTTCTACATAACCGATACCTCTGTGCTGTACCTGTTCTTTGATGAGTGTTGCTTTAACAGGTTCTTTGACCAGTTCATATGGGTCATATACTGTGCTAGATCTTACAAAGTTCATTGATTGAACCTTGCCTTTTGTTAGACACAGTTGAGGCTCATTACCAGATGATCTGCTGTCATTGCTATTAAAGCCTATGCCAGTTAAATCACCAGCAAGCCTTATAGACTCAAGCATTTCATCCTTTCTGGTAGTCGACGCATTCCAAGTGCTAACCAGTTTGCTGAGTTTCTGGTACGCACACTTGGCTTCATCTCTTTCTTTCACTAGGCGACTGGCTGCTTCCCTTAAGCAATTCAACTCCCTTGATTGTTCACAATCAAGTTTGTTTTCAAGCATTTTAGTTGGAATTGAGTGCTCAGTCTTATAGCTTTCAAAAGATTCGTATAGCGTCTGATACTCATTTATCATGTCCTGCAATGCATTGGTGAGTTCATGATGTGTAAATTCAGATAGGTTGGTTTCATGTACCTCATTTTCATCATTCGCCATTAAGCAGTGGACTTCTTCGTCTTCACTCTCGCTGGATGAGCTATTTGACTCCTCTGATTCTGATTCAGAATCAGCCCATTTGCTCTTACTATCTTCTGCCACTAAAACCTTTTGATCTCTGTCCCGTTTGGATGTTCTTCTGGTTTCCTTGGATTTTCTGTAATCCTTGGATCCTCTTTTGTGATCATCCTTTTTGGGTTTAGGACAGTCTGCGATGAAGTGCCCTGGTTTGAGACAGTTGAAGCATACTCGCTCTTCTTCTTCTGAATTTCCTTTGGAGCTTTGCCTTCGAGGATATGATTGATAAGGTCTCTGGTTCTTCTTCATGAATTTTCCAAATTTCTTTACGAACATTGCCATCGCATCGTTACACATCTTCTCTGGAGTCATTTCAGTAGGAGTAGGCAGAGACTCAGATGCAGTGAGAGCTTTTGTTGGTTGACTTGAACTTGGTTCATCTTCAACCCGAATGCCTATTTCAAATTCATAGGCTTTTAAATCAGCAAACAAATCATGTAGATCTATCTTGTTGATATCCTTCGATTCTCTCATAGCAATGGTCTTGACATCCCATTCTCTTGGTAGACCTCTCATCACTTTGAGAGTGACTTCTCTGTTGGGTAACTCCTTACCCAGACTGCTTAGTTCATTTACTATACCAGTCACTCTTTCATCGTACTCATTGAGAGTTTCTCCATTTATCATTTTGATATGCTCAAACTTCTGCAAAGCCACAGTAAGCTTGTTCTCTTTGGTTTGATCATTTCCTTCACAGAGTTGAGCAATCTTCTCCCAGATTTCTTTGGCTGTTGGGCACATTTTGATTTTGTTAAACATATTTTTGTCCAAAGTTTTGAACAAAATATCTTTAGCAACATTGTCTAGATTTGCTTTTTTCTTGTCTTCATTTGACCATTGAGATCTTTCCTTTTCTACCATTTGTGGATCACCACTTGTGATAGAAGCAGTTGTATTGACTTTCATGATTTTCAACGGTCCTTCGGTGATCACATACCACATATCATCATCTTGAGCACTTAGATGTGCTTGCATGCGGATCCTCCAGTCATCATATTCGTCTTTCTTGAACATTGGAATTTTGCTGAATGAGGCCATCAGTTTTGGTGAATGGTAATTTCTCAAGATTGAGAAGACCTAAGCTCTGATACCACTTGTTAGGATCGGGGTAGTGTTTAGAAGGGGGGGGTTGAATAAACACTAGATATAATTTCGATTTCTTTTGTTGTTAACTGTAAACTGTTAAGTGTTACAGTTGCTTCTCAATAACAGGCAAGTCAGTAGACACTTATTATAGTGCGGAAGACGTCTACAAAACTTGTGAGGAATAAAACTGAAGTAATAAAGCAGTAAACGAATAACACGAGAATTGTTTCTGGAAGTTCGAAGCACAACGCTTCTACGTCTCCCCTTCTTCCTTTGCAGGAAGGATTCACTAGAAGACTTGGTTTACACTTTACAGTATACAACCTCCTTAGGCACTAACACACTTGGCCTAAACTCCTAGCAATCACACTCTTCTTATCTTTTGGATACAAGTGATTTTACAACACTCTCTACAGAATAAAACTTTCTAGCTTTGAGAGTTTCTGAGCAGCAGACTTCAATTGAAAATAATCTTTCACAGATTCAGTTTTGCGGTTTGTCTGCTCTTTGCTGAACGTTTGAAATATCAGTCGTATAGCTTTCTTGCTTTGAAGTATTTCTCTTAGTTTGAAAGTTGCTCAGCACTTCTTCATTCTCTGTTTGGACGTATTTATAGGTTTTGTTGTCCAACGGTAGCCTTTTTGTATATGGAATGGATTAGCTTTCCAAATACCTGTTGTCTTCTTTCCTATTTTGGAAAACAACGGCTCTTTTCACTCTGACGGTAATGGTGGCGGAGATATAGCAGGGTGCGCCGCTCTGTTGTACCTTTGTCAGAGAATGTTGTACTTACTTTGTCTTGTTGCTTAGACTTCTGCTGGTTTCTTTGTTCAACTGGTCGTTCATCCTCTTAAGACCAGTTGATGTCCTTGTTCAGTGAGAGACTTTGCAGTTGATATTTATCCAGTTTATATCTTCACCCGGTTGATGTCTTCATCCGGTTGATGTCTTTACCAGTTGATAACTTTATCCAGTTGATGTCTTCTTCCAATTGATGTCTTGTCCGGTTGGTATCTATCCAGTTGATGTCTTCATCCGGTTAGTGTCTTTATCAGTTGATAGCTTGTCCGGTTGGTATCTATCCAGTTGATGTCTTCATCCGGTTGATGACTTTATCCGGTTAGACTATAATATCCGGTAGGTCTTTAGCATCCGGTTGATCTTTAATATCCAGTAGGTCTTTAGCATCCGGTTGATCTTTAATATCCAGTAGGTGTTTGTAATCACCAAAACTTAGAAATCGTTTTCCCAACAGGTCGCCTCTCAGCGTATTTGGCCACTGCCTCATGGCGATCGATCGCTTCTTTTGAGGCGGTCGATCGCGCTCACTGTTCATTTTCCTGAAATTTTCAATAACGTCGCGGCGATCGATCGCCCTGCCCTAGGGATCGATCGCCTCAACCTGTAAAAGCCAAAAATGGCGTTTTTCTTGCAAAATTTTGCCCAACAACAATCATCACACTCCTTACAACATTAAACCTCAAAATAAACACCATAAAAACTCCTCAAACCAACCAACCCAAAATTCTTTAAATTTCCAAAACTCAAACCAACTCAAATCACAACCAAACTACACAACACCATAATCAAATCGAAGACAAATGCGAGGGGATGGATAATACCTTCTTATCTTCGAGAAATCTGGCTCCTAGGATGAGCCTCCATCGATTTTGCTCATCAAAGGGAAATGGGGAAGGGTTTGGGGTGAGAGAGTGGCGTGAGGGAGAGGAGAGGGAGGAGAGATTCCATATAATGCCGGAATACCGAGTCCATTTGGTTTATATAGCTCCAAAGCTCCAAAATACCGACTCCTCCACAAATACATCATGATTCATTAAATATCATCTATTTTCAATAATTATCTCTCCAACTCAAATTCCATTACCAGCCCCAGTACAGAGTACTCCGGACCCCAGATTCCACCAAAAACCAAATTCCAAGGTTATCTTGGATTCAACGACTCCAAAAACTGGATATAAAATCCCCGAGAGTCCCAAAACCGCAATTAATACACAATTGCCATAATTAAATCCATTAAGGATTATTACCAAACCGGGATTAACATCATTAATCCTCGGGCATCACATTTCTCCAACACCGTTTCCCACAAGACGTACATCTCCTCCTCCGTCAAAGGCAAATCTATTGAAATTTCTCAGGCGATGCTTACAGAGACCTTTGGGCTTCCTACCGCCGGAATGTCCGACTTTGCTCATCTATCTAAGGCCACTCTTGATGACCTTCAGGGTCGAGTATCCATCTTTGGACTGAATATGCAGCCATAATTCAAAAAGAAAGAGATGTTGTTCCATTTCCAGGTACTGTGTGACATTGTTGGCAAACCACTGCTAAGCAAGGATGGAAGCTTTGATGCAGTCACTTCTGAAAAGTTCAGAGCAATGACTGCTATCCATTCCAGACTGAAGGTGAATTGGTCAGCTATTCTGTTTGGAGTTCTGTTGGAGATGGTCATTTCAGCAAAGCAGGCTGTCTGTTTCGCTGTTCCACTCAGCAAGTTTTTGGAATCTATGAACAACGAGCTGGGGAAACCGTCAGCACTAAATCCCTTCAAACTCATTAATCCCAAGGGATTGGCTCTACTCAAGTCAAAGAGTGCTCCCCCCACTCCTTCTGATCTTTTGGCTGTCAAGATAGAAGTTGGTAAAGATCAGGCTGCTGGAAAGAAGACAAGGGTCAAGCGCAAACTGACATTCCAGACTGACTCAGATGAAACCCAGTCTGCCTCGACTCACCAAGCCTTTACCTAAGAAGCCTCGGACCCAATCCACCAAGCCACTGACTCAAGCGCCGACCAAATTGCTCACAGCTGTGCCCCGGGTAACATAAAAAATCCCAGCAGTCAAAGGCGTTGTTATTAAAGAACTGGGTGACTACACCCAATCTGGGATCAAAGCTTCGGTTGTTGTTGGAAAGGGCAAAGTTGTAGTGATCGAGCCGGCCTCCTCCAAGCCTAAATCAGCCGCACAAACAGCAATTGATCTGGCTATGGAGGACATTGAAGAAAAGGTCCAAGCTCTCGCCATTATATTCGATGAATGGCTGAAGTACAGAACGGTGCATCACTTTAATCTGTTCTTCGGAAACTCAAGCGCCTACACCAGATGGAACAAAAAGTTCTCCACGGCACCGAAACAGATGATGTCCGCCTAGCCTTGACTCGAAAAGATCTATTCTGCACTAAACACAGGCTGAGGCTGGCAAATGCACTCGTCCAAGCAAAGAAAGACAACTTTGATATAACCAGTCCAACTATCAAGGACGATAGTGCAGTTATAGCTCAGTTAGAAATGGGCATACTCACTCTGCACATGACCGTCCGAATGCATCGACAAAGGCTAAATATCTCTACTCCTCCTACCAGTCCGATTCAGCCAACCACAACACGGTCTGAGGCAGAGCAGATGAGTGAAAGGTCTGCTGAACCTATTAAAGAGTCAGCGGAGCAGCCAATGATTAATACTCCTTCTGCTGCAGAGGATGAGGACAAAGAAGTATTATTGGAGCCTCCTACCATCCTTATTCCCTTTGCACCCTCAAGCTCTAATGTTCAGATCCCACTTCAGCCGCCCCAGAGAATGTTGTCATAGAAGACATAGTTGATGTGTGACTCGAAGTGTTTGAAATTGTTCAGGACTTACACCGAGAGGAGCCTGCCCTATCAATCTCTCCTCCTATTTCTAGAGCAAGCTCACCCAAGCAGAGCAGGCTGCTGCAGACCTTGAATTTTTGAATCTATTTTCTGCGGGTCTCAGCGAGCTGATCCGATCCGAACAAAGCAAGTCTATTGTGCCGGCTTCCTCAGTCTTTTTACAAGATTTTGCGCAAAAGCTTGACCTCGCACAACCCTCAGACTCTACTGCAAACGGGAAAGAACTGGTCGTGCAACCTACTGAGGAAATCCCAGACTATCTTGATGATGCTCCATCAATCGCCAAGTCCCTACGAAACTTATCTGATAACTTTCTCTTTCTCTCCCAACGAGTGAGAGAAGTTCATCAAAGTCAGTGGACTACATCTCTGAATTTTGACTCATTCAAAGACAAAATGATGTCGAGCATCAATACGATCCACCTTGGTCTGAACAGTCTGTTCCCCCAACAAGCAACCTACATGGCTAGTCTGCGAAAAGAACAGATTGTGCTGGCTTCAGAAGTCAAAACCGCAGTTGCAAAATCCCTTCTCACTCAAGATAATCGTCTAGATTCTATGTGTGCTCAGCTTACGCAGATAGTCGAATCTCTTCAAGAGTTTGCTGATGCCAAAAAGGGGGAAAAGAAGTCAACTCAGCCGAGGAAATAAATGAGAGCTCAGCCGAGAAATAAATAAATTACTTGTAATGAATATCAATTAATGTATTCAAAGTGTTTATAAAAGTCTCATTTTTTTCAGTATGTTCATTTATTATGAACAAAGAGACTCAATCGATCTTAACTCCTTAAAACACTAAAGAAGACAGATAGTTCATTTATGTTGAACTTAACTCCCACAAGAATAAGGAGAATAAAAATAAAGTATCTAGGTTTTGTCATCATCAAAAAGGGAAAATTTGTTAGTTCCGGATTTTAAATATGACAAAACAAACCAGATCGATATGTACCAGATCAGAGTCAACGAGAAGTCAAAACAGACCAGATCGATGAAATCAGAACGATGCAGACCAGATTAGAGTCAACCAGATCGATACAGATCAGGTCAGAACTTAGTATAGTTGCAAACATTGTCTACTAGTCCGAACTACCAAACAGCTATTTATTGAAGCATTTAATGCTGCATTTAATGCTGAAATAGACCGGAGACTGAAGTTACCTTAAATGGTAAAAAGACAAAGCAAATCTTCTCTGACAAGCGCCGATAAAACAGAACTTAGGAAGTTTAAAATGGCGATATGCAATCTGCTCAGAAGTTGACCAAAGTGAAGAGTTGCGCAGAAAAGGAAATATTGTCGTTGGTATAAACGACTATATAAGGATGCAACTTAAATGCTCAGTAGAGAATTTTTTTGATTAATCAAGAGACTGAATAACACACGCTTACAAGTTAAAACATTCAATCTTGAGCAGAACCATCCTTGAAAGATTTTATCTTGCCAATCTGCTCAAAATTCGTAAAGCACGTCTTATTGTAATTATTTGATCATCTAAAGGATCATTTGTGCTTAGAGTAATTCACTCTATCTTTTGTATTTGTGCTAAGATAGAAGAGTGAGATTTGATTGTAACTGTCAGACAGATTGTGTTTGAATAGATTGAGAGACTATGAGTTTCAGTCTGGTAGTGGGGTAAATCCAGCTGAATCAGGGTTGTACAAAAAGTTGTATTACTCAAAGTCTTCTAGTGTTTCCTTGATTGGCAGAAGGGGAGACATAGAAAGATTTGCCTTCGAACTTCCAGAAACATATCTCGTCTACTTACTTTCGTACTACCTTGCATTTCATAGCCATCAACCGTTCTTACTAGCTAAGAACAGATCGTTTTCGCACTTTCATTTCAGTAGTCTGTTCTGCTTAATTACTGGTTAAGAAACAAATTTTATGTACTAACCTGAGTGAAATCAATAAGAGTTAATTTTGGAGGAGTGTTCACTAACCCCCCCTCCCCCCCCCCCCCCCCCCCCCCCCCCCGAAACACTCATGTCCGATCCTAACAGTGTTGCACTTAATTTTAACAAGTGCACGTAATTTTAACAAATTGGTGATTCTAACAAGTTGGTGAACGTAATTTTAATAAATTGATTATTTTAATAAGGTGGTGCACGCAATTTTAACAAATTGGTGCAAGTAATTTTACAAATTGGTGATTTTAACAAGTCTGTGCACGTATTTTTTACGAATTGCTGAGGTTAACTAGTTGATGATTTTAACAAGGTGGTACACGTAATTTTAACAAATTAGTGATTTTAATTAGTTGGTGGACGTAATGTTAACATTTTGTGATTATAACAAGGTGGTGCATGTAATTTTAACAAGTTGACGCACGTAATTTTAACAAATTGGTGATTTTAACAAGTTGGTGAACATAATTTTAATATTTTTTGATTATAACAAGGTGATGCACGTAATTTTAACAAATTGGTGCACGTAATTTTAATATTTTGTGATTATAACAAGGTGATGCACGTATTTTAACAAGTTGGTGTAAGCAATTTTAAGAAATCGGTGATTTTAACAAAGTGGTGTATATAATTTTAACAAATTGATGAATTTAACAAGGTGGTGAATTATGTGCACCAGTCAATTACGTGCACCAATTATTTCACGTGAATTATGCAAACGTGCATCGAGTAACTAATAAATCCAACCAACAGCTGAAATCGAAGAACAAAAAGGGTCAAATCAAGACCAATAGAAACTGAAGCATAACATAGTATAAACCATCTGAACAAGGGTAAAATTTATGTACAACAAAAAAAAAAAACAACAGCAAGAAAATCTTCAACGCACATCAGATCTCTCCCAAAACAGCAACAAAATCGCCCAAACTAAATCAATAAATTTGATTAAATTCAAATTTGAATGTAAAACATTATTAATAAATACATCTATTTGTTAATATGAGAAATGAAAGACTCAAACTCCAAGTGGGTTGCGCCGCCTTTTGCGACGATGATCCTAACAGCGCTGCCCAAATTTGCCGCTCTCTTCCACATCACTTCTCCTTCTTCAGAAACCATAAGTCTACTTAAAGCTTTCTCTACACAACAAGATCTTACCAGCACATATCTAGCTCCCCACTCCTTCACAGTGTAGATTCTTTTACAGAAATTACACCAACATTGTCTTTTGGCAAGTTGCAATATATTTTGATAACTAAGATTTAAATATTACAAAATATCACCCAAAATTTTTCATTTTCCATGCAATATCACCCCCATTGAGTTCTTTGTAGCTTTGTTCATCACATCTTCTCATTAGAACAAAATGCATACCAAATTGGATAAAAATAAGGGATCATTTTTGTGGTAGCTCTGAAATAGTATAATGTGATGCATACTAACCTTTATAAAGCATACCACATGCCCGATGCACCAATTGAAAAACTGGAACGGCACGAAAATCTTGACTCGAGATTTCTACGGATTCTCTTCTTTGCTTTATCCTGCTCTCGGTACCGTCCTCTTCTTTCCTCCCCCTGTCGGTTCTTTGAAAGTTGTTCTCAATTTGCATGCTCCACTTCTCGTGCTTTCCTCTTGGCCTCTTCCTTGAGTTTGCATTTTTTTCATCTGCGGGAAAAAAAGGTAAGGGTTTGATAAGTGTGATTTTTACATTTATATTGCTATAAATTTATATGCATTTTATTATTATTCTTGGACAATATTATATGTTTTCGTGTTGTTTTATGTATGTCCCAGGAATAAAGGTCCAAATGCATAAAAGTGGAGAAAATAAGCTTTAATTAATGAAAGGGCCAAACCGAGCACAACCGGATATTATCGAACATGGATGAAATATTATATTATAATATATGATATTATAATATATGATATATAGCAGATTGAAGGAGCATATATTATTATAAGATATCAAGAAGAAGAGACGGATATGAGAAAGACATTAAAAGGAGATATACGTGAGCAAGAGTGATGTGAAGGTAGAGGAGAGCAGGAACATGAGAAGATAAGAACGAACAGAAGTGAGCAGATTGAGAAAAGATATTTACTTGAATAGATTGGAAGGAACGATATCAGAAGTAACGAGAGGAGAAGTGAGCAGCAAGTGCCGTGAGGGGGGAGCAGAATAAAAAAAAAATTTACGAAGAGGAGGAATTACAGAGAAGAGAGGAGAAAGTTACGGGAAGTTGGAGACCATATTTGAACAGATTATAAAAACAGGAGGGACAATATCTGATAAAGAGGGGAGTGACATGCGAGAAGATTTAGGTAGATAGCAGATATACGCACAACCATAGGGTAGAGAAGGGACGCCTCATCCAGCTTCCATCTTCACGTCCATCAACCTCCATATACAAGCCCCTTCTTCCAGAACCACCACTCACCTCATGCCTTCACCCAAAACCCATCTCACGCCATACACCTCCATCTCAACACACGTCCATCCCTCTTCACCGTCCATCATACCACCTTTCACCATATGATTTTGGAACATCTCCAACAAGGCGATTAAAGCGACGATCGAGAAGGAAGCAAGAGAAGGAGCGATGATCTACAACCGGAGTCGATGCTGGGAGTTTATTCTTACTTTTAAACTTTAGTTTTAGTTTTATTTTGATTATATCATGCTTGGATTGTTTCAAGACATGTTTAAGTATTGGTATTTATTTATGAGTATGAACTAAGTTTATTTATCGAGGCTAGGCGAACCTTTGTTATGAACCTTCGATTTGATGATTTAATGATTGAATTCGTATAGTTCTTTGCGTATGTTTTATGTTCTTCATGCTTTTAGAGGATTGATCACCTTTGAATGATGTTAGTATCGTAATTGAGATCGAGAGATGGTTTTATGATACTGAATTAATAACTCATACCATGAATTTTACACCGAGACGAGAGATGACGTCAACTACATGCGTGATAGCCATAGATATCTAGTAATTGAAAGCTAGGAGTTTTCATGGATCTTATGCAATATTGAGTTGTTAAATAAGTACACGAGAGTGACTTACTGCAATTTGATATTAGGTTTAATATAACTCGAGAGAGTATATTAGATAAATTTGGAGAACTCGTCTTAGAAATATTTGGATATTCAATCGAGAATTGTAGGGATTGCATTGGTGAGCCGACGTCTCGATAATCTTTTCTTGTGGATTTTTCTCGTTTACTTTGATTGACTTGGTTGGATTAGTAGTTAATTTTAATTAATTAGTAGTTTAATTATTTAATTAATTTTCGTAGGTTAAATATAGTTAAAAGTGTCTTATTTGGTACTTACGTGTTAGTCCATGTGGGTTCGACAATCCGTATTCTTCCTATCTATACTAAAACTTGACACCGTGCACTTGCGGTAGAATCGCTAGAAATAACTGTTTAGAATAAAAGCGACCAGGGTTCAAGCGTCACATAAGTAGAGTTTTGGTATGGTTGATGTTTGGAGATTTGAGGTTGTTTGAGTTTGTGAAGGAGAAGGCTGAATAGTGCCCGAAAATCGCATGTGCAAGACTCGGCGATCGATCGGCGCCTCCAGCGATCGATCGCGAGCTGCAAGGGCTGAAGGCAGTAGCCTTCAGCGATCGATCGCGAGTTTGGCGCGATCGATCGGCGAGGTCGCGATCGATCGGCCCAAACTCGGCGATCGATCGCGAATTGGAAATTTTTGTTGCTCGAGGCAGTGTGGTCTCGCGATCGATCGGGGCTGTATGGCGATCGATCGCGAGACACCAAAAATGGTGTTTTTGGATTTTTTTGTAGGATTTTTGGTATTGGACTATTATTGGGTTCTAATATTGATTTGTGTGAATGTCTAGAACCATCCCAGGTGGCAACACAGCCAAGGCATTGAAGTTCTACCACATCCTACATTTTGGAAAGGTACGTGAGGACGTACGGGCACCCAACGGTACATGTATCTAATATACTCAATGTTTATGCATTGTGGATGCGAGTATATATGTGATTATGCATTGTGGATGCAAATACATGTTGAATTATGCATGATGATTGTAGATGCATATGATTATTGGTGCACATCCCATGAGTCGTGGTCATCCCTTGATGATTTTAATGCTTGCCGCTATTTGTTTTGGTTCCGCTAAATGTGAAGCGAGGGGTGGGAGCGCCGCATGTCACATTTGAGCGTGGTTATCATATAGGGGGAGGAAAGGATATTTGCCGCTCAATGTGAGGCGAGGGGTGGGAGTACCGCTTGTCCATTGAAGCGAGGTTATTCTATGCCGCCTATATGTAAATAAGCGAGGGGCATTAAAATACATTGTGATGGACAGACTAGGGAATGGTGACCGGTATTTGATATTGATGAGATGGTATTGTGTCATGACATGTCTAGACCATTAAAAATAATCTATTGATTATACTCATGAGTTATGGTACAGGGACAACCAAACTGGAAGCGTTTTGAAATGCATGGGAAAACAGGAAGTGTTTTAATTGTGTTTTATGCATTTACGCTTTATATTCATATTGTGTTGAATATGAATGATATTATTGCTCATGTTTGGGGGTTGTCCTTGTAGGTACACTTTTGGCATGATAGAAGGGCTAAGCGGGTTGAGGTGGTGAGCTTGTGGAGAATTCTTTTGAGACAGGAAGGACAGGATTAAATTTTTGTATAGTGTCCACTCTAGGAGTAGTGTAAAACTATAGTTGATAACATTCTTTTGATGGGGAATGTAATTAATCCATTGATAGTCCTCATTTTGGCATGTAATTCTTAAAGCTCATAGACTCAACACGATTAATTCACTCTGATCATTTATATTAGCTCTATTTATGCCTTTGATCCGCACTTAAGGATTAGGGTCCTTACAAATATAGAGATCGATCGCCAAAGAAGATTTTTGAAAAATAATGACGCATTGATCGATCGCTGGAAAACATAGATCGATAGCTGCGCGAGTCCAGCCCATTAAAAATTAGCGGCTGCTAGGTTTAAAACTTGAATCCTATCATTCTTTTTGGGACTTTTGACACTCTTTCAAGGGCAAGACACATTAAGGAGGTTGCTACTATTCCAAGGGAAATGATTCATCCCAAAACGAAGGCGACTTTCATCTAGGGACGGATAAGTGCTTCCATGCCGTTTTGTATCTCTTACTTTCGTTCGTTTATGAATTTCTCAAACATGTCTATGTGTTTTATGAATTCTATGATGAACTAATCCCTTCTTTCTAGGGGGGAAGACGTAGCTTGATTGGATATTATCTTTTGGTTTGATTGATTTACATATTAGGATTTATCGCATGGTTTATTTGTGTTTTCTTACTTTGAATGCAATTTAATTGACTGAACATTGATTTAATTGTAATATTTGTTTGTGATCTATCACTTGCGAGAGTTGATTGTGAACATGACATAGGAAAACACATCGTGGATGTTTATATCGTCGATAGGCGTATAACTCCATTGAAGCCTTTGAGAATTATTGTGCAATCAATATTGTTTAATTTTTAATCTTAGAGAGGGATATCAACATTGGTATTGAATGATAATTTATGCTATCACTTGGGAAAGGGAGTAGGAAACACTTAAGAACTCTTGACTAATAAACTAGATAAATATATAATATTGTAATTGATCATAAGAAACATATTTGATAATCAAGTGAAATCGGATCTCTAAAATCCTTCTCATAATTAATTCTCTTGAATTGTTGCAACTGCTAGTTAGTGATTTACGTTATTTGACAATCAACAAAACTACTCGTTTTTCTAAATAGGATTAAGACCATCTAGCACAAGTATTTAATTAATATTATAGACCAATCCTCGTGGGTTCGACTTCCGTATTCATCCATATACTAAAACTTGACATCGTACACTTGCGATACGTTTTGCACGCAACAAGTAGCTTACTGACGAGGAGCCCGTCGACTGAATTTACAAAGGTCTCCTGGAAGATAAAGTCTACTGGGTGCCAAGAGTTGAAGTCATCATTTACCGGATGCGGAAAATTGAAGTCTATTGGATCAGAGTATCATAGCTCACTGTAAAGTCCACTGGCGTATTCACTGGAGGATACGATCAGACATTACAAGACATCAATTGATTTTAGTTCAGCAGATTAAATCACTAAGGATAAGTCAGCAGACGTAAAAAGGCAACATGATAAAACTTGAACAGATTCACTCTAACAATAATACCACAGAACGTCGTACTGTCATATCAGCGCCACCAACCTCGTCAGAATGAACTAGTTGTTGGTGAACGGATTTAGAAAGAAGACAAAAGGAATTTGGATGAAAATCAGGAAGCTGATTTTGCACGGTTATTTCCATTTGAAGAATAGTTCAGTTAGACTTTCGAGTCTATAAATAAGTCGAAGAGCAAATTGAAGAAAGCTCTCCACACTCCGAATCTTGATTATACTTCATTCACAAACAAGCAAAACACTCATTCAAACACTTACTGAAATATTATGAAGTTTTGCAGAGCAGTATCTAAGCATTATTGAGATCGAGAAGATCTAAGCATTCTAGTCTACTGCTCAAGAACACTCAAGGATAAACAGAGCTTTTATATCTTGTGAGAGTGTTGTAAAAATCATTTTGTAATATTTGTGATTATAGTGTTGCTAGGAGTTTAGGCAAATCTGTGTGGGTGCCTAAGTATGTTGTATATTGAAAGTGTAAACCAAAGTCTTCTACTGTAACCTTCCTGCAATGAAAGAATAGGAGACATAGAAGCATTTATGCTTCGAACTTCCAGAAACAATTCTTGTGTCATTTACTTTCTGCACTTTACCTTACTGCCCCTTTACATTTGCCTATCAGTTCTTAACTCACAAGTCCAGTATATACATTCCGCACTATTTTTTAGTTATCTACTACCTTGTAATCTATTGAGATCTTACTGCAATACTTAACAATCTGCTGTATTTTGAAGAATCAATAAATTGAACATAGTGTTTATTCAACCCCTTCTAAATCCTAACAACCTAAATGAATTTTCTTTGTTCTAATTCAATAAATAATTACAAAAATACCAATAACTGTGTATAATTTGTTAAATCATCCACCCAGATTGTTTCAAATTTAGTCTTTTCGGTATGATTATTTTATAAAAGCATGAACTCAACTAGCTAACATGATTGAGATAGTTGGTAGCTTGATGCCAAATATTTGGTCTTAGATTAGACGAAGCCAAATTAAAAATCCAACAAACACAAAATGCTACGATTCATGGAAACTGTACCCATCACAATTATTTTTTGATTAAACATAGGATGGTACTAATACCTTTCTGAATACAATTATTCTTCAAAACTCGTTTTCTTTCTTCTTATAACACTAGGCAAGTTTCAACAATATATTGCAAGAAAATATTAATTTTTTTTTAAAAAAATTAATGTATATTGCTTTTTTGAAAAGTTTTATATTTAGAGAAATAAATATCACCATTTACCTCCATATATATATATATATATATATATATATATATATATATATATATATGTGTGTGTGTATGGTTACTTTTTAAAAATTTCGTTGTTTTTAGCTCAACCATCAAAATCTTGATATCCTTTTATCTAATCTCGCCAGTCAAAATGTAGGTAAAAAATTTATGGGGCCAAATTTTTTTTTTCAAGGGAGAATTTTATTTTTGAGGGAAAATTATAATTTTTGGAATTCTAAAATGTAATTTAATTTTTTAAAAAAGGTATAGGGTAAATAAAAAAAATGACATCCAGGGCAAGTAAGGGAGATTCGCTCGGTAGCCCCAATAATTTTGAATCATGCATACGTTTTTTTAGTATGTGGTGAGATGTAGAATAGATTGAACGATATAAGGAACTTTTGTAAAACCGATACAAAAATCTTTTGTAAAACCGATACAAAAATTATTATTAATTGTGATTAGGAATCAATGTCGGGTTGGAAAGGTGCGGCGACCCCCAAAAGTCTAAGCCCATAGCCCAACCACCTAACACGAGGTTCAACCTCGGAATTTACTGTTGGTTTATTATAGTTTTTTCGTGGAATTTAATTTATTTATTTAAGAAACCCATAACTTATTTAATCTTGTAGCAAAACTTGCTATTTTTGTTCCTTTTTAAAAAAAATTAAATTAAGTCATTCATTTATGCTCATGACAGACCAAGGTGGATTTGGCTTCAAATATATTTTTTCTAGATTTAGAAGTAATTTTTTGTAGAAAAATTTAAATTTCGTTTTTATTTATTTTTATAATTTATAATATATGTCTTTTAAAGTTTAATTTTTAAAAAATTTAAGTTTCGTTTCGTTTCGTTTTATTTTATTTATAATTATTATATATGGCTGCTGAATGTTAACAGGTTTCTTAGATTTTAGATCCACTCAAATCAGCCAGAGAGTGGGACAACATTTTCTGCAACTTTATCCAAAATTCCTAACTTCAAAGAGTATTAGCATGTGCGAATCTAACCGCGAAAAAATTATAGGATTTTTTTTTGATCCAGGCAAAAATACAGTTTATTTAAATATATGGGGTAAAAATACAATACATATATATATATTTTAAAATATTTAGAAAGAAAAACTTTAAAGAGTATAACAAACAACTTCAATTTATTTAGAAAAAAGGTTAGAATATATTTCAAACATATAAATATAAATAGAAAAAAACAAACAACTTCAATTTATTTAGAAAAAAGGTTAGAATATATTTCAAACATATAAATATAAATAGAAAAAAATGGTTTTTTTCTAATTTCATGCATATTTCTTTATTACAAAGCAAGCATATAACTTTAAATGATGACAATACTTGGTTAACCATCTATTAAATCAACGTTGGTGTGGTTGATTTTTCATAATTAAATTCGAATTAAAACGATATATATTATTATTAATATAAAAATAAATCGTTGAAACATCAATTAAAATAAATTGATAGTTTCTTGGAAATGAGACCTATCTTTAAATTTATTGGTTCCAGCTATTTTTTTTGTTGGATTGGTGTATATATATATATAAAAATATATATATCTATACTATATTATAAAGTATAAACCCCATATAATAACTACTTTGGTCCGTCCAAAATAGACCAATATCAAATTACTTATATACCCCTACCATTTCATCTACACTATATTTCTTTCTTTCGATAATGATAATTAACTATTTGTTACTTTTAGTTGATTAATTGTATATATTTGTTATTTTTACTTAATTAATTATTTTTTTCGGAGAAAATTCAAATGTCAAATTACTTATATACCCCTACCAATGGATAGATTTATTATGTTGCACACGCGTTGCGTGTGCGTGGTCCGCTAATATGAATTAGGTCCCTTCCCATATTAACAAACTGTACAGTACAGCTTGTTAATAAATCACGCAACCCCTCCAATCATTATAGACTTTCACTTTCGAAAGTACCACCCGCCAACATCCAAAAATTATTATATCCAGAAATTAAATATTTATATAAAAATCTATACAATTTATTTCTTGGGTGATCAATATAATTGAGTAAAGTAAATATACGTCACAATAAATCCGTTATAGTTGAAGTCCATAGTTGGAAAGCCATTAACGACAAAAGAATATCTTAATGTTTAAATCAATGTTTTAAATGTGATTTGATCATATACGGTCTATATAAAATGTGAAATCTATATATTCAAATTAAGTTTCGATTTTTGGATTTTTGGATTATGCTAGAACGACGATGAGTTAAGGAAATAATATTTTTTTTATAATATGATATTAAGTAATAATAAATAATAATAAAGAAAAACGGAAGAAAATACAGTAAAGGCGGGCAATGGCGGAAGCTGACAAGTCATCTTCATGCTTCGCTATCCAACTTTTTGATGCACCCCGCCTATACATACATAAATACATTCACACAGACTTGTATGCATATGCTTTTTCAAAACTCATAATTTTCAATCTCCCAACGATTAAAGTATATTTCTTCATAAATTTGGTTGATTCTTGATTATCCTATTCCACCCTCCGGTCCCTTTCCCAACAAACAAATTCTACGTGTCCCTTGATCTTCATTGCCCATCAACCCATATATATAAAGATATATGAATGTAAATTGTCCAGAAAAGTACAGGGCGGGGATAAATATATAGCTGTACTGAGCGTTTTAGCTATCGCTTCTTCAAGAATTATCAAGGTATGACCATGTCTCTGTACTGTGACCTATTATTCTATTTTTGAGCTTTTGTTGATTCATAGTTGTAATTTGCGAGTTCCCTTTGAGTATTGAAGTATTTGGTGTTTTTGGAGTTATTCCTGTTCACAAGGCTTGGAATTAATTGAAAAAAATACTGAAATTTGGAAATTTTCATGCTTCATGAGCTATAAATATATGAAATTTCATTTTTTTGGAGGAACATAGTACTCGCATTGACTCCAGTTATTTATTGGCGTTGTGGACTAAATGTTTGAAATAATAGTTAGGCTTTCTGATTTTTAAGGTTTTTGTTTGAATGAAAAGTTATGGAATTGTTCTCGTATATTTTTCGTATGCAGAACAAAGCCTTTTAACCAAAGTTTCAATGCCTGGATATGTGATGGATGGATCTAACGGTGAAAATTTGGCCAAAGATTTGGAGGGATATAATGTGCATCATAAAGAAATCTTTGCAGAGAAATCTCCAAGAAGTCCATTGAGTACTCACAGTCTGTCTCTGAGCACAATGAGCAGCTATGATGCTGACTCTGTTGAGCTGGCCTTGGATGGAGCGATCGACACCTCAATCGAGCAACTTTATCGCAACATCTGTGAAATCCAAAGCACGGATCAGTCATCGTCGATGCGTAGTATGCGTAGTTTTTATTCGTATGGTGACGAATCAAGGATTGAATCTGAGTTGCGTTTTTTTGCTGGGGTAGATTATGGTGTGGTCGAGGTTGAAAAGGAGGTTGTGATGGAGAAAAGTCGTGGAGAAAATGATTCCAAAGATGAAGTTCTTGATCAAGATTCGGGTAAGTCTATTTTGCAACCTCGAGCAAAACGAAATAACTTAGAAGCCTGTCGGAAGGGTAGTTTGAGGAGCAAAACTTTTCATGGCAGACCTCCAACTGGGAAACAAAGCGGGAAGAGTATGAATAGGTTGAATACAGTCTTCTCGAAAAATGAGATGAGTTCTCCTTTTGCAGGGAAGAAATACCCGAATGGAAGTGAAAATCAACGTGAACCTGGATACCTTGGACCGTATTTACTCAAACAGGCAAGAAATTTGGTAGCTTCAGGGGATAATAATTGTCAAAAGGCTTTGGAACTGGCTCTTCGGGCAATTAAATCCTTTGAATTTGCCTCAAATGCCAAGCCTAATTTAGACTTTGTTATGTGCCTACACACTGTGGCAGCATTATACTGCAGGCTTGGCCGGTATACTGAGGCGATTCCCATTCTTGAACGATCAATCGAAATTCCATTGGTGGGTTTAGGCCATGATCATGCAGTCTCCAAATTTGCAGGGTATATGCAGTTAGGCGATACATATGTGATTCTTGATCAGTTAGAGAAATCTATACTGCTTTACACCGCAGGTCTGGATATTCAGCGACAAGTTCTTGGAGAAAAACATCCTCAATTCGGTGACACGTGCAGATACATAGCTGAAGCCCATGTTCAAGCAATGAAATTTGATGAAGCTGAGAAGCTTTGTTTGGTGGCTCTTGATATCCATAAAGAAAATAAAACATCGGATTCTGCACAAGAAATAGCGGATAGGAGATTAATGGGACTTATCTGCGATTCCAAAGGAGATTATGAAGGTTCCCTCGAGCATTATATTCTCACAAGAATGGCCATGGTTGGTAATGGACAGATTGCAGAAGTGGCCGACATAGACTGCAATATCGGGGATGCATATCTATCATTGGCTCGGTATGAAGAGGCAGTTTTCACATATCAAAAGGCTCTCAATATGTACAAGGCAAGTAAAGGAGAGAACCATTCATTAGTTGCTATGGTATACATTCGTTTGGCAGATTTATACAACAAAATAGGGAAATTTACTGAATGTAAATCGTACTGTGAAAATGCTCTTCCAATTTATGACAAGCCATCTTCCGGTTCTCTCCCGGAAGAGATTGCCAGTGGTTTGGTGGACATTTCTGCTATCTATGAATCAATGCACGAGCCAAACCTGGCACTGCAGTTGCTACAGAGGGCTATAAAACTGTACAGTGATGAACCAGGGCAGCTGAGTGTAATAGCAGGAATTGAAGCACAAATGGGGTCTCTTCATTACATTTTGGGAAGCTATATTGAGTCTTACAGATCTTTAAAGAACGCCATTTCTAAGTTTCGGGAAACAGGAGAGAAGAAGTCTGCCATCTTTGGTGTTGTTCTGAATCAATTTGGACTTGCCTGTATGCAACTTTCTTTGATAAATGAAGCCTGTGATTTGTTCGAAGAAGCCATGATTGTTCTTGAGACGGTGTGCGGACCGTGCCATGTTGACACCCTAGGAGTCTACAGCAATCTTGCGGGCATATATGATGCAATGGGCAGGTAACCATGGTTTAAAACGTGAAATGATATGTATTTTGAATATTTAGATAAATGGATCAGTTACTGAATTTAGTTGAACTGATTTTGTACAGAACTAGTGACGCAATCCAAATCTTAGATTATGTTGTGGAGATGAGAGAGGAGAAGCTTGGAACTGCAAATTCCAGCATTGAAGACGAAAAACGTCGACTGCATGTGTTACTAAAAGAATCGGGGATGGTCCCAAGAAGAAGATCGAAATCTTTAGAAGCCTTGATCAATCGTCAATAATTCTCGTATGCATGTAATCCACTCGAATTAGTTCGTCTTAGGTTAGAACTTGTTCATATAGTTAAAAAGTCCATTGTCATTCATTGTTGTTTCAAGGATGGTACATCATTTTCCGTTGTAGTTTCCATAAACATTGATTTTAAGTCAATATAACTGCATTCTTTTGAAAACAACAGCTCCTGCTTTTCACTATTTTCTATACACATTGGGATGAGAATTACTGGTTGGCCTACCAACTTAATCAAACTTATTCCTAAAAAGATGGCATCGGATTGAAATTTTCATAAATCGAAATAATCAACAATAATGGAACTAAATGAATCAAATATGATCACTTGGAACAAAGAGCTAAAATTTGCACACCCTCACGCGGCAAGGGCGTAGCCCACCCCAGGGCTGGTGGCTCCAGCCCATGGTATTTTTTTAAAATAATTTAGTAATTAATATTTTAGCCAAACCCAAAATGATGTTAAGGCAATTGTATTACTCTTTCTCCATTTCTCCCTTGTTCACGGATTTCTAATCGTGCGATACTGCTCGAAGATTCATTATTTTATTTCAGGCTTCCGTCACTTTCACTCGTTTTCAGGAAGAAGCTCTCATCTTTTCATTGGCAGGTAAATTTAGATAGTGGCTTGACTGTTGCTTCATTATTGTAGATTTATTGATGGTTTGAAAATGAGTCTTTTTTTTTTTTTTTTCAAGAAAGAATTGTTAGCTGTTGAAAGTAATTTTTTTTTTAGGTATTGCAAGATTAAGAGGAAGTACTGAGGAAATAATAATCTAATATATATTGTTTGGTCGACCAATTTTTAATAAAATTGTGCCTTCTTTTACAGCAATAATAATTGATTATATAGTAAAGATGTATACATTAAAATAATAATTTATGGATTCATATTGCCATATGATAAAACTTTAGTAATTTACTAGTTGATCTGTATATGTAATCTTAGTTTTTAAACTTTTATTCGGCTCATGTGCTTAATCATCTAGATATTGAAGGGATGGAGAAAGGAAAAACTATTGACTCATTTTTTAAATCGAAAGAGAATACATCAACAAGCGACAGACATTCTCCTTCAGATATGAATATCTCAAATCCCAGTGACCAATCTCCTAACAAATCTCCTAGGAATGAAGTTGAAACGTGCTTTCCTGGACATGATCCGGCATTACGTATTCCAATATGGAAATATTCTGTTAATCAGAGGGATGAAGTCAGACGAGCTGACATCAAGATGGAACCATATCAACCTATTAAGAGCGAGTATCCACCGACCTAATTCGAGAGCCAAAATCGTCGATTCCAAAGCCATTGACTTAATAAATTTACTTGGTTAGAGTACTCTATTTCGAAAGATGCTGTATTTGCTTTCCTTGTTTCATTTTGAAAAATGAGCATTCTTGCGATTCTGCACTTACGAATTATAGATTTGAATAATGGAAGTGCGTTAATGATGGGGATAGATGTGTTTTTTTTAATGCATATAAGATGTCCCACTTCACCACATAATAGTGCTACAAATTCGGTTCAATTGCTAATTTGATGAATGTGCCTTGCCATATTGATGAATTGTGATGCGTCGAATATGCATCGCAAAATCCAATATTCAAGGACCAATAAGACCCCAAAAATGGGAAAGAGAGAGAATAAAGACAGCATCAGGTCCCTACACAAATTGACATTCCAGCACAAAGATCCAATATTGAAAATGATTTCATAATTTTAATTCATATATAAGAAATCAAACTTATCCCACCTCAGTCAACTCTTGACAGGAAGAATCACTAAACAATCTTCGCGATCTGTTGCCTGTGTAATTGCGTTGAGCTCCATGTACTATTTATTGATGAGAAATAGGGAAGATGATGTTAGGCAACCATCTTGCTCTCTTCCAAATGTGAAAAATAAGATGATGTTAGGCAACCATCTTGCTCTCTTCCAAATGTGAAAAATGGTTTGTTTGTTGCTGTCCTGAGGGGCACTGCCCTTAGGGGCATCATCCACCAACCATATAGAATCTTTTTTTTCTTTTAAAAAAAAAATTTCCAAATGAACGGGGATGATGCCCCTAAGGGCACTGCCCTTAAGGGCATCATCAAACAAACCGTGAAAAATCTGCCGTGTAGTGAAGCTCTCGGCATTCGGGCCTCGCCAGAGCACTGCTCACTGCAGGCTTCGCACAACAAAATGTTGGAAATATTAGTCACATATTGTATTTTTTAGTAATTAGTAATTAGTAATTTCTAATTAGTAATAATATCTATCTTGATTGAGATTTGTTCATTAGGCTACGTTTGGTTCAAGTGATAGTGGTAGGATTGTTTATTAATCTTCCAACATCAGTTGTTCTTCTTACATATTTGCCTCCCACTCAAATCCCTCGTCCCTTCTGAATATTGCACCAAATTCAGAATGTGCCATCACACCATGGACTTGTGATGTGTGTTCACATGAACTACAATAACATGGATAAAAAACCATTTTACCTCTTTGCCCTTCTAATACGCAACCCTACCTTCAGTTAGACATGACCACGGTTTGTGACCGCCGGTTGACTGTTCAAAAGAGCTCGACCCTTAACCTTAACCTTCGTAGACGGTTCCGGTTACGGTTCGTAAACCGTCGGTTACGGTTACGGTTAACCACCGGTTACGGTTCGACCCTTATATTTTTTAAATTTAAAAAATTAAAATTTTTTTAAAAAAATTTAAAAATTACTATAAAAGAATCATAAAAAAGAACAAAGGAAATGTAAGGGGAATGAGAGAGTTTGAATTTTTTAAGTTGCCATTAACTCTCTATATTCGTATGAATCATTTAGCAATTTATATGTTGAGTTCTAACGTGTGTGTATATCTAGCTGAATCTTACAAAACTTACCACATTGTTTCAACAAACTCGATGGGACCACAAATAAGATAATGTCATTTTAATTGATTGAATCTGGTTATCTAACGATACTAATTACATATGAAATTGGTATGAAACATATACAAGTTTGATACTAATTACAAATGATATTAGTATGAAACATTTACAATTATGATACTAATTACATATGAAATTCGTATGAAATCTATACAACTTTGATACTAATTTCAAAAGAGTTTGGTATGAAACATTTACAGTTATGATACTTCTTACATATTAAATTGGTATGAAAAATATACAACTTTGGTACTAAGTACAAATGATATTGAAACATTTACAATTATAGTACTAATTACATATAAAATTGGTATGAAACATATACAATTTTGGTACTAATTGCAAAAGAAATTGGTATGAAATAATTTATGAAACAATTACAAGTTTGGTACTAATTACATATGAAATTGATGTGAAACTTATACAACTTTGTTGCAAATGATATTGACATTAAACATTTAAAATTATGATACTAATTATATATTAATTTGACGAGTATAACATTGAATTATTTGTTATTTATCCATTAAAAACAACACAAAAGTTATTGTTATGTTAAAAAAGTTAGTAATGAGATTTGTCACTATCAATTTAAATAAGAAACAAATGTCAATAAATTTATTTTTATGATGATTTCATTGATTAATCATAAATATATTAAGTTAGAAGTTATTAATTTATATAATATAAAGTTAGTGAATTATCAATTTAATACGCTGTTCCCTATTAAAATATTTTATTAATTAATCAAATATTATATTATCGAGTTTCTATTGTAAGTCATATTGTGATAAACTAAGATATATTTATTTAATTATTATTATATAATGTAAATCAAACAATGAACATAAACTGCTTGTAGAATAATTAAAAGATATATAATATATTTGTTTTGTAATAATTTGCTTCATTATTAAAATATTTTATTTTACAACCACTATTTATAGTTCTTATTAATTTATCCAACACCTTTTGTTATATTTACTTTGTTATAGATATGTTTCTATTATACAATATTTATTTAAGAGCATAACATATTTTTTAGATAATTTTTATTTGTCAATATAAAATAGTTATTATTGTATTACACATATACTATATATTGTCGTTTAATATATATAATTATATTATCTAAAATAAAATAATCAAGACAATAACTTATTGGTGAGAAGTTCTATATGCATGATAGAGGTTAAGAGTTCGATTCTTCAACAAAAACTTTAAATTTTAAATAATAAATAATAAATAATTTAAAAAAAATTAAGGGGTGGAACCGACTATTAACCGTAATCAACCCGTACAGTGACGTGTGACAGGCCGGTTACGGTTCGGAACCGTTGAATCTGGTCAATGGATAACCGGCCCATTGACCCGGTTACGGTATGAGCCGGGCCGCTATTATTTTATAACCGCGGTCATGTCTACCTTCAGTAAACGAATTTCACAAAGCATAGCCGCAATGTCTTCTTCTCCTCTGTTGATGGCTTCGCACCGCGGTCATGTCTACCTTCAGTAAAGGAATTTCACAAAGCATAGCCGCAATGTCTTCTTCTCCTCTGTTAATGGCTTCGCACTCGATCTGAAGATGAATTGGAGTAACCCAATGTTTTCCATTGCTGCTTCTGTGACATTGCCAGGTTTGATCTACAATGCATTTTGGGTTATAACTCCTCGATTTTCAACAATCTCTTTCTTACTTGAAATTTGAAAACTAGCTATAATGTTATCTATCTTGTATCCCAAATTCAGATTCGTATCACCCATCTGGTAATCGCTTTGGAAGATTGATTCGATCTTAAAGAGGACGTAAATATTACAGGTAAATATTTCTTCTTTCTTTACATATAATTCAAAATGGAGGTATAATGTATGTATGTTGGTAACCAAATGCAGATTTCTACCACTGATTTTGAGCAATTTCTGAGGTCGATCTTTTTTTGCATTTGGTTTAATTTATTTTTATTGTTGTTAAATTTTTTGGTTCAATACATAAGAAAGATGTTCACTATTATCTTTTAATAAAAAAAAAAGTCCATTATTGTAACCACAATGAAATGCATACGTTCTCCACTATATCCTACACGCACACAATTCATGTAATTCGTAAAGGATACTGATTTGTCTACCTATTTTAAAAGGTTTCAGAGGTTTATTGTTATTCCAATTTGGTTATAAATTTTATGTGTTGGTAAATATTTTGGTTCTATAAATTATCATGATGCTCATTGTATGCACATTCTAGAGAAACTTTTTGGGTTGAGAACCGCTGCCATGTCTACCATGGACAACGAAGATGATTATTTCGAGGATGCATTGTTGTATACCATACGGTGATTTGTCATTTGTTTTCTTGAGTCTATTAACACGGTATTGCGAGAAATACATTCTATATTGTAAGCTTAGATTCCTTCGAACAAACATATCTTACCACGTGGCAGGAATAATAAGTACTCAGTTCAACCACTTGCATAGGATGACAGAAGCCAGTGATGTGCAGTGTGTTGTGAACTGTGCAGTGTCTTGTGAACTTGAGGATGTGTCGAAATGCATTTGGGAGACTATGCTACTTGGTAAGGCATGTTGGTGGGATTGTGGATTCTAGATATGTCAGGGTTGAGGGGAAGGTTGCTATATTCTTGTCTATATTAGCATATCATAAAAAAATAGGATTTGACACAACCATATATGAAGTTGGCTCATTGTAAGCATCCATTTCCATGAAGTACTTTGAGCAATTCTTAAGCTACACCCAATATTTCTCGTGAAGCCTGTGCTTGTTGAGGAGACTTCTTCTCACGAAACATGGAAATGGTTCAAGGTTTGTACCTACCATTCGATGAGATTTATATATGATTCTTACAGATATTCGTTATATGATTCTATATCTATCATGTACACAGGGTTGCCTTGGCGCATTGGATGGTACATATATCAATGTTCACGTACCAATCACAGAGAAACCAAAGCATAGAACAAGAAAAGTGTCAATAGCAGTTAATGTTTTGGGTGTGTGTGATCGTGATATGAAACTCATCTACGCCTTAACAGGATGGGAAGGTTCGGCAGCATATGCAAGAGTGCTTCGGATGCCATACATCGACAAGATGGCTTGAAGATCCCTAGAGGTAATACTAGAAGACGTAAGTTTTACCAAACCACTGAAATGAACATACACTAATAACCGATAATCATGACATGGTGCTACTATCTCTGTGACAATGGATACGGCAATGTAGAAGGATTCTTAACCCCATACAGGAGAACCAGATATCATATTAATGAATGGTCAAATTGTAATAGAGGACCCCAAAACTATAAAGAATATTTCAACTCCAAGCATTGTCGTGCACATAATGTTATCGAAAGGGCATTTGGGATACTCAAGAAAGAGTCGTTGCTGCGTCGATATTGGGGGACAACCCAAGCAACTTACAACTATTTTTCAGTCTCCTCGATGAAGCTCGGTTATCATTGATTAGATGGCTTCTCAAAACGATCTAATTGGTACTTCCATATTATATCATTTTGGTCATGTAATATGAAGATGGTACTTGTATTTTGCTGATTGCCTCAATGTAATTTTGGTCCAGTATGTAAACTTAAATGGGCTATTAATTTTGTTTTGTAATCATATGACAAGATTGGGGGTTATTTTGTATTGGAGGCAGTAATATCTTGGTGTTATTTGAGTGGTATTGGCTTACAATGTATCTATCTTGTGCAATAGGTGATGTGACTAGAATTAGACACATCTATTGCGCTTAATTGTCTACGATTTGGTATGTTTTGATGGATAATTTAATACATATGCTACCTAATCGTATATTTTTGTAACTGTAGGTGGAATTGAAGAAATCAAGCTAACTAAGGCGAATAAAGACTAAGAAAAGCTTTGGAGCTAATAAGGATTCAATGTAGATCAATAAAAAGGCTAAAAGTGTAATTTTTGATGAAGCGATCGACCTCATGAAGGAGGAGATCGATCGCCTTTGAACAGAAAGTTGAGCAATAATTTATACGAGTCAGCGATCGATCGCAACAATGAGGCGATCGATCGCCAAACCCTACTGGAGCCAAGCGATCGATCGCTACAAAGAGGCGATCGATCGCCCGAAGAGATCTCCCAAAAAAAGAAAGCTAGCGATCGATCGCTAGTCTGAGGTGATCGATCGCTAGACGAGTTTTGGAAATATTGGAAACTTGATTTTTTTACCATCTTGGATAGATTTTACCTACAATATCATATTCCCACCCTTTGGACGAAATTGGGGACTTTAAATCAGAGAATTAATCATATTTTGGGCAGACAAACATAGTTTAGACATTAGATTTTATTTTTTCTCTAAAACTTTTGTGATAGCTCAAAGAACGAGGACGGAATCTGTTAGGATCGGGGAAGTTTTAGAAGGGGGGTTGAATAAACACTAGATTCAATTTCGATTTTTCTCGGGTTAACTGCAGACTGTTAAGTACTACATTAGCTTCTCAATATAAGGCAAGTCAGCAGACACTGATTAAGTGCGGAAGACGTCTGCTGGACTTGTGAGGAATAAAACTGAGTAGTAAATAAGTAATAAATAAAGGACACAAGTATTGTTTCTGGAAGTTCGAAGCACAACGCTTCTACGTCTCCCCTTCTTCCTTTGCAGGAAGGATTCACTAGGAGACTTGGTTTACACTTTACAGTATACAACCTTCTTAGGCACTCACACAACTTGGCCTAAACTCCTAGCAATCACAACTTCTTAATTTGATTACAAAAGATTCTATGACACTCTCACAAAATAAACTTTTAGCTTCGAGTGTTCTTGAGCAGCAGACTTCAGTTGGAAATAATCTGTCACAGATTCAGTTGCACTGCTTGTCTGCTCTTCTGCTGAACTTTTAGAATATCAGTAAGTTGTATTTCTGTTTACGATGAGGTGTTTCTCTTTTTTTGAATAAATGGCTCAGCTAACCTCTTCATTCTTTGCTTGGACGTATTTATAGGCTTAGTGGTCCAACGACAGCTTTTCTGTATTAGGAAGAGATCAGCTTTCCAAATTTAGATTGTCTTCTTTCCTATTTTGTTAAGCAACGGCTCTTTTATTCTGACGCTAATGGTGGCGGAGATATAGCAGGGTGCGCCGCTCTGTTGTACCTTTGTCAGAGAATGTTGTACTTATTTTGTCTCGTTGCTTAGTGCTCTTACTGGGTGGTTAGACTTCTGCTGGCCTTCTTTGTTCAACTGGTCGTTCATCCTCTTGTGACCAGTAGATGTCTTTGTTCAATGTGAAACTATCCGGTTGATGGTTGTCCAGTAGATGTCCATCCAGTTTATGTCTATCCTGTTGATGTCTGTCCAGTTGATGTCCATCCAGTTTATGTCTATCCGGTTGATGTCTGTCCAGTTGATGTCCATCATCCGGTATGTCTTTGTTACCCGTTAGGTCTTTATCACCCGGTAGGTCTTTATCACCGGTAGGTCTTTGATACCCGGTAGGTCTTTATCACCCAATAGGTCTTTGATACCCGGTAGGTGTCTGTATCCAGTTGATGTCCATCATCCGGTAGGTCTTTATTACCCGGTAGGTCTTCATCACCCTGTAGATGTCCATCCAGTTGATGTTTGTCATTCGGTAGGTCTTTGTCACCCGGTAAGTGTCCAACATCCGGTAGATGTCCATCCAGTTGATGTTTGTCACCACCAAAACTTAGAAATGTTTTCCTAACAGAATCGACAAGCCGGAATCGTGCTTCGCTTTAGTAACTTTCTTTTTTGTTGATTGTGTAATGTTTTATATACAATTTTCGTTTGTTTCAGATCAAATTATGAGTAGCTAAATACTGTGATTCTTGGTTGAGGGATACTTGCCTTTGAAAAAAAAACACTTGCGAGAATTTTGGTTTGATTGTTGAGAATTTTTAATTCAATTTCAATTTGTTTTTTCAGATTATGACTATTATGATTGTTGTGTTTGATTGATAGATTGATCGCCTAGTAATCACATCCACTATCTAATGCTAATTAAGAAGCAACTAAGATTAATAATTACCTGCTGTTGGAGTTATTAAATTCTTAGGAAAAACGATTGAATGATTAATTCTAACGGCTGTAGTTTTAATTGATTAGACTCATCAAACTTACTAGTTTTGAAGCTATCATTGATTTAATCTTAACGGTTGTAGTTTTGGTTAAAGATTTGATAAGAGTCGAATTGAATGCTGTTTTTTATTTGACTACAATTAAGGTGAGGAAGTAATTAAGTTTTCAATTGATGAATTGTTAGTTCCGGACCTTATCGATGAGATTTTAAAGATGACAAAACAGTTCAGACCGGATCGATAGAAATCAGATTGACCAGATCGATCGGACTTAACAGAGCAAGATGGCAAAGCATTTCAGACCGGATCGATGGAAATTAAGCATACCAGATCGATCGGACAAAACAGAGCAAACTGATAAAGAATATTACATATCAGACCGGATCGATGGATTCCAGACTGACTAGATCGATGCTTCAGATCGATCTCAACCTTTATCAGATCAGAGCAGTCAAGGATACATATAAGATGGCTTCTCAGTCCGAATCATCAACGGTTATTTATTGCAGCATTTAATGCTGCAATTAATGCTACAATGGACCAAAGACTGAAGATTGTCATAATAGGTAAGAAGACAAAGAAGAGCTTACCTGACAGTCGCCGAAAGCATATACCAGAACGGCAAGTATCCTGAAGAAGAAGACTGTAGCTTTCTTAGAGTTTAAAAAGAGTCATAGTTGCACATTAAGGGAAACAATGCCGTTGCTACCTTCAACTATAAAAGGATGCAACAAATAGAAGAAAAAGACTCTCGACTCTACAACTCACGCTGATCAATTGAAAAATATACTAGAAAGCAAAACAGCACACGCTTACAAAGTTCAGAAGCTTTCGAGCTGAAGTTATTTATTTAAGCGCAATTACTTTGCAACATTTGATCATTGTAGGATCACCGTGCGCATTGTGCATTGAAAAATAGAAGTGAGCAACATATTGTAACTGTCAGACAGAGTGTGTCTGAGCAGGTTGAGTGACTAGGAGTTTCAGACTGGTAGTGAGGTAAATCCAGCCTGAATCGGGTTTGTACAACAGGATTGTATAAATCAAAGTCTTCTAGTATAAACCTTCCTTAATTGGAAGAAGGGGAGACGTAGAAGGATTACACCACCTTCGAACTTCCAGAAACATATCCTGTGTTTTATCATTCTGCACTTAGCCATCGAGCTGTTCTTACTTATACAAGAGCAGACCGTTTCCGCACTTACTTCTTAGTGGTCTGTTCTGTTCAAAGAGTTGATTAAGTAACAGATTTCTTTCACTAATCCGAAAGAATTCACAAGGGATAAATTTTGTAAGGAGTGTTCATTCACCCCCCCTCTAAACACTCCGGACCGATCCTAACAAGTGGTATCAGAGCAGGTTATCTTAATCAGCACAAAGACTATTAAGCTGATGGCATCATTCAACAAAATCCCCATGTTCTCAAAGAAGACTATGATGACTGGAGAATCAGAATGCAAGCTCACCTGGCAGCTCAGGATGACGACATGTGGTTCGTCATCACTGATGGACCAATGAAGATCCTAAAAGTAAATACAGCAGTCGCCACTACCAGTGGAGAACCACAAATGGTAGAAAAAGACAGATCCCTCTGGACGAATGAGGATAGAAAGAAGGCTAACCTCGATAATGTGGCCAAAGACATCTTGTTCAAAACTTTGGACAAAAACATGTTCAGCAAAATCAAAATGTGCTCTACTGCCAAAGAAATTTGGGAGAAGATAGCACAGCTATGTGAAGGCAACGACCAGACCAAAGAAAACAAGTTAACTGTAGCTCTTCAAAGATTTGAGAGCATAAAGATGAAAAGTGGTGAAACTCTAAATGAGTTTGATGAAAGAGTCACCAGCATCATAAATGAACTGAATGGTCTGGGGAAGGAATATTCTAACAGAGAAATCGCTCTGAAAGTAATGAGAGCTCTGCCAAAGGAATGGGATGTAAAGACCATTGCCATGAGGGAATCAAAAGACCTTAACAAGGTTGAACTTCATGATCTGTTTGCAGATCTTAAGGCCTATGAGTTTGAACTAATAAGCAGAGGTGAAGCAGAGCCATTCATCTCTCAACCCAACAAGGCCCTGGCAGCCATCCCAGACCAGATCGCTTCAACATCAGACCGATCTGCTGAACAGATGAGTAACGATGCTATGTCATTATTTATAAAGAAATTCGGTAAATTTATGTCTAAAAATAAGAGGAACTTCAAACCCTCTCATCATTATAAATCAAGAAAAGATGATACTGTTAACGATCAGGCTTGCTACAATTGTGGTAAGACCGGACACTTTATTGCAGATTGCACCAGACCGAAGAAAGAAGAACGGAAAGAGAAGCATCATGATGATAGAAAGAAGAAGCACCACAAAGATCGCAAGAATCATGGAAAATCCCAAAAAGTCCTAGTTGCTGAAGAAGGAAACAGCAAATGGGCTCAGACTGACTCCGATTCAGACAGCTCTGAATATTCTTCCAGCGAAAGCGAAGAAGAGGTTCAATGTCTGATGGCAGATGAAGAAATGAGTCAGACAGATGAGGTATTCGACTTTGAATCAAATGATTTTACACGAGAAGAGCTCATGTCCGCACTGCAAGACATGGCTAATGATTATAGGATCTTAGCTGAATCATTTGAGAAGAATAAAGCCAAAATCAGTACTCAAATGGATGAGCACAACAAACCAAGCTGCTCTGAGCAGGGTGAGTGCAAAAATCTCCAGATCGAGCTGAAAAAGCTGAAAATCTCTTATGATCAGCTCCATGAAGAAAATAAGAGAATTAGCACACAAAATGCTAAGCTCTCACATATATTCAAAACATGGACAAAATCCAGAACATCCTTGGAAGAATTACAAGAAGCTCAAAGAAATGTTGGTGATTTCACCGGCATAGGCTTTGACACCAAAAATTGCACCAAAGATGAATCTGAGCTGTTGCTGGTAAAGAATCAAGTCAAACAAATGACATTTGTCAAATCCAGCACAGTATATGAAACTGAAGCACCTAAGATTCAAATAGGAGTCTCTTACGTGAATCAAAATCTGAGAAAAGGAATTGGTTATGTCGACCAAGCCAACGATAAGGCACCAGCAAGATTTGCATCTATCAGACCAAATCCAAAGGTGCAAGATCGAAGGCAAGGAAGACAATACAATTACTATAACTCAAAACCGATTCAACGAAGATATAGACTACCTTATGAAAATCAAAGGTTTTCACAGCGCACACATTATCACACACAACATCGAAACAGACCAGCACATAGCACACCCTACACACACAAGCCACTAAAGCTGATACAGGTGTGGGTTCCCAAAGGGCTAATCCGTTCTGGACCCAAATAGGATTGGGTACCAACAATAAATATGTGTGATGACAGGTATAGAAGAATCTCGCATCAGATTGGTACTTGGACAGCGGGTGTTCTCGTCACATGACTGGAAACATCAAGCTGCTGTCTGAAGTCACAGAATGCACTGGACCCAAGATCATCTTCGGAGATAACTCAAAGGGTAAGACCGTGGGCAAGGGTAAGATTGTCCATGGTAACATTATTATCAATGATGTGCTGTTAGTTGAAAATCTGTGCTATAATCTGATTAGTATCAGTCAACTCTGTGATAATGGTTATGCTGTAGAATTTCACAAACACACTTGCACTGTTAAATCATCAGACGGTATAACCATGCTCGTAGGAATCAGGAATGGAAACACATATAAGATTAACTGGAATCATGCTCAACCTGATAATCCTACTTGCTTCATCGCTAACAATGATAATAAACACTGGCTATGGCATAAGCGCTTGAATCATATCAACTTTAAGACCATTGCTAGCCTGTGTAAACATGATTTAGTTATCGGTCTGCCCAAGATCGATTTTGCTAAGGATAAGATCTGCGAAGCTTGCCAAATGGGCAAACAGATCAGATCATCCTTCAAAAACAAGAATGCCAAATCCTCCTCCCGCTGTTTAGAATTACTGCATATGGACTTGTTTGGTCCTATACCAATAACAAGTTTAGGGGAATGCGGTATACTCTTGTTGTTATTGATGATTACTCACGCATTACATGGACTATATTTTTGAGCAGTAAAGATCAGACCGGTCCGAAGTTGATCAAGCTGCTGAAACGCACTCAGAACGAGAAATCATCCAGCATAGACAGGATTCGAAGTGACAAAGGCACTGAGTTTTCAAATCAGAATCTTGAATCCTTTCTAGAAGATCATGGAATCAAGCATGAATTTTCAGCCGCCAGAACTCCTCAACAGAATGGAGTTGCAGAACGAAGAAACAGAACGCTCAAGGAAGCAGCAAGAACAATGCTTGCTGATTCTGGAATCTCTCAAAAGTTCTGGGCAGAAGCTGTAAATACTGCTTGCTACACTCAAAACCGATCTATGATTAACAAGAAGCTGAATCTCACTCCATATGAAATATGGACTGGTAACAGACCATCTATTTCTCACTTTCATGTATTTGGCTGTAAATGCTTCGTTCACAACAATGGTAAGAGTCATCTTACAGCATTTGAAGCTAAGTCAGATAATGGTATATTCTTAGGATATTCATCAATTAGCAAAGCTTATCGAGTTTTTAATAATCGAACTTTAACTGTAGAAGAATCTGTTCATATAGTTTTTGATGAATCATTATGTGTTGAGGGCAACAAAGATTCAATTCAAAATCAGATGGAAAATATCCATCTCGAAACTAACAGTGATGATGAGATTGTAGCTAACAGGTCAAGAGACAATCCACCAGAACCAGAAGTACCAGACAGACCGGATCAGGCCATTGAAGCTTCTTCAGATCGAGCTGATCCGGATGCTCCTGACTCAAATATTAAAGTAGATGCAGATCATGCTGCTACTGTTCATCCGACCGAACCAGACAATCCAGAGTCAAGCTATCGATGGACTAAGAAGCATCCACCTAATCTAGTGATTGGTAGTCCTTCTGCACCGATCAGAACCAGAGGACAGATGATGGATGAGTTCACTCATGCTGCTTTCATCTCAACTCTGGAACCCAAGAAGATCGATGAAGCTCTGACTGACTTCAACTGGATTAAAGCAATGCAAGAAGAGCTTAATCAATTCGAACAAAATCAAGTTTGGAGTCTAACCCCCAGACCAAGCGATCTGCCTGTTATTGGAACCAGATGGGTTTTCAGAAATAAGCTAGACGCAGATGGAACTGTGGTTAGAAACAAAGCCAGACTGGTGGCACAGGGATTCAGACAATAAGAAGGAATCGACTTCGATGAATCATTTGCACCAGTCGCCAGACTTGAAGCTATCCGAATCTTTCTTGCATATGCTGCATTTAAAGACTTCAAAGTGTATCAGATGGACGTTAAGAGCGCCTTTCTTAATGGAAAGCTTCAGGAAGAAGTCTACATTGAGCAACCACCTGGATTTCAGAACCATTCGTATCCCAATCATGTATACCTACTGAATAAAGCAGTGTATGGTCTGAAACAAGCTCCAAGAGCCTGGTATGACACTCTATCTCAATTTCTGCTGAACCATGATTTCCAGATCGGCTCAGTAGATAAAACTCTCTTTAAATTCATTAAGGGGGAACATACCCTATTAGTTCAGATTTATGTTGATGACATAATCTTTGGGTCAACTAACCCCAAATTGTGCGAGAAATTTTCTAAGTTAATGCAGGGACAGTTCGAGATGAGCATGATGGGAGAATTGTCATTCTTTCTGGGTCTCCAAGTAAAACAGCTCAACAATGGCATTTTCATCAATCAGACCAAGTATACCAAAGAGCTCCTCAAGAGATTTGGAATGGAAACATGCTCAACTGCATCAACTCCAATGAGTCCAACAATCAAGTTAGACAAAGATGAAGGGGGAACGGCAGTTGAAGTAACCATGTATAGAGGACTAATCGGATCGCTATTGTATCTTACAGCGAGCCGGCCCGATATTATGTTTTCAGTCTGTATGTGCGCCAGATTTCAGTCAGAACCAAAGCAATCACATTTTATTGCTGCCAAGCGTATTCTGAAATATTTAAAAGGATCTCAGAACGTTGGTCTTTGGTACTCCAAAGATTCAAACTTCAGCTTGATCGGGTATTCAGACGCAGACTACGCTGGGTGTAAGATTGATCGTAAAAGCACCAGTGGAACATGTCAATTTCTAGGTGAAAGATTGATCTCTTGGTTCAGTAAAAAGCAGACATCGATTGCCACATCCACAGCTGAAGCAGAATACCTAGCCGTTGGAAGCTGTTGCGCTCAAATGCTCTGGATTCAACACCAGCTCAAAGACTATGGCATTCAAGCTGTTGACTCTCCGATATTTTGCGACAACACAAGTGCAATCGCTATAACGTATAATCCAGTTTTGCACTCTCGAACAAAGCACATTGATATTCGACATCATTTTATTCGAGATCATGTTGGCAAAAAGGAAATTCGGATCGAACACATTTCAACAGAGCAGCAAGCAGCAGACATCTTCACCAAACCACTTCCTGAGGCTAAGTTTAATTATTTCCGTCAAATTCTTGGTTTAATTGACTTATCTTAATTAGTTTAGATGTTTTTATTCTTTTCACACTTGAAGATTTTTGTCACTACAGATCGATAATACAATGTTCAGAAAGACACAGACCGGTCCGAACTTTCAGACCGCTCCTTGTCAGTCTGATTTTATCCTATGATCTGATTGGACAATAATTTTTTTTTAAAAAAAACAGCCCGGACTGATTAACCATCTTAACTAGTTGTACTTTAACCGCCTTATCTTTCTTTATCCTGACCGTTTATTTTGAATTATTTAATTTTCAGTCTTGGAGATAAAGACACGTGTCTTCTCTCTCCTATTTAGCGGGCTGAACATTTCATCCTTATTCACTTTTTACAATTTACCGCTGTCTACTTTCTTACTCTCTCACTCTCTACTACTCTTCGCATTTTCTTTAAACTCCATTCATATGGCTACCATCACTCATAACTCACTCTCCGTTGAGTTTGATGACATTTACAGGGCAGAAGATGCTGCGATGGTGTCCATTTTTAGAGCCCTGGAATCATCTGGTTTAAGGAATTTTTTGGAGTGCGGAACAGTTGTTTATGAACCAGAAATCCGCGAGCTGTTCGCCAACGCCGTCTCCCGGAAGTCATCCATCTCTACAACTGTCAAGGGCAAATCTTTCGAGATCTCGCCAACGACAATGGCCAAGACCTTTGGCCTCCCCAGTTCCGGACTGACAGAGTTCGGACAGACTCCTCCGGCGTCTCTCTTAGATCTTCAGGGGAAGATTTCTATTTCTGGCCACCGATTGCAACCCTCATTTAAGAAGAAGGAAATGCTCTTCCATTTCCAGGTGCTGTGCGAAGTGGTAGCCAAGCCACTTTTGGGTAAAGCAGGAAGCTTCGATGCTGTAACCGCCGAAAAGTTCAGGGCTATGGCAGCTATTGTATCCGGCCAGAAGATAAACTGGTCCATGATTTTGTTTGGAGTACTGCTGGAAACGGTGATTGCATCCAAGCACGCCGTATGCTTTGCTGTTCCTCTCAGCAAGCTCTTGGAGTCCTTAGGCCTCGAGCTGAGCAAGCCGTCTGCTCTCCGCCCCTTTAAAGTCCTTAACTCCAAAGGGCTTGCACTGCTGAAGTCCAAGAGTGCTCCGCCTACTCCTACTACTCTGGCTGCAGTAAAGATTGAGAAGGACGAGGAACAAGCTGCTGTGCGCAAACCTCGGGTCAAGCGGAAGCTGACCATTCAGACTGACTCAGAAGAAACCCAGTCTGCTCACTCATCACCAACCAAGCCACTTCCCAAAAAGCCCCGAACCCAGATTACCAAACCAACCAGACATCTACCTCCACCCATACTGCCACCCACTAAAGCAACCCCTGCACCTCAACCCTCCACTCAGCTTTCACAGGCTTCAACCCCTGCACCCAAAGTCACCCTTAGTATTTCCTCTGCCAATCCAGTGGTCAAAGGGATAGTTATCACTGAGTTGGGTGACTATACCCAATCAGGGATTAAGTCCCCTTCCTCCACCGGCAAGGGAAAAGCCATTCTCACCGAACCCCTCTCTTCTAAACCTAAATCTGCAGCACAGACTGCCATCGACATCGCTATGGAGGATGTTGATGAGAAGCTAAATGAACTCCTTGTGGTCTTTGATGAATATGTCCAGTACCGGACTATCAACCACATTGAGCTGTTCTATGGTAAGTTGCACAGATTGAAGAAGATGGAAGATGAAGTTCTGAAAGGAACCAAAACTGATGATGTTCGACTTGCGGTGCAGCGCAGAGAGTTCTTTACGGCAAAACACAGATTCAGACTGGCCAATCTGCTTCTCACTGCCAAAAAGAAGAACTTCGATCCGCTTGCTCCAACTGCCAGAGATGATGGGGCTGTGATTCTCAACTCGAGATGGATGTTCATGCTCTATCCTTAGCTGTCCGTTTTCAACGACAGATGCTAGGTATCTCCACTCCAGCCACAAGCCCGGATCATCCTTCTGCAAGCAAGACTCTGGCAGAACCATTTATCGAGGTTATTCCTTCTGCTGAAGCAAAACAGACAGAAGATCAGCCTGCAGAACTCGTACCAGAACAGACAGCGGAGCAGCCATTGCCTAATGCTCCGTCTGCAACAGATGATGAACCAATGAATGTTCTGTTGGACTCTCCGACAACATCTATTCCATTGAAGTCATCAGCCTCCCATGCACAACCCAGTCCAGCTGAAGCATGTGCAACAACTGAAGTACCAGACCTCATCGATCCGGATTTGGTGGTATCTACAGTGGTTGCAGCTCTCCAAGTTGAGGAACCTTCCAGTCCCCACTCTCCTCCGGGACCATCAGATGAAGATTTGGCCTTCATTCACAGTTTTTCTTCGGATCTGGTCACTCTGATCTGATCCGAAAGTCATCAAGCTGCCACTTCTTCCATCGTGCCGATTACTGCCGAAGATGACCCTGCTATGTCCTCATCAGATCACTCTCCCAGCCAGCTCTCGGATGCACCTCCATCCCTGGCACGGACTATCCAGCACTTTTCTGATAACTGTCTGTCTTTAACTCAACGAATTCTAGAAGTTCATCAAAGTCAAAGAGTCACAACCTTGGACTTTGATTCTTTCAAGGAGAAGATGACTGCCAGTATCGGAAGCCTTCAGCGCGGCATCAACGATCTGTTTTCTCAACAAGCCTCCTACAAGAACAGTCTGAGGAAAGAGCAGGTCGAGTTAGCCACTGAAGTCAGAGCATCTGTTACTAATTCCCTCCGCGCTCAAGACGTTCGTCTTGACGCTATCAGCGCGCAGCTAGCCCAAGTTGTTGAATTTCTTCAAGAGATTGCTGCTGACAAAAAGGGGGAAAAGAAGACAGACTTCAAGCCGCCTCCAAGCTCAAGAAGATAGCAGTCTAAGTTGTTTAACTTGTCAGACTGTCTGTATTTAGGATTTCTTGGTGATCAATAAAATTCTTCTTTCGATTAAGTCCTTGTTCATTTATTTTGAACTATAATAAAGGCTTAAAAATAAGAAGATTTAATCAATCCAACTTAATGATGTTCATTTATTTTGAACAAAGAAGTAATCGATCCGAAAGCATTCGCTTCAGAGCTCTTATCAAGACTGGTTAAAAAGACTTAGAAGCTAGGTTTTGTCATCATCAAAAAGGGGGAATTTGTTAGTTCCGGACCTTATCGATGAGATTTTAAAGATGACAAAATAGTTCAGACCGGATCGATAGAAATCAGATTGACCAGATCGATCGGACTTAACAGAGCAAGATGGCAAAGCATTTCAGACCGGATCGATGGAAATTAAGCATACCAGATCGATCGGACAAAACAGAGCAAACTGATAAAGAATATTACATATCAGACCGGATCGATGGATTCCAGACTGACTAGATCGATGCTTCAGATCGATCTCAACCTTTATCAGATCAGAGCAGTCAAGGATACATATAAGATGGCTTCTCAGTCCGAATCATCAACGGTTATTTATTGCAGCATTTAATGCTGCAATTAATGCTACAATGGACCAAAGACTGAAGATTGCCATAATAGGTAAGAAGACAAAGAAGAGCTTACCTGACAGTCGCCGAAAGCATATACCAGAACGGCAAGTATCCTGAAGAAGAAGACTGTAGCTTTCTTAGAGTTTAAAAAGAGTCATAGTTGCACATTAAGGGAAACAATGCCGTTGCTACCTTCAACTATAAAAGGATGCAACAAATAGAAGAAAAAGACTCTCGACTCTACAACTCACGCTGATCAATTGAAAAATATACTAGAAAGCAAAACAGCACACGCTTACAAAGTTCAGAAGCTTTCGAGCTGAAGTTATTTATTTAAGCGCAATTACTTTGCAACATTTGATCATTGTAGGATCACTGTGCGCATTGTGCATTGAAAAATAGAAGTGAGCAACATATTGTAACTGTCAGACAGAGTGTGTCTGAGCAGGTTGAGTGACTAGGAGTTTCAGACTGGTAGTGAGGTAAATCCAGCCTGAATCGGGTTTGTACAACAGGATTGTATAAATCAAAGTCTTCTAGTATAAACCTTCCTTAATTGGAAGAAGGGGAGACGTAGAAGGATTACACCACCTTCGAACTTCCAGAAACATATCCTGTGTTTTATCATTCTGCACTTAGCCATCGAGCTGTTCTTACTTATACAAGAGCAGTCCGTTTCCGCACTTACTTCTTAGTGGTCTGTTCTGTTCAAAGAGTTGATTAAGTAACAGATTTCTTTCACTAATCCGAAAGAATTCACAAGGGATAAATTTTGTAAGGAGTGTTCATTCACCCCCCCTCTAAACACTCCGGACCGATCCTAACATGAATAATTGAATGAATTCAAATGTTTAGTGATTTGATGATCAAGTGAATAATTTCCAAAGGTAAAGTTGACCAAAAATCAAGAATTGCTTTTTAATCTTGATAAACTAGTGATTTGCTTGCTTTAGTATAATTAATTTAGAATTAAAAATTTCAAAAAAACCCCTAATTATTATTTCGTTATTTGGTTTCCCGTTAATACAAGAGAAAATACATCATTCCCTGTGAGATCGATCCCTACTTACGCTACTACATCATAACTGTTATTAATAGAGGTGTCAGAACGGGCCAGCCCGACCCAAACGGGCTGGCCCGCCCAACCCGCTGCCCAAACGGGCCCAACCCGTTTGGGCCCGCCTCCAGGCGGGTTGGGAAAACCCCAACCCAACCCGACCCGAAGCGGGTCGCGGGTTGGGGCGGGCTGGCCCGTCGAAATATTTTTTAAAAAATTTTAATTTTTTTTTTAAAAAATAAATTTAAAATTTTTTTTTTTTAAAAAAAAACTTCAAAAAAAAAATTTCCATCTAAACTTGCCGAACCTGGAACTGATGCTAGAAGAATACTGAAACTTGTTTCAGGTTTTATCTAGATATTAACACTACTACTAAAAAAACTTGATTAGTGAATCAGTATTTTACTCAATTTTGAAATACTTGTTGCAACTTTCAAGTAAGACCAAGTGAAAATTATATAGTAGATCGAATGTTTCAATGTGATATTGAGTTTTTATCTATGAATTGAGCCTAAAAAAGGAAATAACAAATTTTTTTTTTTTTTAAAAAAATGGGCCCAGCCCGCCAACCCGCGGATTGGCCCGCCAAAATCCGCGGCCCGTTTGGGCTAGCCCATATAGGCCCGCCTGCTGGCGGGCCTTAAAAATGCTGACCCAACCCACCTATTTGGCGGGTTGGGCGCGGGCCTGGCCCATTTTGACAGTTCTAGTTATTAACTTGAGATGGTTAATTTGGGCGTACGTGATAAACGCTACCAAATTTTGGCGCCGTTGCCGGGGAAGGCAATTACTTTTGTGTTATCGTCACTTTATTTTATTTATTTCATTTTATACTCGTGTTGTTTGTTCATGAGTACAGGTGATCCATCAGATCAAGAAGGCAATATTCACTACGATCCTGAGATCGAGAGGACACTACATCGGAGAAGGAGAGAAAATCGAAGGCAGGAAGAGGAAGAAAGGGACAACATGGCTGCGAATCGAAGTTTACGACAACTGGCCAATCCGGATTTGAACCAACAACCTCTTTGCATTACTTTTCCTACTCTTGCAACTAATGTCAATTTTGAACTGAAATCTGGACTAATACATTTGTTGCCATCTTTTCATGGACTTGCATGAGAAGATCCTCATAGGCATTTGATGGAGTTCCATGTGGTTTGCACCACCATGAAGCCGACTGGAATTACTGAGGAGCAAATCAAGTTGAGAGCTTTCCCTTTTTTCCTTAAAGGACGCTGCAAAGGACTGATTATTCTACCTACCATCAGGTTCGATCACAACATGGAATGATCTCAAAAGGACGTTTCTGGAGAAATACTTTCCAGCATCGAGGGCTGCTAATATACAGAAAGAGATCTACTCTATTAGACAGTACACGGGAGAGACATTGCATGAGTACTGGGAGCGCTTCAAGAAGTTGTGTGCAAGCTGCCCAGATAAGTGAACATTTACTCATACCATACTTTTATGAGGTTTGTTATCTAGTGACAGGAACTTGGTTGATGCTGCGAACGGTGGAGCTTTTGTGGATAAGACACCGGAAGATGCGAGAAGCTTGATAGCAAACATGGTGGCCAACTCACAGCAGTTTGGCAACTTTAGAAATGAGCCGAATCAACGGAAACAAGGAGAGGTAAATGTGTCTAACCTAGAACAACAACTTATTAGCATCACTTCTCTTGTTCGTCAAATGGCAGGAGGAAACGGGCAGATAGTGAAGCCGTGTGAAATATGTTTGGAGATGAGCCATACTACAGATTCATGCCCATCACTTCAAGAAGCATCTGCTGAGCAAGTAAATGCAGCAAGCGGATTTTCGGGGCAACCTCAATGCAAATATGACCCTTACTCCAACACATACAACCCAGGATGGAGAGACCACCCTAACTTGAGCTATGGACCATAATCGATGAATCACGTTCCACCTCAAGTGCCACAACAACCACAACATCCACCACCATACAGGCCACCTTTTCAGCGGGCACAACAGTCTAATTACCCTTCTACTAGTGACAGTTTAGAAAATATTATTCAAGATCTTGCTCATAATGTTACAAATTTCAATAGGAAACAAGATCAAGTATTCAAAGCTTGAACACTCAAGTGGGTCAACTAGCCACCACACTCAATCGTGTTGAAGCCCATGGATCGACCACATTACCATCCCAAACAGTGGTGAATCCAAGGGAAAATGCAAGTACAGTCACACTCAGGAGTGGTAAAGAATTAGAGATACCAGAGAAGGAGAAGAAAGATCAACCCAAAGGTGATGAGGAAAAGGAAGCTGAAGTTCGAGACAAGACCACCATGGAACATGAGGTACCAAAAGGTAAGTCTCCTTCCTTTTCCAAATATAAAGTACCACCCTTTTCCCCAAGCATTAAAAGACAATAGGAAAGATGCTGGACTTAAAGGTCTATATGAAACCTTTCGACGATGTGAGGTAAACATTCCTTTACTTGATGCAATTCAACAAGTATCTCGCTATGCAAAATTTTTGAAAGAGTTATGCACTGCAAAGAGGAATCATAGGTTGAAGGGATCCCAAAAGATTGAACTGGGTGAAAATGTATCAGCTATGATCCAAAGAAAAATCCCTACCAAGTCTAAGGACCCAGGTATGTTCTCTATTCCGTGCACAATTGGTAACAGTCACCTTGAAAAGGCCATGTAAGATTTAGGAGCATCAATTAATGTCATGCCATACGCTATATATGCTTCTCTACAACTTGGTCCTTTGAACCCTACTGGAGTGGTTATTCAACTAGTGGATAGGTCTAGTGCATATCCTAGGAGTGTGATTGAAGATGTGCTTGTGCAAGTGAACGAATTGGTATTCCCTACGGATTTCTATGTCCTTGATATGGAGAATGACTATAAGAGTAGTCCCATTTTATTAGGAAGACCATTCCTCAAAACTTCTAAGACCAAGATAGGTGTGCATAGTGGTACCCTTATTATGGAATTTGATGGTGAGATTGTTACTTTTAACATTTATGATGCCATGAAATAGCATCGCAATGATGATGACACTGTGTATTCTATTGATGTTATTGACTATTTGTCACAGGAAGTCTTTGAGATTGTAGGGAAAGACGAACTGGAAGTCACTCTTACCATGGCTATGAAGAAGGAGGATGTGGAGTTGTTCATCGTGAATGAGTTGAAAGATTCATAGGTGCCTTGGATGATACACCTGAGCTCAGTCAGGTAATGTTTCTTTTATATCATTGCCTGTTTCTAACACTAGAATTCTTCCATCTGTTTTGCAGGCACCCACCATTGAGTTGAAGCCACTACCTAGCCATCTCAAATATGTATTCCTTGGTGAAGGAGATACATTACCAGTGATTATCTCTATCAAGTTGGGGGCTGATCAAGAGAAGGATCTTATTCATATGCTCAAGAAGCACAAGACCGCAATAGGGTGGACCATCGCTGACATCAAGGGAATCAGTCCCTCCACATGCATGCACCGCACTCTACTTGAAGAAGGAGGAAGCCCTACACGTCAGCCCCAAAGAAAGCTTAACCCACCTATGATGGATGTGCTGAAAGAGGAGATTTTGAAGCTTTTAACGGTTGGGGTGATCTACCCTATCTCCGACAGTCAATGGGTCAATCCAGTCCAAGTGGTGACAAAGAAGACTGGATTACTGTGATAAAGAACAAAGATGATGAACTTGTGCCCACACGTATTCAAAATGGATGGCGAGTGTGTACCGACTACCGGTAGCTCAACGCTGTGACTAGAAATGATCACTTCCCTTTACCCTTCATTGACCAAATGCTTGAGAGGTTAGCTTGCCATTCATACTATTGCTTTCTTGATGGTTATTCAGGTTATTTTCAGATTGCCATCACACCGGAGGACCAAGAAAAGACTACTTTCACATGCCCTTTTGGCACATTCGCCTACCGACGCATGTCCTTTGGACTGTGCAATGCTCCATCCACGTTTCAACGGTGTATGGTTAGCATATTTTTTTAGTTTATTGAGCATATTCTAGAGGTGTTCATGGACAATTTTAATGTCTACGGTAACTCATTCAAAGATTGTCTTGCTAGCCTTGCACTTGTATTAAAAAAGATGCATAGAGACTAACCTTGTTCTAAATTCTGAAAAATGTCATTTTATGGTAGAACAAGGTATAGTATTGGGTCATGTCATTTCTGCTAATGGTATAGAGGTCGACAAAGTAAAAATTGATGTTATGCAGTCTTTACCCTATCCTACTTGTGTTCGGGATGTGACTCTTTTCTTGGACATGCAGGTTTTTACAGGAGGTACATCAAGGATTTCGCTAAGATAGCTACACCTTTGTGTAAGCTACTGCAAAAAGATGTTCCTTTTGAGATAGATGAAGTAAGCAAGATAGCTTTTGATCGACTAAAGGAGTCATTGACTTCTACCCCCATCATACAACCACCCGACTGGAGTAAGCCTTTCGAGATCATGTACGATGCCAGTGACTATGCGGTTGGTGCTGTCTTTGGACAAAGAGAAATGAATGCTTCACATGTCATCTACTATGCATCAAAGACCTTGAATGATGCTCAACGGAACTATTCCATTACTGAGAAAGAGCTTTTAGCAGTTGTTTTTGCTCTTGAAAAATTTCGATCTTATCTACTTGGTACTAAAGTCATTGTTTATTCTGTTCATGCAGCTCTTCGCTATCTGATGACGAAGAATGAGGCAAAACCCAGGTTGATACGATGGATTTTACTCTTGAGTGAGTTCGACATACAAATCAAGGATAAGAAGGGCAGCAAGAACAAAGTAGCAGATCACTTAAGCCGTCTACCGCATGTGGATGAGGAGCTTTGTTTGAAGGAGGAATTTCGGGATGAGCATCTACTCTCCGTAAGCGACAATCTTCCATGGTATGCTCATATTGTGAACTTCTTAGCCTCTAATATACTACCTTCTGAATTGTCTAGGTCTCAAAGAGCTAAGATAAGGAGTGATGCCAAGTACTATGTATGGGATGATCCTCACCTATGGAAGAACTGCGCGGACCAAATCATTAGAGGATGCATACCCGAAACTGAGGTAAATAACATTCTTAAGTTCTGCCATTCATACGCTTGTGGTGGACATTTTGGTGCAAAGAGGACGTCTAGGAAGGTGCTAGAATGTGGGTTCTTTTGGCCTATGTTGCGCCTTAAAACGCTACAACTCTCATTCCTCTATTTTAAATAAAATTATCGATTTGTGTTTTGATGATTACAAAACCTATGCTTTTTGTACTAATGACTTGTGTCGAGTATGCAGCATAAGTTATGATCAAATCAAGCATATTGAAGATTGACAAAGTGTTGAAAGGCCAAGAGAAAATATTTTTTATCAAACGAATCGCCCCAGGCGATGGGTGCCAGGCGAGGCATCACCACGCTCATCGACAGAGGCGATGGCTAGGAGAGCATGCTACGAAGATCGCCCCAGGCGATGATGAACATCGCCTCAGGCGATGGCAACCTTTCGAGACTTCACCCCGCACATCGATTGAAGCGTTGCCGAGGACCGCGCGCATGGATGGAACGCCCGAGGCGATGGCTGGAACGCCTGAGGCGATTGCTGGAACATTTGAGGCGATGGCTTGTTCGTTTGAGGCGATCCAGATTTTTAGCTTTGGCATTTATTTTCATGGTGATCGCTTGAGGCGATCCTTACATCGCCTGAGGCGATCGTAGCAATTTCATGACCGTTGGAACGCGGCGATGGTGATCGCCCGAGGCGATGTCCGAGGCGATCGAGGAGTAATTTCAGCCTTATGTGTAGCAACGGCTAGTAGGAGCCTAGGGGGCCTCCTACACTATAAATATTGATGCTTTGGAGCATTTTGAAGACAAGAAACAAGCCTACAAACTTCATCAAAGCTTGGCCAATTCAAATTTCAACGTGTTTGTTGAGTTTATTGTAAGGTCCTCCAACACCAAAGCAAGTTGGAAATTGTAAAGTCATCAACAAGTAAAGTTGGTGCATTTGTGTGTGGCTATCCTTGGAGCCCTTAAGGCCAAGAAGACTCGTGAAGAGTGTTGGTAGCTCGTGAAGAGCTTTGTGTACTCGTGAAGAGTATTGTGCTAGGGAAGAGCTTTGTAAACTCGGGAAGAGTTGTATTGTGGCTAACTTGGAGCCCTCAAGGCCAAGACCATTTGTTCTAGTGGAACCTTGGTTGGAGGTTATCTAACCGGGAAGAGGAGACGTAGGCGATTCATCGCCGAACTTCTATAACAAATATCCTTGTTATTTACCACTTTAATTTCATTACGCATTTATTTATTTGTTTACTTCTTATTTCTTTTAATTATCGATTGACTTAAGCCTTCCGCAAGCGCAAACTCTTTTATTTTGCAAACTCATTTTAAAAAGCTAAAGTAGCCAAGGAATCTCATTCACCCCCCCCCCCCCCCCCCCCCCCCTCTTTGATTCCAACAAGTGGTATCAGAGCCATTTGATTTTTGTTTTTAAATCAAAACTTTTATATGGCTAATCTAGCAAATGAGTTTGCTCAAGGTCAATCGACAAATAGACCTCCGCTCTTCACGGGTGATAATTACGGTTATTGGAAAATAGAATTTCTCTATACATCCAATCCGTTGATTTTGACCTATGGAAGATTATTGTGAAAGGTCCACATATTCCTTTAAAGGAAGTTGAGGGAATAAGTATCCCTAAAGAAATGGACGATTTCACTAGAGCAGGCATGATTTTAATATCTCAAAATGCTAAAGCTATTAATATTTTGGATTGTGCTTTAGATATGAAGGAGTACAACCAGATCTTGATGTGCTCAACCGCAAAAGAGATATGGGACAAATTGCAAATTTGTCATGAAGGAACCAACCAAGTGAAGGAGACAAAGATAGACCTATTGCAACTCAAATATGAGACATTTGAGATGGAGTCCGGAGAAGAGGTGGATTCTATGTTTAGAAGGCTCACTCAAATAATAAACGAGCTTGACCAACTTGGAGAGAAATACCATCCAAAGCAAATATGGAGAAAGAGCTCTTAGAGCCTTGCCAAAGGAATGGGATGCCAAGAGGACGGCCATCATCGAGTCAAACAAAGGAGAAAGTGCCTCTTATAACCTTGATAAACTTCATGGCACATTGGTGACCCATGAGCTTGAAGTGTCAACAAGGAAAGGCATAAAGGAGGATGATAGATCTATGAGAAAGGGGATCGCCTTGGTCGGGAGATCAATCCGATGACGAAGATGATGAGGAAATGGCATTGTTCACAAGGAAGTTCAAGAAGTTCTTCAACGAACAAAACAAGCCAAAGACCTCCGGTGCTACCAAACATGATTTCAAACACGAGGTAACTTGTTATAATTGTCAAGATAAAGGTCATTATGCTAACAAATGTCCTAGGAAGAAGAATGAGGACAAAGGCAAGAAGAAGACCCTTATAGCCACATGGAGTGATAGTGATTCCGACGATGAAGAAGAAGCCACAAATCTTTGTCTAATGGCTCTTGGAAATGAAGATGAAGAGGATGATGAGGTACCATCTTATGATGAATTATTAGATGCTTATAATGAACTCATTGATTGTCTTGGTAGAACCAAAAAGAGCAACAAATTGCTTAAGCTAGACTTGGCTAAGAAGGAAGAAGAAAATATTACTTTGAAAAATCAAGTACATGATTTAAAGACATCTTTTGCCAAGTTTAGTGATAGTAGTTTAAAGATGAATGAATTGCTTGGCTTGCAACGTTGTAGCTTCGATAAAGCCGGGCTAGGCTTCTCAAGCAAAACCAAAACATTTTCAAGCTTGTTGGCTAAAGCTAAGCATAATTCTCCTACTTGCAATTATTGTTGTAAAAATGGTCATACTAAGAACAAATGTAGGTTTGCTAAAAGGTGCCAATGAAAGCTAACCCTCAATGACCCAAAAATCAAATCGGTACCAAAGATCCTCCAATTGTAAATTTGTTTTGTAGGGATAATAATGAGATGGAGGATGAAGGCACAAGCAACTCGAAGGAGGAGATTATCTCATTCACCACTATAGAAGAGGCGCGGGGCATATGACCAATGACAAGAACGCACTCTTGTCATCGAAGGTAAAATTTATTTATGCATTTTAAAAAAGCAATTCAAAACTTAGTTGGAACAAATTAATTGTGACCAATAAATATGAAGCTCAATATTCATTGGTAGTAAAATGCATAACCCCTTAGCATATGCACATATAAATTATTTTGTTGCATGACTTTTGCCTATCTCTTTATGGTATAAATCTTGAAGTGCCTAAAATTCAAATTTGAATATGCTATGTGAAATTATGTGATTAAGCATGACATAAGTGTTTAGATACTCTATATTTGATATAATCATGATCTTAATAAATATATCAAATGATGATGTGGGAATTCTAATTTATTGGGCACTAGTGCATGAAATCTTGGTAGAACATATGCATATTTTGCATGTTTAGAATTCATTGTTGATTGCCTTAAAACGCATGTTTGTATTCCTCAAAATGATTTAATCTTATGCTTATTTTGGGCTTTTACATGCTTGATGAGGAACATGTGCAAATTGTGACTATGTGTCAACATATAATAATGCTATGATTATTTGAATTTTGTGATTTTTGATTATAAAAAAAAAAGGGAAAATTTTGTGATAAACTTGAAGTTTAATTCTTGCATAGTTTGACGGGGGGAGTTGTTATGCATGATTTGAGGGGGAGAGTTGTTTGCCTTTTGCTCTACTTGGTTATATTGTATGTGCTATGCAATTGTTAAGGGGGAGTCATGTTTACTCACATTTAATTTAAAAAATGCATCTTGAAATCACCTTTAAAAGTCACAAATTGTGAATTATTGTGTTTTTGAGATTATATGATTTATTTTTGTTGTTAGATGGTATAATGGATGATAGATTAATTAAAAATAAATTTTTGGTCAAAACATTGGCTCAAAATCTGCCCAAACCATCGCCTCAGCATCCTGTGCGCAACACCTCGTCCGTGGCCCGCATCGCCTCAAACGATGGCTAGCATCGCCTCGGGCGTTCAACGATCGCCCTAGGCGTTCTCTAGATCGCCTCAGACGATCTCGAATTTTATAGTCTGAAAGCTACGGCTTTTTGCTCATTTTTCTGCACATTTTCGAGATTTTCACCCATAATTCGAGCAACCTTCATAATTATTATCTCCGATCAATCCTAAGCACTTCCAAACCATCAATTTCACTTCCTAAACAACAATTCTTCCAATTGGAAATTTTGCAACCATAACCCCAATTTTCCAAAAACCCAAATTTCTCTCAATTCTCTCAAATTTCTTGCTCAAATGTCTAGAAGTAACCGAGAAGAAGGAGAATCAAGCCGAAGGAGACGCTCTAATCGATCCACTAGGAATTATACGGGTCCTTTCCTTGATGGTAAGCCAATTCCCGAAGATTATCTTACTCGCAAATTATATCCGGGCTATGTGTTTGATTTTGATTTCCTTAGATCTTCCCACCTCCCTATTCTTGATTGGATTCAATTCCAACATTGGGAAAATTTTTTCAAACCTCCTAGAAGGAACGATTTTTTGTATTAATCCATGATTCATTCGTTCTATGCTAATCTTGAATTGTTTGAGGGAGATGGTGAATTAACTATCAAAACCATTGTTTGCAATCGCCCAATTGAATTCACGGGTACCGAATTGGGAAACATTCTTCGCATTCCTTCGGAGGGTCCAACTAAATTTTCTCTAGCTACTTGGCCTAATGATGGGGTATGTGATCCTGCCCAAGCTTTGTATCTCATTTTTGGCGGCACTCCCCAATGTCCAAACCAATCTTTTCTTGTGAATTCTATTCCCACGGTCTACCAAGTATTGCACAAGATAATGATCACCTCAATGATTCCTCGGGATGGTGACCGTCTTAGGTTGAAATTCTCTGATGTATACTTGATGTATTACATCATTACCATGACCCCCTTCAATCTTCCAAGATTCATTGTCCAAATCTTTAAGAACACCGCCCATAATCCCAAAAAGGTAACTCTCCCATTCGGCTGTGTCTTAACCAAGATTTTTCTTCACTTCAATCTTCCTTTTAGTGACAATGAAAAAATCTCTATCAAGCCTAAGGACACCTTCAATCTTAAGTATTTCCTTTTTAACAAAATTTCTTGGAATCCGTTTACTTCGTGTTGGGTTAATGATCCGGGAAACTTGCTTTGTGCTTTCAATCCTAAAGATCACCCATCATTACCCATTGATAGGATGTCTAGTGCTCAAAGACTTCATTTTCCTTTCTTGATTGAACCAAACCAAGATGAGCCACCCATTCAACATCAATCTCCCTCAACCTTTGATGACATGATGAATATTGGGGCGGATATTCCGGCTCCTGATAGTCATCAAACACATTCTTCATTTGAATTCAATCAAGATGCCTTTGCATTCTTCACTTCTCAATTCCAAACCCTTCATGATGATATGAACTCTCAATTTCAATCCTTGAGAGTAGATGTAAATTCTCAATTCCAATCTCTTCGAGATGATGTTGCGTCTCTTCGGGCTTACCAAGACTCTTCTAGAGAAGATTTGTCGTATTTACGACATGAGGTGGACGTTCTTCGATCTCAGCTTCCCGGTGCCCACATGGACGAGGATCCTAATCACGGGAATGATGGTGATGGTGGCATGGATTGAGTTGTATTTTTTTAGTGTTTTTTAGAATTCATCTTTTTGGAATTGTTTGTAAGGATTAAATTGTTTAACTGATGTTGGACTAGTTTATTGTATACGCTGAATGGATTTTAAGTTGTTGAATGGATTTTAAGTTGATTTTGTATTGCTTGTTGATGGCTTTATGGTTTATTCAATTTATAAAGAAAACTTTGTCCAATTTTCTTAAAAATCCTTTACCTTTTTTATTCTCACAAAAAGGGGGAGAATGTATGTGTAAACTTGATTGTTGAAATGCTAGTAAACTTTATTGTTGAAATGCAACCTAATTGTTTTTGCAACTTGTGACACATTTTTAAAAGGTGATAAAAATGCACATTGAAATATTATTTATCATTGCATTCATTAAGGGGGAGTTTAAACTCTCTATGCATTGCATTGTTATAAGTTTACTTTTCTTTCAAGTTTACCAGGTTTTGTGATCATCAAAAAGGGGGAGATTGTTGCGCCTTAAAACGCTACAACTCTCATTCCTCTATTTTAAATAAAATTATCGATTTGTGTTTTGATGATTACAAAACCGATGCTTTTTGTACTAATGATTTGTGTTGAGTATGCAGCATAAGTTATGATCAAATCAAGCATATTGAAGATTGACAAAGTGTTGAAATGCCAAGAGAAAATATTTTTAATCAAACGAATCGCCCCAGGCGATGGGTGCCAGGCGAGGCATCGCCACGCTCATCGACAGAGGCGATGGCTAGGCGAGCATGCTATGAAGATCGCCCCAGGCGATGATGAATATCGCCTCAGGCGATGGCAACCTTTTGAGACTTCACCCTGCACATCGACTGAAGCGTTGCCGAGGATCGCCCGAGGCGATTGCTGGAACGCCTGAGGCGATTGCTGGAACGCTTGAGGCGATGGATTGTTCGTTTGAGGTCATCTAGATTTTTAGCTATGGCATTTATTTTCATGGTGATCGCCTGAGGCGATCGTTACATCGCCTGAGGCGATCGGGGCAATTTCATGACCATTGGAACGCGGCGATGGTGATCGCCCGAGGCGATGTCCGAGGCGATCGAGGAGTGATTTCAGCCTTATGTGTAGCAACGGCTAGTAGGAGCCTAGGGGGCCTCTTACACTATAAATATTGATGCTTTGGAGCATTTTGAAGACAAGAAACAAGCCTACAAACTTCATCAAAGCTTTGCCAATTCAAATTTCAAATAGCTTTGCGATCTCCATACATTGTTGTTGTATTGGAGCTTGTAATTCTTTTATTTTGATAGAGTCTTGTTTTCTTCATGTTGGTACACCGTGAACGTGTTTGTTGAGTTTATTGTAAGGTCCTCCAACACCAAAGCAAGTTGCAAATTGTAAAGTCATCAACAAGTAAAGTTGGTGCATTTGTGTGTGGCTATCCTTGGAGCCCTTAAGGCCAAGAAGACTCGTGAAGAGTGTTGGTAGCTTGTGAAGAGCTTTGTGTACTCGTGAAGAGTATTGTGCTCGGGAAGAGCTTTGTAAACTCGGGAAGAGTTGTATTGTGGCTAACTTGGAGCCCTCAAGGCCAAGACCATTTGTTCTAGTGGAACCTCGGTTGGAGGTTATCTAACCGGGAAGAGGAGACGTAGACGATTTATCGCCGAACTTCTATAACAAATATCCTTGTTATTTACCGCTTTAATTTCATTACGCATTTATTTATTTGTTTACTTCTTATTTCTTTTATTTATCGATTGACTTAAGCATTCCGCAAGCGCAAACTCTTTTATTTTGCAAACTCATTTTAAAAAGTTAAAGTAGCCAAGGAATCTCATTCACCCCCCCCCCCCCCTTTCGATTCCAACAGCCTACCCTATTTTGTGATGCTTACTATTTTTGCAAGAACTGTGCGCAATGCCAATTGACCTGTAATATCTCCCAAATAAAGGAGATGCCTCAACAACCCATTCTTATTTCTGAGATTTTTGACGTATGGGGCATCGACTTTATGGGACCCTTTCGTATCTCTTATGGTCATATTTATATACTTCTTGCCGTTGACTATGTTTCGAAATGGGTGGAAGCTATCGCTTCCCAGACTGCCAATTCCAAAGTTGTTGCAGACATAACCTTTTCTCTAGGTTTGGAATCCCAAGAGCTATAGTCAGTGATAGAGGTACACACTTTTGCAATCGAACGGTGGAAAGTCTTTTCAAGAAGTATCACGTGACCCACAAAGTCTCCACCGCTTACCATCCGCAAACAAATGGCCAAGCCGAGGTCTCTAACCGAGAAATCAAAGCCATATTGGAAAAGCCTGTCAACCCAACAAGGAGGGATTGGAGCTTAAGACTGGATGACGCACTTTGGGCTTACCAGACTGCAAACAAGAAAGTGATATAGGCGATCTTTGATGCTTTTGAGCCTTTCAAGCCTACCATGTAATTAAAATCAATCACTAGTACCTTTTTGAGCCTGAATGCAAAAGAATAGTTGTATGCTAAGCATACAAACAACCCCCATTTGTCATTCTTTGACTAGCTTATCATCCTTCCCTAATAAGCCTAAATATGAATTCTATCCATACCTTTGAAGGGAGTATGATGTGTTTCATTCGCATGCACTTAGGAATTCATTGAATTATATGTTTGATCTTCAATATAAAAAGAATGAAATGCATGAAAGAAAAGGAATGCCTTGAGAGAATAAATAAAAATATGACTCCAAGAGGAGCCAATGCACAAAAGAAGAAAACTGTTGAAATAAACCTTGCAAAAATATACAAGGTGTGAAAGAACAAAGTTGGAAAAATCATGCAAGAAGAGAAGCTAATTAGTGTGCATATCACCATACTATCTTGTTTGATATATCTTACACTTCTTTCATAAGCCAATACCTAGGCCAAGCTACAAGCTAATAAAGACCTACTTGATTTGTGTTTGCAAGTGGCTAAGATAGTGGAGAAGAGTGTGCAAGTGAGCTTATACTTGTGTTAGTGTATGACTTGAGCTATTATATGTTTGCATCTATTGGATCTATAATTTGTACATGACACTTGTTTGTGACCACACACGCACATTCACTACTTTGTTAAGTATGAGATGTTTAGGGATTGAATTTGTTCCACTGTTAATTTTTCCCGCCTTTCATTACTATGCATGTTTAAAATTGTTGAGGCATTAAAGTGAGAACAAGTTAGTTTGTTATGAATCTATGAGCCAAACAAAAATATTGTAGTTTTGTCTGATTTACTTGAGGTCGAGTAAAGAGTAAGTATGGGGGAGTTTGATGTGACTAGAATTAGACACATCTATTGCGCTTAATTGTCTATGATTTGGTATGTTTTGATGAATAATTTAATCATATGCTACCTAATCGTATATTTGTGTAATTGTATGTGGAATCGAAGAAATCGAGCTAACTAAGGCGAATAAAGACTAAGAAAAGCTTTGGAGCTAATAAGGACTCAATGTGGATCAAGAAAAAGGCTAAAAGTGTAATTTTTGATGAAGCGATCGACCGCATGGAGGAGGAGATCGATCTCCTTTGGACAGAAAGTTGAGCAACAATTTACACGAGTCAGCGATCTATCACAACAATGAGGCGATCGATCATCAAACCCCTACTGGAGCCAAGCGATCGATCGCTACAGAGAGGCAATCGATCGCCCGAAGAGATCTCCAGAAAAAATAAAGCTAGCGATCGATCGCTAGTCTGAGGCGATCGATCGCTAGACGAGTTTTGGAAATATTGGAAACTTGATTTTTTTTTACAATCTTGGATAGATTTTACCTACAATATCATATTTCCACAACCTTTGGACGAAATTGGGGACCTTAAATCAGAGGATTAATCATATTGTGGGCAGACCAACATAGTTTAGACATTAGATTTTATTTTTCTCTAAAACTTTTGTGAAGAAACGAGGACGGAATCGACAAGCCGAAATCGTGCTTCGTTTTAGTAACTTTCTTTTTGTTGATTGTTTAATGTTTTATATACAATTTTCGTTTGTTTTAGATCAAATTATGAGTATCTAAATACTTTGATTCTTGGTTGAGGGATACTTGCCTTTGGAATAAAAACACTTGTGAGAATTTTGGTTTGGTTGTTGAGAATTTTTATTTCAATTTCAATTTGTTTTTCAGATTATGGCTATTATGATTGTTGTGTTTGACTGATAGATTGATCATCTAGTAATCACATGCACTATCTAATGCTAATTAAGAAGCAACTAAGATTGATAATTACCTGCTGTTGGTGTTATTAAATTCTTAGGAAAAACGATTGGATGATTAATCCTAACGTCTGTAGTTTTAATTGATTAGATTCATCAAACTTACTAGTATTGAAGTTATCATTAATTTAATCTTAACGGTTGTAGTTTTGGATAAAGATTTGATAAAAGTCGAATTGAATGTTGTTTTCTATTTGACTACAATTAAGGTGAGAAAGTAATTAAGTTTTCAATTGATAATAATTGAATGAATTCAAATGTTTAGTGATTTGATGATCAAGTTAATAATTTTCAAAGGTAAAGTTGATCAAAAACCAAGAATTGGTTTTTAATCTTGATAAATTAGTGAGTTGCTTGCTTTAATATAATTAATTTAGAATTAAAGAATTTCAAATAACCCCTAATTATTATTTCGTTATTTGGTTTCCCGTTAATACAAGAGAAAATACATCCTTCCATGTGAGATCGATCCCTACTTACGCTACCACATTCATAACTGTTATTAACTTAAGATGGTTAATTTGGGCATACGCAATAAACGCTACCAATAGGTTCTGTTGTCAGATATGCAATTTATTTCAATACCCTCCATGGAAATTTTATTTGGTGGATGACTTCAATTTTGTTCATATTTTGATCTTAGTTTTAAGTGGAATTATTACTGTAGTGGAATATGTAATACAATGGTTGCTGAGTTAGATTAAAAATTTAAGTCGTCATATATTGTATTTACATTTACTAGAGCCATGTAAGTGAATTTACATTAACCAAGACTGTGCAAACCAATCTCAAGTGTACACAAAGTGTTGGTTCAAATTTTATATTTGTGCTTCAATACTGTCAACTTTACAGAGAAATAACATATTGAAACTTTCAACTTGTGGGACACCATTCAAAAACAACGTGACATACAATATATTACAAAATCCAACAGTTGAGGACTGATCACCGATTCATATCTGGAAGATCTATTCCTGAATCCAAAATCCAAAATACAGCCAATACATCTGATTCCATAGACTTAAGGACACCTACAACTACATCATATACCATTTTACGATCCTGGACAGTAAGATTCATCTAATATTTTGAAATAGAGTTTGATGCAATGAGATTTCGTAGCCCGACTCGCTGCTTGAGTCATCAACAACCACTAAAGCATTTGCTGCCGTATTTTCCTTCCTGCAGATATCCTTACCGTGATGTTTTTTGTTGCATCACTACCGACCTTTAAACATTCCATTTCTTGCCATCCATAATTGTGTTCATCTAACCAGTAAAATTTGTTCGGATGATTGAGCGAAGCTGGACAAATATAGTAAAAACAGCCTGGACGGGTTGATTTCTCACCAGCCTTACATAAAACCATCAAGCCATGACCGCATGAGCATTGGGGGTGGTGTGTTCAAGTTCATTTTCGCATATACTGAGTTTTACTCTCCTAGTAGTTGGAAGATTACCAATAATATTAAACAACTCAAACAATGAAGCCTCTGAATGTCTGAAAATAATAAAGGTTTACATTTCTTCACAAATCTAACAACATGTAATTTTTCAAAATGTCAACAACTAAAATGTCTCAACATTTGTACACAAAGCACGTATGTCAGTTTCATATGCTACAAAATAGATTCATAATCCAGGAAATGGAAATACTTGTATCCCAGATTGTCCATAAACTTTCAATACAATATTTTATGAACATGCCTATTTTCACCACCAACAACCATAACCACCTCACTAAAAGTAAATAAAAATTCAAACCCTGTTCATACAACCTAAACTCGAAAAGCTCAGTTTATCCACCACGAAGAAATAAACCGAAAAGTTTAGAGATTACAGCATTTTACTGCATGGTACATGTGAAAACCCGATTTCTCCAACCAAGTCAAAAACTAAAGTTTTAGTAAACCAACTTACTCAAGGTTGTTTATTTAAATAAATAACTTAGTGTTAGATAATATTAAATTGTATTATAGTTAATTTGAATTACATGATATCAATCAATCTTATAGATTCTAAAACACTTACTTAAATAAATAATTAGAGAATTAAGAGTTATATCTTAATTTATAGATAGTAAAATAAATGTGTAAATGATTGAAGATTTTATCTAATATAATAATGTGTTGTTAGATAATTAGTAATCATGTCATTGATATCTATTAGCCAATAAAAACTTGATGAGATAAATCATATTCACTTTAATCTTGTAGACTTGTAGCTAAACCAATGACTAATTATTTAAACAACTAGAGTTTTGATCAAATTAGATTCCTTAAGTTAATCCAAACACTTGATGCTATTTGGTCAAAACAAATACTAAGTATAGATAATATTGAAAAATAAAAGATAATATTTAGTTTATATGATTTAATCTTGTAGACTTTTAAAACAATAAAAAGTGAATAGATTGAATTATATATATAATATCTTGACAAGATATAATACTGAATTATATTATGATAATCTTTTAGATATATAAATATAACCAAAATCCAAAGATAAAGCACAATCTAAAGATAAGTTTTGGAAGATACGATTGAATTTCAGAAGTCGTAGGAACCGAGATTCTCGAATTTCAAGCTCTATAAATATAAGACTCTTCTACATAGTATGCAACTCAAAAATCTCTCACAATTCATACAATTTTCGAAACACACACTAGCACACACTAAAAGGTGTGAAATTTTCAGCAAGGAAAGGAGAGGAAATTCATCACGTTTTTGCCACCCAAATTCTTTGAAACACGCAAGAATCGTTTCTGATCTCTGTAAATGGGCTTTATTATATATATTCGTTTCAATTTTGAAAATTATATGTATGTTTTGAAATCCAATCGAATATGTGATGTATTTTAAAATTACGATGTTCTGAGAATAATTTTGATCATCGAGAAATAAGGGCTATACGGAGCAAAGTGCTACGTATGATGGGAGCCACCTCTTGAGTCCAAAGGGCAAAGTGCTACGTTTACGGGGGCCACCTCTTGAGCCTGCGGGGCAAAGTGTCATTTACATGGGAGCCACCTCTTGAGCCGACGGAGAAAAGTGCTACATATACGGGAGCCACCACTTGAGTCTATGCAAGTCCCTCTAGATTGTCGGTGTTATGGATCTATGGTTAAGTGATATGAGTTATGATTTTGATATGATGTTCTGTTCTGGCTCTGATTAGAGCAATTCTGTTAAGTTTATGTTTTTGTATTCATATCAGCTTATGCCCGATTATGATATATTTTGGAAAATTATAAAAAAAAGTATTATATTGTCACATCGATTGACCCCACTTGCTGGGTGTTTAACAAAACACTCACCCCTTACATCCACTCCCCAGATAGAAGCGAATAAGAAATCAAGAGGAAGATCAAAACCAATTTTGGAGATGGTGAATTAGATGATATTGTTCAAGATGTCGTTGCCAGTAATTTATGAAGCTTCAGCTGATATTTGTAAGAATTATTTATTTATTCTTGGAATAATAGAAAGGTTTTTGTAGAATTCTGTATTACGATGCTTGTTGATTTTGAATTGTATTTAGAATCAACGCAGGTATTATCGACCCCGGTCTCGGGGCATGACATTTAAGTGGTATCAGAGCGAACCAGGTTCCATAATCCCGCTGGGAAAAGACTTCTAGTTGAGATATAACACTAGATTATAAAATCCAGTACAACAGACGAACTGAGCAAAACAAAATTCAGTTGGGTACGTACGATTTGTTCACAATTAGAAGAATTTCGATATCAATTACCAGTAATTTAATTTTTTTAAATAATAAATAAATAATAAAAACATTAAGAAAGAGAAGGCGAAAAAAATCGTACCCAAGAATCTGTCTTCCAGCCTCGCCGCCGCCGGAACGCCGCGTCCGACCGACAACATGAACCACCTCCCCTTGGTGACCCTCCTGCCCGTATCCCCTACTGTTCGGATCTTGTTTGGGCGAAGCAATTTCTCTAGTTAACTTCCAAATCCACGTCGCTGACCTCTCTCTTCCCGATCGCACCACCACAGAACACCGATCGACAAATCCGGCATACTATAGTGACGAACAGACATAGACGAGGAAAGGCCATCTATCAATTTTATTTTCCAAACATCGACCAATGGCCAATTTCGAATCAATGCCGCGCTTGTTTAAGAACCCTAAGACAAAAATCTACTCCCTGATTTCTAACTCATATGAACTCGCTATTCCAATCCGACTTGAGAATATTATCTTCTTATCATACTCACAAAAACCCCTCAACCAAGTTTAAGTTCCAGTCAAAGGGAGATGGTCAACGTTTGATCGAATCATGCGCTCTAAAGAACCCTAACAGACGTGAATGTTCATTCCCCGATTTCATAAAAACTGTATAACAATTTTTCAATTAACTCTGGGAATCTGATCCTTATCCAACAAAGATCTAAAGCCCCTTATCCATCATGACTCACAGCTACCGGAAAGTCACCGATTTTTCAATTTCCTCTCGCCACTCACATGAACCCTAGGCCGAAAATTCCAACCCAGATTTCTCAGTCATCGTTATGTATTTTTCCAATTAAACAGGGATGATGAATCATCTTAAAGTATACATTAAAAGCCCTCTGCTAATTTTAAATTCCAGTCGGCGATTTTGGACTAATTTCAAACCCTAATTCCAGCCTCATGAACCATAAAAAGGAGAAAAATTCATCTTCCGATTTCTTCATCACAGTAGAACCAAAATTCAATTACTTTTCACTCTGGCCAATACGTCCCATGGGCAACCCAATTCTTCAGTCAATTTTTGAAAATGACTTTCGGATCTCTCGATTGATACTTCGCCCTATCAGAAGCAAACCGAAGAAAAATTCTCGAAATACCTTTCGCATATAATTTTTATACCTTAAACTTTTAAAAATATAAATTATTTAGTAAAACTTTTATTTGGACATGTCTGCTAAAGTTTCATATGTTTAGGCGTAGGTGATAATAATGTGTAGTTAATAGATAGAATAATACACTAATTTGAAAAAAAAATTAAATAATTAATTAGAAGAATTTTAATAAGAATAATAAGAAATATTCCTTTGGTATCCTAGCAATAATTTTATTTATTTAAGTTTTTTGTAATGAACCTCTCAACTTAATTAATAAACTTTTAATTTACTATCCGAAAGTATCTTGAATTGTAGTATCCCTCGGTTACGCCCCTATGCAAACCATTGCTGCTAATATCTTAGAAATTATATCCATCTTTGTAAGTCATGACTAATTCAAATGAGAATCTGAAATACGAGAAAATTTTCATCCGGGATCGTGGATTCAAAGGGCCAAGTATTGAGGCAAATGATCATTCCATATCAATGGTCAAATCATACGGAGTGAGAAGCTTCATGGGATGTAGAAGAAAAGATGCGAGAGAAATACCAGTACCTTTTCCATGGTCAACGGAGTCAAGTTTCGAGGACGAAACTTCCAATAAGGAGGGAGGAATGTGAAAACCCGATTTTTCCAACCAAGTCAAAAACTAAAGTTTTAGTAAACCAACTTACTCAAGGTTGTTTATTTAAATAAATAACTTAGTGTTAGATAATATTAAATTGTATTATAGTTAATTTGAATTACATGATATCAATCAATCTTATAGATTCTAAAACACTTACTTAAATAAATAATTAGAGAATTAAGAGTTATATCTTAATTTATAGATAGTAAAATAAATGTGTAAATGATTGAAAATTTTATCTAATATAATAATGTGTTGTTAGATAATTAGTAATCATGTCATTGATATCTATTAGCCAATAAAACACTTGATGAGATAAATCATATTCACTTTAATCTTGTAGACTTGTAGCTAAACCAATGACTAATTGTTTAAACAACTAGAGTTTTGATCAAATTAGATTCCTTAAGTTAATCCAAACACTTGATGTTATTTGGTCAAACCAAATACTAAGTATAGATAATATTGAAAATTAAAAGATACTATTTAGTTTATTTGATTGAATCATGTAGAGTTTTAAAACAATAAAAAGTGAATAGATTGAATTATATATATAATATCTTGACACGATATAATATTGAAATATATTATGATAATCTTTTAGATATATAAATATAACCAAAATCCAAAGATAAAACACAATCTAAAGATAAGTTTTGGAAGATACGATTGAATTACAGAAGTCGTAGGAACCGAGATTCTCGAATTTCAAGCTCTATAAATATAAGACTCTTCTACATAGTATGCAACTCAAAAATCTCTCACAATTCATACAATTTTCGAAACACACACTAGCACACACTAAAATGTTTGAAATTTTCAGCAAGAAAAGGAGAGGAAATTCATCACGTTTTTGCAACCCAAATTCTTTGAAACACGCAAGAATCGTTTCTGATATCTGTAAGTGGGCTTTGTTATATATATTCATTTCAATTTTGAAAATTATATGTATGTTTTGAAATCCAATCGAATATGTGATGTATTTTAAAACTACGATGTTCTGAGAATAAATTTTGATCATCGAGAAATAAGGGCTATACGGAGCAAAGTGCTACGTATGATGGGAGCCACCTCTTGAGTCCACAGGGCAAAGTGCTACGTGTACGGGGGCCACCTCTTGAGCCTGCGGGGCAAAGTGCCACGTACATGGGAGCCATCTCTTGAGCCGGCGGAGCAAAGTGCTACATATACGGGAGCCACCACTTGAGTCTATGCAAGTCCCTCTAGATTGTCGGTGTTATGGATCTATGTTTAAGTGATATGAGTTATGATTCTGATATGATGTTCTGTTCTGGCTCTGATTAGAGCAATTCTGTTAAGTTTATGTTTCTGTATTCTTATCAGCTTATGTCCGATTATGATATATTTTGGAAAATTATAAAAAAAAGTATTATATTGTCACATCGATTGGCCCCAACTTGCTGGGTGTTTAACAAAACACGCACCCCTTACATCCACTCCCCAGATAGAAGCGAATAGGAAATCAAGAGGAAGATCAAAACCAATTTTGGAGATGGTGAATTAGATGTTATTGTTCAAGATGTCGTTGCCAGTAATTTATGAATCTTCCGCTGATATTTGTAAGAATTATTTATTTATTTTTGGAATAATAGACTGGTTTTCGTAGAATTCTGTATTACGGCTTGTTGATTTTGAATTGTATTTAGAATCAACGCCGGTGTTATCGACCCCGGTCTCGGGGCGTGACAGTACATCAACATTTAGCAGCGTGCAAGTGGATCTACTAGAGTTTGCCATTTTTAAGGGAAAATAAATAATTTAACGTCATGCCCGTTCACATCTTTACCTAGAAGAATGAAATGAACAAAGGCAAAGGAATTCATGCTTAACAGGATGGATGTTTATAGATCGAAGTTTTTGTCGAGTTTTGGATTTGGGGAATGATGAAATTCCGGTCGATTTTTTGATGCATTTGGGGAAATGGGAAATGGAGATTTATTGTTGAGCTGAGAGATGACGATGTTGATGAAAACAATTTACTATTTTTTTCTATTTATTTTACATCAGGGATAATTTCGACAATTTACATAATTTATAAATACCATCACTCACTTATCACTTACACCAAACATAATATATATGGTAATACTATTTTCTAATCATACAAACCAAACAAAGTATAAATCATCATACTACATTTTTATCCTTACATATCATCTATTTATCACTCATATTACATATCCTTCAATTATCATATTCACGTACCAATCACATCCTTGGAAGTGATTAGATCACATCACAGTCTATACTTTAGAAAACTCATAGAATTAGGAGACTTTCTCAATGAACAAGAAAATAAAATTTCTTGTTTTTTACTCCCTTGATAAACCACACAAAATAAATCTCATTTGACATGCCTCAAGTCCTATAATTGTCGGCTCCCAACCAAGGGCAGAGCCATCTTGGAACAAGGGGCAAGTGTCCCTTTGCAAAAAAAAAAAATCGTTATTAACTTTTGTTTTACAAATATTACATTTTGATCCCCAAATTTGCAGTTTGTCTCTCAAAATTACATTTTGCCTCCCTTAAAATTATTTTTTGACGTCATAGAAAAAATTTTATCGTCCATTTTTTATTTTAATGAAAATGGTGTCTGTTGTGGATGTAGGCGTTCTTGGCCGAATCACGTAAATCTTGTTTTGAGTTGATCTTTACGTTCTGTTATAATTATGCGTTCATTGCTTGTTAGTGTGCTTGAGTGTCTGGGTAATTTTTTCATGTAAGTAGACTGTGTTTGTTGATTATTCTGTGCAGCAAGAGTTGGTGATTGTTGTCTTTGTTAACTCGTAATTGGAATCAGCAAGTATGCTGGTTTGATCAATATACATTGAAGAACTCGATTAATTTCATTGTTCGATCAACGTAATTGCTGAATTTTCAATTGATTGAATTGGATCTATCTTGATTCGGTTATTTGGATTCAAGAATTCACGACACTGACAAAGATTGAAGTGGCACGATACAATGGCAAGGGAGATTTCGGACTGTGGTTGCGAAGGATGTTTGCAATTCAAGTCCAACAGAAGGTTACAAAGGCTTTATGCGGTGAGAACTCCCTTCCAGAATCTCTAAAACTTGACTAGAAGAATGAGATGATGGAGCTTGTGTTCAACACATTGACACTCCACCTTGATGATAAGGTTCTGCGGGAGGTGTCATCCGAAGAGATGACCACTGGAATCTGGAGAAATTTGAATTCTTGTACATGACAAAGACTCTCCAAGACGGGTCTATCTGAAAGGTAAACTGTTTGGTTTCAAATGATAGAGACTAAAACGATTTTTAAAATCTAGATGAGTTCAGCAAGCTCATTCTTGATCTTGAAAATAAAACATCAAGATTGAGGATGAGGACAAGGTCATTCTTGTATTGAACTCCCTTCCCAAATCGTATGGTGTATTCGTGGACACTATGAAGTAGGCATGTGAATTTCTATCATTTGGTGATATACAAAAGGCACTATAAGCCAAGGAAATAAAATCCAGACTTGAGAATGAAACACAAATCTTGGGCGACAGCTTGTTCACCAAGAACAGGGCAGAAATGTGCGATGAATGTGGAAGAAATAAGGAAAAGTCTAAGTTGAAAAAAACAAGATGTTGAAGTGCTTTTATTTCCAAGGAAGACCATTACAAGAGGGATTGCCCTGGATGCAAAAGGACTTAGAGAAACCAAGTGAACAAGGAGAAGCAGGAGCTGTGTTAGATGATATTGATGAAGCCGAAGTTCTTTGTGTAACTAATAACATGGACAAGCAACAATGGGTGTTCGACAGTGGTTGCTCTTCTCACATGACTCCGAATAAATCTTGGTTTGAGTCTTTTGATGCGGTGGAAGGGGATCACATTGCTCTTGAAAATAACATGTCTTGTAAGGTGCAAGGGAAAAGTGTAAGGAATCCAACACACAAGTGCGCAGCGGAAATAAAATTTGGATTCCTAACCGAGGACCTATACAGAGTATTCATATCGGAATGATTAAAAGAGTCTCACCCTTGTAGCGTGTTTGATGCAGAAACGATGCCAAATCACGAGTCACGAGCAACACCTCCAAGATCTTGCCTCTACGGTATCCACACGATCAAATCGAACAAAGGGACGTCCAAGAACAAGTTGCTAGACTTATTCTTGAACCAAAGCTGAACTCACGGTTCAAAATCGATCAACGACGGCCAATCAAAACCGAAACCCTACACGATCGGCGGCGGTGGTGAGGGTGGTTTGAATGGCGGCGAGAGCTCAATATTTTGGAGGCTATTAGGTTTTATGATGTCTTGGATTAATTCTTAATTAACCTTGATATCATTTATATATAAGATTTAATTAAAGGTTCAAGACTTTCTTAAAGCTTCATGGGCCCAAACCCATGATTTAATTAAATCCTTATAATCATGTAATTAAGACTCTTCTTAATTAATTAATTCATCCAATGAATTTAATTCCCTTATCGATTTAATCTTTTGTGCGACCCGATAGGATCTTGTAATGTTGGCAGTGACATAAAATCACATTTTACGTCACAAGCAAAGAGCGGTATCTAGCAACACATCAAGGCTACCCAAATTACAAGAATGTCAATGACTCGACATAACCTTTAGAATGTGATAATATTAACCATGTAACTTAATCCCTTTGTCCATGTGTTTAGATTGAACACGAGTCATGGAATAGTCATACTCGTATATTCAATCTCTATTTCTTGATCTCCAAGTAGAACTAGAATAAACGAATAAGCTCGATATCTCATATCGACTCATTCGAGCATGGCCATGCATTTTAGTCTTACTTGATCAAGGGCCCAAACACTTCTCCTGTTATATAGGAGGGACAAATCATATCTCGATCAATCAACATCCCTCTACATAATTCGTAGTGTATCCAATAGTCGCCTTTATAGTTTACCCTGTTACGGATAACGTTTGACAATATCAAGATACATAAGTCCTTATGTTGGGATCTCTGATGATCTCAAGTCGTAAGGATTACATACATTATTATCACTATGAGAATTGCTTATGACACTCATATAACTATCCATGTAGCATTCTCATGATGGGTCTGTCCAGTACATTGTTCTCTAACATGTACCCATGTGTTGATTTGATATCTCATATCCATGAATTAATTCATCAATCAAAACATATTAGTCTCAATGCATTATCATTATCCTTATTCATGATAATACTTGACTAGGGACAATCTTTAAGAACAATACAATATTATTCTAAGGACATTAACTTACATATTAATTCATATTGCACAGATATTCGAATAAAATATAATAATGATTTGTCATTAATAAATCATAATACATTGTATGTCATAAACAATCATCTAATGACTTGTCTTAGGGCATATCCCAACAATAAGCACAATCAGATTGAAATCAAGTGGGGGAACTGAAAAAATTCTTCAAAAAGTTTGATGTATACCTGACCTCAAAAGAAATTTGATTTCTTTGGTAGTCTTAGATCAACATGAGTGCTCTTTTAGAGCTAAAAAAGATAACATGTCCGTATATAGATGTTCGGTGGAGATCTTGAAGGGCAGGAAGCACAATGGACTGTATATTTTCAGTGGGAACACAATTGTTGGTCATTCAACTGCCGCTACAAAGAATATAAAGGTTAAGGTGGAGCTATCAGTGGCTAAGTCAGCTGGACATAACCTATATATTGAGAAAGTACAGCAGTATACTGGACCCAGGGTTGTGTTAGACATGAAGGGCAGGTCTCCTTCTCGAAACAGGGGAAGAAGGGTCAACAAACCACTTGAAAATATGAGCATTCAAGTTCTGTGAATTGTATTTTATCTGTGGTCTCGTTTGGCAATAAATGTAAGCTCGAAATCTGTAAAAGGGATCAAAGTTCAGTGAGGCTGCTGGTACTAAAGACAGAGCTGCTGAGTTTGAAGATTTTGACTTTCAAAGGATGAAAACTCTTCACTACCAAGAGATGGTTTCTGTAACCACGGCTAGTGAAACATAGGAGAGGCTTTTGGAGACGTCATTTGGGAGGTTGAATAGATTGACAACGTGGAGATTTGTGAAGAAAGTGTCAAATATTCAACTACTGGAGGCAGGAGTCTTTGATGGTTGAGATGAAGCAGTTAAGAAATGTTCATGATCCAATGGCCATGGAGGGAATGAACTTGACTGGTAACTGGAACAAGTGGTCAAGGCAGTTGAAGCAACGGTTACTCTATAAAAAAGGAGGAGGTCTTCAGCTGGTAAACACACACTTATCATCGAGAATCAAGGACAAGAAACTTGATATCCAGATAAGAATAAAAGCGATAGGTTGAGAAGAAAAAGTGAAGAAGTCATTCTAATTCATAAGAGTAATTCCTTGAGAATTCTCAGGGTGTATTGCTGTAAATCTTGGATAATGATTAATGAAAATGATGTCTCTGGTGGATGCAGGCGTTCTTGGCCGAACCACGTAAATCTTGTTTAGTTTTGATCTTTACTTTCTACTATAATTGTGCGTTCATTGCTTGTTAGTGTGCGTGATTGTCTGGGTAATTCTTTCACGTAAATAGAATGTGATTGTTTCATATTATGTGCATCAAGAATCTTGGTGATTCTTGTCTTTGTTAACTAAGAATTTGAATCAGAAAGTATACTGGTTTGATCAATATACATTGAAGAAATCGATTAATTTATTTGTTCGATCAAAGTAACATTTGGTTCGTTGGTTTCTTGCTGAATTTTCAATCGATTGAATTTGAATCTATCTTGATTCGATTATTTGGATTCAAGAATTCACGACACTATGTTTCAAGCTAAGTGTAAAGTTCACAAATCTGAACTAAAGAATTTCTCAATTTCATTCTATCGAAAAGGAAAATGAATCCAAAAATGTATGTTACATAATATGCTTAACTACTTATACTAAATTACACAGGATGAGTTTGCAATTACTCGGGTTCTTGGGACTATGTTAACTGGCTAAACTAACTTGCTAACTAACTTAACTAACTTTCAAATAATAATGAAAGTTGGCTAAATAATTTGCATCAGTCTTGAATGGCAATCTAATCGCTGGAGTTCGAGATATCTTGACAGCCCCCCACAAGATATACATGGATATTTTTCATGTTCATCTTGTTTGTAAAAGACCGGAATAAAATGCCCAAAGCTTTAGTCAATATGTCTGCGATTTGTTCTCGAGCAGGAATGTGAATAATCTTGATCACTCCTTCCTGTGTCTTTTCTCGGACTAAGTGGCAGACTATTTGTATGTGTTTAGTCATTTCATGAAAAATATGATTGTTAGCTATACAACAAGCAGACTTGCTGTCAGTGTAAATTAAGGCAGGAAAATGATGTGAAAATTTAAAATAATTTAACAAATAAAGAAGCCATTGGATTCACACGTTGTTGAAGCAAGTGCTCGGTACCCGGCTTCGGCTGATGATTTCTCACAGTAGGTTGTTTCTTTGATTTCCACGATATCAAGGAATCCACAATGAATATTGCATAGCCTGTTACACTTCATCTAGTATCTATACATCCAGCCCAATCACTATCATCATATCATTTGAGATGTAAAGGGGATGATTTTGACAAAAGAATCCCTTGGCCTGGAGTTGATTTTAAAAATCTCAGCACCCTATGAGCTGCAGCTAGGTGTTATTGAGTGGGCTTAGACATATATTGAGTAAGAGAATGGATGCTAAAAAATAAATCGGGTCTTGAGATTGTTAAGTATAAGCGACGTCAACCAATCTTCTGTAAATAGTGGGATCCGAAAGAAGATCATCTTCTTTGGAGGTTAATTTTAAGTAGGATTCGATTGGAGTAAATGCTGGTTTACAACCTAAGTAACTCGTATCTTCAAGTATGTCTAATGCATATTTCCTTTGGCACAAAGTGATTCCTTGTACTGGTCATGCTATTTCAAGGCCTAGGATACATTTCAGAGTTCCAAGGTCTTTGATTGTAAAGTTTTCATCAAGATGTTTCTTAATTGCATTAATTTCAACCAAGTTGTTACCTGCTATGATTATGTCATCTACATAAATCAATAAGGCAGTAAAATGAACAATAATGGATAATATAAACAAAGAAGAATCAGATAGATCCCGTAAGTGAGCAGGCAGGAGGTGAGTTGTGAAACCGCTGTCTTGATGCTTGCTTTAGGCCGTAAAGACTAGTAACCAGGAGGAGGAGACATATACACTTCCTCATCAAGATCTCAATGTAAGAAAGCATTATTGAAATCGCATTGATGCAAGTGCCAATCTTTATGTGCTGCTATGGCCAAAAAATCTCTCACGGTTGTTAAATTTGCCACAATGGAGAATGTGTCAAAATAATCGATTCCTTCCTATTGAGTGTAATATTTGGTAACTAGTCTTGCTTTGTATTTTTCTATACTTCCATCAGCTTTAAATTTGACTTTATATACCCACTTGCATCCAATGCAATTTTTGCCCGCAGGTAGCTTTGTAAGTATCCATGTATTCCTCTTTTCCAAGGCCCTTTTATCTCTGTATCCATAGCATTTTGCCAACATGGATTTTGTATTGCCTGTATATTGTTAATAAGTCCTTGGTTCAGAAATTTTGGATATCGGTGCTGTGAATGCCTGATGTGAAACAAAAAGATTAGTAGATGATAAGAAATTTGCAATAGCATATTGTTTCCCTGTAGAAACTAGCTGAGTAGAGGATATTGATTGTGGAAAATCACAAGAGTAAAGTTTAAGATAAGTTGGTGAATATTTGCTTCTATTAGATTTCCTTTTGTTGGTGTCATTTGCACATTGTGTTTGAGAAGAACTGTCAAGAACATAATTCATATCAGATATGTTTATATCATCAGTGGTCGAAGTGATATTGTTGTCAAGTGGTTCTGTGAATTCTTCCAAAGATCTTGATGAACAATCTTGAGTGCTCTGCATATTTTCATCATCTATGAATGATCTATGCTTAACTGTAGTAATAGGACAAGTAATATGATCAAAAGAACAATCTGGAAAAGGACAATGGATTGTCATTGTAATGATTATAATTCGTAGATAAGGATTATAATAATTGATATCCTTAAAAGGAAATACATCTTCATAAAAATGAACATTTCTTGAAATGAAGACTTGTTTGGTGTCTAAGTTATAAAGTTTATAGCCTTTATATCTTGAAGGATAACCAATGAATACACATTTAGAAGCTCTTGGATCAAACTTACTTATGTTAGGCGATAGTTTTGATGCATAACAGAGGCATCTATAGTTCTCATACGAAAATAGGTAGGAGGGTTATCATATAATAGTTCATTAGGGGACTTGTTGTCTAGAAGTTTAGATGGAACTCGATTTATAATGTGTGTAGCTGCTAGCACACAGTCTGTCCAAATTTCAAGTGGTAAATGAGCATGAAACAGTAAGATCTAACAACTTGTAACAAGTGTTGATGTTTCTTATCAAAATTTCCATTTTGTTGTGGTTTTCCACACAACTGTATAATGCCATTAGTAGAGTAAAAATCTTTGTTTAAAAATTCAGATCCATTATCCGAGCATAATGTCTTAATATTTCTGTTGAATTTAGTTAATATTAAGTTGTAAAAATCTGTAAATGATTCTTAGTTTCAAATTTTAATTCTCATGGGAAACACCCATGTACAATGAGAATATCATCAACAAGTGTAAGAAAAAATTTATAACCATTGTAAGATTGAATTTGAAAAGACCCCAAATATCAGAGTGTATTATGTCAAAAATATGAAGAGATACAGATTGACTAACATAGTATGAGAGTCTCATTTGTTAAAAAAAATGGCATACATCACAAGGAATGTTGATTTTATTGCTACATTTCAGATTTAAATCTGGCAGTAAGGATAACTTTGCAAAAGATAAGTGGCCTAATATAAAATGACATTTATAAGCCAAATCAAAAGAAGAAATAGAACTAGAAAAAGCCAAAGAAAGTTTTTTTGGTAAGGTAATGTGATATATGACGTCATGTATTTCAACAAAACCAATCATCTTCTGAGTGTGGTGTCTTGCCGAATACATTTATTAGCAGTGAACTGAAGAACAAAATGATTCGACTTTGTAAGCTTAAAGACAGAAACAAGATTACACTTAAACCCAGGAACAAGAAGAACATGATCCAATTTAATGGTAGGTGTAAGGTGAATGTCTCCTATATGTGTAGCTTGAATGACTTCACCATTAGGTAAATTAACATTTATCGAAATAGAGAAGGATTATTTGTGTATAATCAGATATCACAGATCATGTGAACAGTGGCTTTGGTGTCAAGAATCCATGCTTGATTGTATTTTGAACTCAAAACATTGTAGCATAATACAACACCACTACATATTGTGTTACCTGTTACCACCGTAGCAGCTGCATGTGGAATAATTTCAGAGGAAGATTGAACTTTGTTTTGGTGAGTCTGAGACTTTGTGAAGGCCAATAACTAATTGTAAAAATCTTGTGAAAACACTGAAAGAGGCGAATTCGTGATAGTAGCATTAGCACTCACAGAATCTTGAAGTATTCTTGTCCTAGGGGGATATCCAATAAATTGATAACATTTATCAACGGTGTGACCATTGTATCCACAATGAGAACATTTTGATCGCTTCTTATCTTTGTAATAGGTATTCTTAGCAATAAAAGCAGTCGGATCCACAACAGAATGTGGAAAGGATGGTGACTTACCCATTTGTTGTGCCAACATAGCCAAAGAATCTAAAGAAGTAGAAGATTGTAAATGCAGATAATGCTGAATCTCTTCTTGCAATAATAGCGAATAAGCCTTGGCAAGTGACGGGAGAGGAGTCACAAGAAGAATTTGACTTCGTTGCGGCATAGGAATCATGTATCCTATTAAGAATTTGAGTACGCTATCTGCTTGTTGTGTTGTTGATAACACTTCAAGAATATTACAATAACAACTCTTCATTGCATCGAAACAAAGGCTAATAGCTGATGAATTCCTCCCAAATTGACTTGAAGGAAGTGTAGTATTGAGTAGAGGGTTTGAGATCCTTGGTTCATAGTACTCAATGATTTTTCCAACTAAACAACTTGAGGGCCATCGCTCCTAGCAAATCTCGTTTTCAATTAGATCCAAACTTCTTGAGAAAAATCGGAAAACAATAAAGTCTTTCAAATTTATTTAGAAATTGAATTTAAGAGCCACAACAAAACCAAATTATTTGCTCTTGTCCATGCAAGAAATTCAACACTGGAAGAAACGGCTGGACATGGAAGAGACCCATCAAGACCCGTAGTCTTATTCTTAACACTAAATGCCATCTGGACTGACTTTGACCAAGAAACGTAGTTTTCACCGGTGAAAATCTCACCAACAATGAGAGCACCCACATAGTATGGTGATGAAGAATCTTCTACCGATTGAGCAGAGCAGCCACAAAATCGTGTTCTTCATTCGAACAAGAACTATGAGTCGGTAATCGTGTTCTTCATTATTTGATATTACATTATAAATAATAATTAAATAAGTATATCATAATTTCTAGAAACTCGATAATTCAATAATCAATTAACTAATAAAATCTTTTAAATAATTTGGTTTATTTTGACTTGAGAACAACGTATGAAATTAATAATTCACTAACTTTATAAGATAATATATAAACAAGAATTCATATAGACAACATGTAATATATGAATTAATAATTTCTTAATATATAGTACATTTTATTATTAACCTATGAAATCATCATAAAAATGACTTAATTGTCATTGTTTCTTGTTGAAATTGATAGTAACACTTAAATCTCATTTCCGACTATTTTTAATATAGCAAGAACTTATGTGTAGTTTTCTCATAGCTCAATAAAAAATTATTTAATGTTATCGCTGCTTTAAAAAATTTCTTTCGAATGAGGCTATATAGCATAAATGTTATCTAAGCTTCATTATCTTTATCAGTTCAACAACATTCTCAATTAAATTAATATTATTTTCTCAATCCAAATCTATTTATTTATAAATTTTAACTACATTTTCTTATATTTTAGGATCGTTATCGAGAAAAATATGTTCAAACTATTTATTTTATTAAAAAATTTTATAAATTAAATTTAACTTTTTTTACAATGCAATGGTGAAACTGTAACAGTAATTGGAGGTTAACCGTAAGCGGTGATTCATGAACCGTAACCAGAACCATCTACGAAGGTTAATGTTAAGGGTCGAGCTTTTTTTGAACCGGCAAATCGACGACTCCGAACCGTCTAACCGACGGTTCTGAACCGTGGCCAAGTCTATAATGTATGGATAAATTCTTACATATACTTTTCTTGATATTGGCGATATAACCTTAAAAATTAAATCTTTATTAAATTAATTTTTTTTAAAATTTTTATAAGATAAACTATATATTTCTTCATTAAAATTTAAATATATGATAACTATGTTATAGAGTAATGGCGTGCATGCATGTGAATTGGATAATGAAAGCAGAAGCTACGTAAACTATGGCTTCTGAGCTATCAACTTTGCTGGCGTAGATAAAGCTCATGTCTACTTTGGACTAGATTTCGAGTCGGGTAAAATGCTCAAAAATTTGTTTATAAAAATACCCCACCCCTCTAAAAAAAAGGCTTCTCCCTATGAATGGATTCAATCTGAATGCTGGAGATGGATTCCATTTTGGGTGGGGGAAATAAAATTAAATGATTAAGAAATTTCAATAAAATGCATTTTTTTGTTTAAACAAAATTAGATAATGACTTTTTGTAATGATAGAATTATCCATATTTACAGAGTATCCATTGAGATTAAAAACTAAATTGTCCATATTTACCGAGTATCCATTGTTATTAAAAGCTTAGTTATTCTTCTTCTTGTTGTATTTACCGACTACGTATGTATAATGATGGGGTGAAAATAAATTAAAAAATTAGTGGACAATTCATTTCAAGAATGCACACACACACATATGGTGGGTGAAGGATAATACAAGATAAGGCCCTATCTCTAAAACTTGGTGGTGCGTGGTGCACATCTACTTTATCTACTACCTATGGATTATTCTGCAACAATGGAAGATGAATTTTTCTAGTGACTGGAGTCTTAAAATCTTATGTCGACCAAGACTTCAATGAATTCTAGAATGAGTTCTTCTATTGGATCTGTGCTCTTGTTTCGGACTTATGGTCTAATATTGATGCTCTGATTCAGTTCATATCATATGTTAGATTCATATATATTGTTATCTGAAATTATTGTAATGTCTGGGTTATGTCAGTTTTTCAGATAATGGATCTCTCTTCCTTTTTCTGGCACTTATATTCTCTCATTTTCCTCAGAGTACGCCCAACCCTGTCAGATTTGTCATTATTGTCCTTTTTATTAATGAATCTCATTCTATCCCGAAAAAACATTACGTGCAAGTCTATTTATATAATAATGATAGTAGGTCCCCCCCTTTTTCTAACCTCTCAGATTCAGGAACCTCGCATTTGTTTTTTCGAGACATTATTAATCATTAGATCCATAGGCGGCGTAATCTTCCATACCACTTGTCCACCATTCTGAGATATCTTATAATCCTTTTCGTGATTCCATGATTCTAGGGACCCTGTTGTTACGTCTTCATATCCATACTTTTAAAATAAGGATGTTTCTTTTCAGAATCAGATCTTATACCTCTTCGGGACCGGACTTTCTCCCTTCTCATGATATGCCCTTCTCGGGATATGGCTCTTCTCGGGACATGCCATTCTTGGGATAGACCCTTCTCGGGACATGGCTATTCTCGGGACAGGCCCTTCTCGGGACACGCCCTTCTCGGGACACGCCCTTCTCGGGACTAGGCTTTCTATCCTATTCGAAAAGAGCCTCCGTATTATAGTAGAGATTTATAAATTAATCTCAGTGTTATTCCCGAATTTATTCAAGGTATAACACTAGCTTCCCCTTTAGTCGAGCTAGAACGGAGTTCGTTTTCTCGACTTCTAGAGAATTTCTATTCTCTCATTTTCCCGCCTCTACTTTGAATTTTTCAAAAATTGAATTATGGCAAGACGTCTCATCATTAGTACCAGTGCATCATCGAACCATACCTCAAACGAGTGGCATATGCTCCTACACATGGAGGCTTTATACCCGGAGACCGTTGGTATTCTCGAGAAAATCTCATCTGTTCAAAATGAAGTTAAATAGACAGCAGGCACTTTCATACCATAAATAGTGACGCTTCATAATACTTCTGATGTTCTTTTCTTGCGCACTTTACTTCTCCTTAGCTCTTAGAGTTTTGAAGCAGCGACGTCTCTCTCACGGTCCTCCTAAACTAATCTTTGTAAGTTTTCCTATGTAGCTATGTCGACTTCTAAAGGTCCTCGGAATGAATTAAACGCCCCCCCTAAATCAAAAAAGAAAATGAGGGAGATGGTTTCCAAGAATGCTCCTTGGTACGAGCTCATAGACTCTACAATCGAGCCCAGTCATGAGGCGTCCTTCCGTTGGTTAGGTGGCTTCCCAAATGATCATGAAATCATGTTCCCCAAACCCGGGGATCGTCCGCATCTTCCTCCTCCCGATTTCTTCCCTTTTTAGGTAGCCCAACTTAAGGGTGGGTTGCGTTTTCCCATTCCATCGTTTTTTACAGCAATTTCTAATTATATTTGTGTTTCTTTAAGTCAATTAGCTCCCTTTTGTTTCGTTCTTTGGGTCTGATTCCTACTACGCTTCTTTTGGAGTATTTCTTTTCAATAAGAACCAAAGAAACCGGGATTTCTTCCTGGGAGCTCGCCCTCGTACCAAATTCTTAGATAAAATTCCTAGTTCTCACAACCTATGGAAAGAAAAAAAATTCTTCGTGAAGCCTCCCCTTCCCTGGTCATGCCCGATGGCTTGGAGGAACACCCTCTCCGAGCCTCGAGAACTTCCTAAGGGGTATAAAGAGTCGGAGTTCTATCAACGAACCCTTCAATCCCCAGGGGGAAGGATTTATGACATCAAGGGCTTGATCGTCGAAAAACGGCTCATTCAATGTGGTCTAAGCTCCAGGGATGTCAACTTTCTTCTCCCTCAGGGTATCTCCTCACTTCCTCTTCCCATTTATTGACGTGGTGTGTTTCGTTATTTTAAACACTTACCCTTACTTGGATCATTGTTTTCAGGTAAGAATATGAATCTTAAAGCGATTCTTGCTCGGAAAATATTGAAGAAGGAGAGGGTACATCAAAGGCTTCCTCATTCTCTTCTGATTTTGTCTTTCCCAGGACCAAAATGGAGCTTTTTCTGTTTAATTATCTTGGCATCATCTTGTACATTTAAGACATGCTCCATTACATTGGGAGATATTCCTCTCAAATCTGAGGATGACCATGTTAAGGAGCTTTCATGCTTCTGTAAGCATAATTTAAAGTTGTCCCTACAAAACAAATTTACGATTGGAGGGTCTTTGGTACCCATTTGATTTTTGGGTCCTTGAGGGTTAGCTTTCATTGGCGCCTTTGGAATCCATTTCCACCTTTTGTTAGGTTGGTATTGGATTTTGGCAAACCTACACTTGTTCTTAGAATGACCATTTTTGCAACAATAAGTGCAAGTAGGAGAATTATGCTTTGCTTTAGCCAACAAGCTTGAAAAAAGTTTTAGTTTTGCTTGAGAAGCCTAGTCCGGCTTTATCGAAGCTACAACGTTGCAAGCCAAGCAATTCATTCATCTTTAGACTACTCTCACTAAATTTGCAAAAAGATTTCTTCAAGAAGACTCGTGAAGAGTGTTGGTAACTCGGGAAGAGTTTTTGTGTGGCTATCCTTGGAGCCCTTAAGGCCAAGAGCTTTGTTTACTCGGGAAGAGTTGTATTGTGGCTAACTTGGAGCCCTCAAGGCCAAGATCATTCGTTCTAGTGGAGCCTCGGTTGGAAGTTATCTAGCCGGGAAGAGGAGACGTAGGCGATTCATCGCCGAACTTCTATAACAAATCTTTGTGTCTTTTACCGCGTTATTTAATTACGTATTTATTTACTTCTTTATTTTATTTATTTATCGATTGACTTAAGCCTTCCGCAAGCGCAAACTCTTTTATTTTGCAAACTCATTTTAAAAAGCTAAAGTAGCCAGGGAACCTCATTCACCCCCCCTCCCTCTTCGGTTCCAAAAATTACCTCTTCTTGTTCATCAAGCACAGATTGCACCTCTTCTCTTCCTACCACACACATTCCTGACCTTTTTGACCGGCGTCAGGCATCTCTTCTTTTCTAGCTCGTTTTAACTCTATTTTCACGGTTTCTGCATAACAATTTTTTGGAGGAATGCAGATCTCCTCTCACCTCTCCAATTTCCGTTCCCGCGGGGAATTTCAATTTTTGATGGTACATTGAAGCTATGGTATGAACTCGTTCATGGCTGGCCTTCCTAGGATGACATTATAAGAAGATAAGGCGTCCACCACTAGAAAGTTATCATCCTAGTTTTTCTGACGTCATTTGACCCAATAGTCATGGATAGGATAACTTGCCCGAGAGGTATACAGTATGTCCTGCAAAACCAAATAATGTTGTTTCTACTGAATCCAGTTTATGGCCTCCTATATCCATCTGATCAAAGGCATCTTGGAAAAGTATATTGACTGATAAGGGAAGCTCGTACGATGGCGGATAACAATCAAGAAGGAGGCGCGAATAATGAAGCAGTGAAATCCAAGATCTATGTTGGATTTTGCTCAACCAGCTTTCCATGGATCACTGTCAAGCATAACGAGGCCAAGTATTCAAGCTAACAATTTTGAGATAAAGCCTGCAATATTCAGATGATCCAGCATTCAGTGATGTTTGGGGGAGTAGCCACTGATGACCCAACGCTCACATCTCCAACTTCGTGGAGATTTGTGACACCTTCAAACACAATGGCGTTTCTGACGACGCCATCAGGTTACGGTTATTTCCCTTTTCATTAAAAGATAAAGCTAAAGCATGGTTAAATTCTTTACCTAGGATCTATTACCACTTGGGAGGGCATGACACAAGCGTTCTTGACTAAAAATTTCCCCCCTTCCAAAACTGCGAAGATGAGAAACGATATCACCACGTTTGGGCAATATGATCCTGAAACTTTATATGAGGCGTGGGATCGTTTCAAGGACTTGCTTAGGAGATGCCCACATCATGGTCTTCCTATTTGGCTCCAGGTACAAACCTTTTACAATGGTTTATTTTCAGCTAACTGTTCTATGATTGATGCAGCCTCAGGAGGATCCATTATGCGTAAAACACCGGAAGCAGCTTATGAACTCTTGGAAGAGATGGCTTCTAATAGCTATCAATGGCAATCAGAGAGGAATGTGCCAAAGAAACCGAGTGGAGTTCATCAAATTGACGACATTACTGCTCTTTCGACACAGTTGGAAGCATTGAATAAAAAGATAGATAGCATGAGCATGACAGCGATGCAAGCTCAAGTTATCACTTGTGACTTATGTGGAAGCAATCATCCAAGCATCGAATGCCAGGCAGGTAATCCATTTACTCGGTCTAATGAATCTGCTAACTATGTAGGAAACAGGCAGCCCAATAACCCGTACTCAAAACACTTACAACCCGGGATGGAGGAATCATCCAAATTTGCAATGGTCCAACCAAAACAACGTGTTGAATCCACAACCGGGATATGTGCCTAAGCCGAGTATGGAGGAGCTCTTGACCAAGTTAATATCATCGACAGAAACAAGGATGCAAAATCAGGATGCATCTATAAAAAAACTTGGAGGTACAAGTGGGGCAACTTGCATCTATAATTCATGGACGAGCTCAAGGGACACTACCTACTGATACAGTGAAAAACCCGAAGGAGCAAGCAAAATTGGACCACTGAAAAGGAGGTGACAGTCCAGCTTGGGACTATAAATTAAGAACTTTCTTCTCTCTATCTTTTGTTTGTTTTTCATTTTTAGTTCAATTTTTTTATTTTCTTTCTTGTTATTTTAATTTTTCGAGCCAAACTCCGTGCGTTAATTTTCAAATGCAGAAAAATGGAATGAATCCAATTGGTGGGACGAATCGAACATTGAATTTTTTTTTGTGAAAATTGATCTGGAACGATCGATCGATCGACCATGGGTTAAAAAAAAAAGAGTCGTCGATCGATCGATCGACCATGCTCGATCGATCAAGGAAGGTTATAATAAGAAAAAAAAACTTTTCTGTCTCGCTCGATCGATCGAGAAGAAAATCTTGATCGATCGAGCAGCAGATAAATTTGTTTATAAAATCGATTTCAGCAGATTTCTCACAAAACCCTCTCAGTAAAATCACAGAAGAAAAAAAAACGAATTATTTGCCCTAATCCCCAAATTCCTTCTATAATCTTTCCCACAACTCACAAATCTTACAATTTATGCTTCAAAGCTTCTCCTAATTACACTTTTTGCAACAGATTTGAAGATCCAAAGCTGAATTGGGAAATTTCATCAAAAAGGAGGAACTCAAGCCTATGCTACAATATCACCTAGATTTCCATGGTATTTGGCTTTAACCAAACCCTTCTATATATCCATAAATTAGTGAATATTTTTGTTTGGGTATACAAGGATTGGAGTTTTTGTGAATTTGGTGAAAATAAGATAGTTGAGTAGCTAATTTTGGGGAATTGAAGTGTTGGTTGGTTATTTTGGTGAGTTCTTGTTGTGGTTAGGATTGAAGCAGTGTGAATTGTGAACTGATAAATGGCTCCAAAGAAAAAACAAAAGCAAGTTGAAGCCACCACTTCGTCTCAAGATTATGATGAGCGTCGATTTGTGAATTCCGTAGCGGCGAAATTATACCCCAGTTATCACCGAAAACCCCTCAGTCGCGAAAGGGGAATGAGTTTAGAACGACTTGAATGCCCTGTGATTCAAGAAGCAAGGCGACGAGGTTGGTTTGAGTTTATTCAACAGCCTATTGATGTGGTGGTCCCTGTTGTGAGGGAATTCTATGCAAATCTAAGGACAGTCCACCAAAATTCAAGGGAGGTTGTGTTTGTACGGGGTAAGGATGTGGAGTTTGATCAGTTTAAAATAAATGCAATTTTTCGGATGCCGTAAATAAAGAGCAGTGAGTACAAAGCTTTCAACAGAGCCAAATCAACTATGATGAGGTACTCTCTGTAATCAGTGTTGAGGGGACTGATTGGCAAAGGAACAGCAATGGAGAGCCCCAGTTGGTCCTAAAGAAACATTTGAAACCAGAGGCACAAGCATGGTACACCTTCATAGCCTCCCGGGTCATGCCATCGACCCACACTTCTGAGATCACCAAGGAGAGAGCTGCCATGGTATTTGCCATACTCATAGGGCAAGCGATGTATTTGGGGTACATTATAAATGACCACATCAGTGACATCGGCAGGAGTCCGCCCACCTCCGCATTACCTTTTCCATCTACTATCACAGCTCTTTGCAAGAGATGCGGAATGAAGTGGGAAGGCGATGAAGAACTCCTACCACCAAAAGGACCAATAGTGGTTGATGGACCACCACCTCCTACAGGCCAACGTAGGGCCGAGCCACGGCCTTCGAGCAGCAGACATACTGGGCCATCCTCATCTTGCGCTGCAGAGCATTCATCTATCACCTTGGGCTCCCTCCAAAGGGAGCTCCAAGACATACACCTGGAGCAGCAGGGCATCCGAAATTTGCAAAGGGAAATACAGTTGGGCCAAGCGCAGATAAGTCAGCACCAAATGGAGTTCCTGCAATATCAATGTGCATGGAACAATGCCTTGGCCCAAGGTTCCCCAGCTATCCAGTTTCCACACGAGCCGCAATTTCAGCCATATCCGCCATACCAACCACCACCATCTGAGTACCAGCCATACCAACCACCACCACCTGATTATCCGCCATATCCACCGTACCAGCCAGAGGAGCCTTACTATCCAGTACCCCCACCGGAGCATGATGAGGACGACGATCACTAACGATCGTCGTCGAGGTATGTGTTTTGCTTTTGCGCTTATTGTTTACTATACATTGAGGGCAATGCATGTACTAAGTTTGGGGGGTGTTTACTGGTATCTGCTGTTTTCTCTTGAGAAAAAAGTGACTAAATAAGACCCAAAGTGGCCAATGATAAAAGAAAAAAAGAAGAGAAGTTCAAGTTGTGCTAAAAATTTGAATTTTACATGATTATACTCTCTTCTTTGTGTTACCCTATCTTTTCTTTGAAGCCAAAAACCTAGGCCTAACATTACAAGCTTTAAAAGATCTATTGATCCAAGTCCAGAGAATAATTACATTAATGGAGAAGTGTTTGAAAAGTAGGCTTATGGAGTGTTTAATAGTAATCTTGACTTTGAGTTTAATAGCATTATTTGATCCTAAAAGTATATATGAAACTCAAGATTGACATTAACACACATGCACGTTCCGATTTTGCGATATATTGCTTGGCTTAGGAGAAAACACTTCTTGTTGATTTTTGGATTGACTTATGATTGATGTGTTAGTGGGATTTCTGAGCTTTTACATTTGAGTTACTAAGTTAATTCATTTAAAGTATTGATGATGAACTTTGCATTTTGATCTTAATGCTTGCTCGAGGAAGATCAAGTCTAAGTTTGGGGGAGTTGATAATGATGAATATTACATGTATTTTTGCAATGATATGCATATATTTTCGTGTAGATTCCGGGATGATGTTACGCTTTTTGGTATTTATTTGGTTATTTCAGGAATCTAGGTGGAAAGTGGAAGAATTAAGCTAGAAGGAAGAAAACGGATCAAACCGAGGCAAGAATTGAAGAATTTGAATTCTGACGTAACCAATCGATCGGTAGTGGAACGCGATCGATCGAAGGAGACAAAGTTTTGGCCAACAAGAAAAAGAGGAGCTCGATCGATCGGAAGATTATGCTCGATCGATCGAGCATGGCAAAAACCTAACAAGCGAGATTGAAGAATGCTCGATCGATCGAAAGATTATGCTCGATCGATCGAGCGAGGCAGAAGAATTCCTGGACGAGAAAAGTGAAGGCTCGATCGATCGAGACAATTGTACCGATCGATCGAGCAATATAATTTTCAGAAAAAAAAAGAGTTGATTGAGTTTGATCTATTGGGAACACTTCCATCCACCTCATCTTCTATAAATAAGAGACCTAGGGCACGAATTAAGGGAACGAAAGTCATATCATACACCATATATCAGCCTCCTTTCATCCTCCAACAACCATACAAATTTAGAGAAAAAGCCTTTGAAGTGCAAGGAAGCAAGGAAAGAAGTAACGTTCAACGCACGGATTCGATTCCTACGTTATCGTACTTCTAAACTTTATTTGTTTTGATTTTCAAATTTATTGATGTTTATGAGGTTGAGAAACAATTATACATCTTTTTAGTTTGATTTGAATATAAATTAAGTTTATTTTATCAAGGTTAGGGAAGATTGTGATTGAGTCATTGATTTGAATGTTGTTTGAGTGGATTAATTCTTTTGTGCATGAATTATAATCTTAATGTTATCAAAGTCTTGCTAACTTTGATTGAATTTGTGAATTATAATTGAGATCGAGAGATAAAATTATAATACGCTATAATAATTCATGTTGTATGTTAAAGATTTAGATCGAGAGATTAAATCACATACGTGATCACTTTGAATTGAAAGATTTAAAGTTAACGATTTTCATCTAGATTTATTCAATATTAAATTGGTTTAGTGAACGAGAGTTACTAGTTTCAATTTAATATTAGTTTCAATATAGCTTGAGAAAGTATATTGATTATATTAGGGTATCCGTCACCTTAAGAATTAATTGGTTAGTAATTGTTTTTACAAACAAATCATTGACAATAACACAATTGAACCAACATCTTGATAAATTTCTTGAGTGGAATTCCTTCGCATCTTCAAAGGAGTTGATTTAGTTTTGAGTTTTTAAGTTTTTAGTTTAATTAAATAATTATTCATATATTTCGTAGGCTAAATATAATTTTCTAATTTTATTTGGTGCTTATAAGTTAGTCTCTGTGGGTACTATATCTCTATTTATAAATCACTATAATAAAACTTGACACCGTGCACTTGCGGTATAATCGCTACACTGGAAAAATAATTGTTTAAAATAAAAGCGACCTTTGACTGATCTCCCTGAATCTACAAATATCCGAACAGTATCATAATTCGAGATGGTGGCTCGGATGACTAGAGCATCATTATGAGGAGTCTGAATGCCCTCAAGGTCCATGGGCCCGAAACTACTAATTGGTCTCTCAAGATGATCAATGGATTTAGCGACGAGATAACTCTCCCTTCTGCTATTAGCATTCCTTGCACGATTTGAATCTCCATCAGTGGGGCCACCAGATATCATGTTAATAACCCCTCGAAAAGGGAGTTTTTTGCGCGATGGGACCCCTTCTTTGTCTGTGTGTGGTAAGTTTGGGGCCTGGGCCAAGTTGGATCCCTGGTCTAAAAAATTACCATTGTCTGGAGGAGCTTGCGGCCTGACCCGAGGAGCTATCCCCACTACACTGCCTGCCCTAGGGCCAGAGCGAATTGGAGCAATAGGCCTAGGAAAGCCTTGCGAATATTATTTCTCTTTTCTTTTGAGTGTATTACAATTCTTGGTGTCGTGTTCTATTTTGATGAAAAGTACAAAACTTTTCTAAAACATTCCCAAGTTTTGGGAAGGCCAGTACCTCGCTCTTTGTAATGATTGATGATCTTCACAAATATTCAATGGTTGCTCTTTCACCACTCTTAGAGGCGTGAATTGGGAAAATCGACCCAATTGATACACCTTATCTTCCGTCCGCTTATCCCCTGCCTGATTCACCTTCTCCACCCCTCGTCCGACTTCTTTAGAATCACATTATTTCTGTCTTTGAGCTTCTTCCACATTAACATATTTCTCTGCTCTGGACAATAACTCGTCAAAATTTGCAGGTGGTTTTTTTATTAGATATCGGAATAATTCCCCCTCGCAATCCTTAAACGAATGCGCCGACGAGAATCTCCGTTGAGTAGTGGGGGACTTCTAGAGAGGCCACATTAAATTTTCTGATATAATTACGAAGAGTCTCCCTTCCCCTTGTTTCAAGTCGAAAAGACTTAAGGAAGTCTTCATCTGCTTCTTGCTGCTGGAAAACTGGTGTAAAAATAAAGTACTGAACTCGTCGAAAGAAGTTATAGAACCTGGTTTAAGCTGGTTAAATCATTGTTGGGCGGACTTACGAGAGTGGTAAGAAATACTTTGCACTTAAGTTGATCTGAATAACAATGCAACATGGAAGCATTCTCAAAGCGCCCCAAATGTTCTTCAGGATCTGAACTACCATCGTATTCCCCCATGCTAGGGAATCGGAAGTTGTTAGGTAGGGCTTCTTCCATAATATTAAGAGAAAAATGAATATTTCTTTTGCCATGTGAAGGCTTAGTCAGTTCTTCCTTCATATGATGAATTTGTTCTCTTAATTCATCTGTTTGATCATTTAAAGCTGGGGCAATGGATTCTTGGTTGCGCGAGGTGGCATCATGATTCGTAGTTGCTCCTCGAGAAGATTCACCATGACTCATATTCACTCGGGGGTAAATACAATCCACCACTTGCTCCACAGTAGTGGTAATCAAACGATTCAGCTGTTCCCAAGTTAGTGCTCCCACAGTTGGGACACCTGGTGGGGTGGTTCCCGACGAACGCTCGAGGATTCTCCAGGTTCTTGATTATTATTTTTCCTTATTATTCGTGTATTCACCATATCTACGCCTTAGAGTCAGATATTTTCCTACAGATGGCGCCAATGTTATCTGAAATTCTTGTAATGGCCGGTTATGCCAGTTTTTCAGAGGATGGATCTCTCTTCCTTTTTCTGGCACTCTTGTATTCTCTCTTTTTCCTCAGAGTACGCTCACCCTGTCAGATTTGTCATTATTGTCCTTTTTATTAATATTTTCCTTCTATTCCGGAAAACATTGCATGCAAGTCTCTTTATATAATGATGATAGTAGTTCCCCCCTTTTTTTAACCTCTCACATTCAGACACCTCACATTTGTTTTCTGAGACACTATTAATCATTACATCCATAGGCGACGTAATCTTCTATACCGCTTGTCCATCATTCTGAGATATCTTATAATCATTTCCGTAATTCCATGATTCTACGGACCCTGTTGTTACGTCTTCATATCCATACTTTTAAAATAAGGATGTTTCTTTCAGGATCAGATCTTATACCTCTTCGGGACCGGACTTTCTCCCTTCTCGGGATATGTCCTTCTCGGGATATGGCCCTTATCGGGACAAGCCCTTCTCGGGGCATGCCCTTCTCGGGATAAGCCCTTCTCGGGACCATGATTCTAGGGACCCTGTTGTTATGTCTTCATATCCGTACTTTTAAAATAATGATGTTTCTTTTCAGGATCAGATCCTATACCTCTTCGGGACCGGACTTTCTCCCTTCTCGGGATATGCCATTCTCGGGATATGGCTCTACTCGGGACAGGCCCTTCTCGGTACAGGCCCTTCTCGGGACATGCCCTTCTCTCGGGACATGGCGCTTCTCGGGACATGCCTTTCTTGAGATATGCCCTTCTCGGGACTAGCTCTTCTTGGGACAAGCCCTTCTCGGGACATGCCCTTCTCGGGACTAGGCTTTCTATCCTATTCTAAAAGAGCCTCCGTATTATAGTAGAGATTTATAAATTAATCTCAGTGTTATTCCCGAATTTATTCAAGATATAACATATATGAGCAAGTTGAATACTCGTATACATGTAAAAATAATCTAAAATGAACTAATTTTTCAAGTTTGAAACCTCCTCTCGAGCTTTTGGCCTAAACGGACGAGTGTATGCAATTGTGCACAGAAAGTAATAATCAAACAAAAGAATTTCTCGACCACATTGTTTTTCGAGATTGACCCTCTTCATACGGATTGCATTTTGGAGGCATCTAGTCCTAACTAAATTAATACATCAAATGCACTTGGGTATCCTGTATCACATATTTCCCTAACACTGGAGCAGGTCTGGAAATTAATTGGAGACAAATATGCAAACTTACTTTACATTTTGCAGAAAATGAAGCTTCGGAGAGATTAAATGGTGGGGGGTTTTAAGGAAAAGAATTATGGGGGGCTGAATTGGTGAGGCTGTACCTGTAACCCATGTATTTCAAGGCTTCCACTAGTTTCGTCATGCCAACATCGTTGTCATCTTTGCAGCATTCTTCAGATAGAATTCAGGACGGTTAAATTACCAAACTGTTCTCAGGTTTACTTCACCAAGAGTAGAAAGTACCATTATGTATCCATGCACAATCGTATGCATTCCATGGATACCTATGTCAGGCTAATGATACGTGGTTACTAATGTGTTAATTTATTTGGAAAATACCCATCATACTCCTGTATAAATGAAGAACACTATCCAAAATCCAGATACAGAAAATCTATGAACATTTTCTTTATCATGTTGCATATATCTTTTGAGCATCACAAAAGATTTGGGGAAAAAAATCGCAAAATGATTTATTTAAGTATTAATTATACTTCCGCAGTACGACCCGACACACTAAAAAAGGGAAAATAACTTGTACACATTGCATGTTATAGCGAATACATTGACTGTGATATGGGAGTTCTAAGTCGAATATAATATAAAAGCTTGCTTACACCAAATAGAAGTAGGCTCTTTTGCTACTTAACTTGACCTTTGATCTTGCAAAGCATAAGCATATATGACCTTAAAAACTTGTGCAGCAAGCAAGCATACAAAGCCCTGCTGAATCTATCCAAGAAGCACTGCAATAAATGGTTATCCATTCTGCTTTATGCTTGATCTTGTGATATTTAACTACTGTAAAACGGGTCACCTGAAAAATGATGCTGGAGTTGTAGATGAACTTCCTGGTACAATTTCCAGGCATAGTAGAAAAGAGATGCACATTCATCACTTCGGAGCCAGCCTTATAGGACAGACAGAAAAAGCAACACATCGAGCAGCTTTTGCCAACATAAAGCGCTCATTTTCTGTCAATGGCCTCTCGATGACCTTCACAATATTTGCATCCTAATACAAAGAAGATTCCAGATACCATCAGCGCTCATGAAAATGATAAGGGTGTTTATTGTTTAGTGTAACTCCATTTCTCTGGTAACAATTGAAGGGGTTGGCTGGAATAGTACTAACAGGCAGTTTATAGTTTGTGGTTTAAAATTGCAAAGATTGCTATCCATGTTGAATTTACCAGACCTTCTGTGGTGGCATGAGAGAAGGTTTCACACTGGCTGCGTCACCGACTATAATTACATTGTTAAGATTCCCACTTTCATCCCTTTCAGTCGGTGAAGCTGTTGAATGCCTCCAGTTTTCATTAATAATGTACTTGTAGTAGTATCTGTAACAAATAATTTAATCTTCAACATTATGTTATGAATTCCACACTCTGTAGTCTGTACTTATCATGACAGGAACAAACATGACAGGAGCAAACAAGTGAGGAATTCCCTCGCAGAGAGCATACATATCTGGTTATTTTATTGTTTAATTGACTGATAAGCAAATCTCCTCCTCACCAAAATTTGGGAAGCAAGCAAATGTCCACCGAAGACTACTAACAAACTTGAAGACAGACCATTACAATATTAGGCGTCTAAGTGACAGGATAAGGAAACTTACTTCCCCTGTGGAAGTCTAATATCAACTTCATATCTGGGGCCACCCTTGTGGACTGCCATGATTGGCTCTTTCCAGTTTCCAGTAAAATCTCCTACCAAGTACACATTTTCCCCCTGTAAGAAGATACTCCCAAGATTATAAAACTATACATGATACAGATTTTTATACACTGATAATAAAGATGAATTTGACAGCATTTGGCTAAGTGACCGCTTCATTTGGCTCTCAACAAATAGAGACCTCTGCTCTTAATTTGTTGGAGCTTATCTTCTTACCTCTTGACCATTCCACACAAAAGTTACAGCATGGGTTGAAGGTCCATCATGGATACCACTTTCAACCATGGCTATAAGATCCCACGTTGCCCAGGCAATTGCTGGCCTGCATTTAATCTTGGTTAAAAGATCAATATAGATATGTTAAACCAAATGATATGGACAGAAACTTGCCATTAATTTAGTATAACATCCTTATCAATAGAACCAGATTTAACACGAATTTTTACCAACAGTATCCATATATTTAGCCCAACTCCTACAATGTTACTAATTTTCTTGGGTTTAACTTAATCATTTTGATATATATAAAATATATCATGTTGAGATGAAAAGAGAGCCATGGAAAGGGCCGGATTGTTGGGTTAGTGGGCTCCCATAAATCAAAATTGGGATCTAATAACATTTTACCTTATGTCTTGAATCATTTCTTTAATCACGTATTATACTTTTTTAATCTCCACCAAATGTTTAATCTTAGCTAAATTTAGCTTTCATCACCATGATTACCATTATATACACAATGCTTTAAAAAAAATTAAAAAAGAGAAATGTTTCGTTAACAATTTACATAACACTTCAATTTTGGTTTTGTTTTTTTAATTTATTTGCTTCAAGCGTTTTTATATTGTATAATTGTTGTTAGAAATCAGGATGTATTATTCTAAGAATATCATGCAGAAAATAGAGTACCTAATTTGTAATAGGTAAATTGACATTAATTGGATCCATAATTCATCTTAACGTGACAAAAATATGGATAATCAACTTAATTGTAAGATGATTTTAGTTAAGTTGATAATTTATTTTCACACTTCTATACTTAAAAAAATATGTTGGCATTATGATGAATTGAAATATTGATGAGTTTGAAATATGTGGATAATATTTTTGTTACAAACAGTATGTTGGAGATATTTTGTAATTTTCATTAGTATTTAATTTGGCTTAGGCTATTAGTAGTATTAAATTTTTAGTTTAAATCTTTAAAATTAGCTGACTGGTTGGTTGATATAGTTAGATTGTTGATTATAATATGAAATGTGCATGTTACTAAGCTGATAAAATTTACGAAATGTATTTAGTCTAGTCCACCCAGACGTAAAATCTTGGTTTTCCCCCTGTTTACGGCAATACATTCATAATAAAGTTTGAAAACGTATGATGTGACAAACCTGTCAGGCCTGCATGAATGCAAACCAGTAACAAAATTGTAAGCAGCATGAAGGGAAGTATCTGTTATCCAGTGCAGGTAAGCAATCACACAAGCAGGTGCTCGGTCAAACCCAGTGGTGCAAGTGATATAAACACGATGGTTCTTCTTAAGTAAGCGCAGTAGCAGACCCACACAAAATGGCAGTTTCTTTCTCATATCAAAAGAATCTGAGTCCCTAAAATAAAAAAAAATGATAAGAAAATGAAAACCATAAATGCAGCAAGTACTGGTAAATGGTTTCAAAAAATAAACTCCTTAAAATACAGCAGTATGAAACTGTATTATTATTTATTTTTTGAGGTAGTTTGCATATCAGTAAATTTAGACAAGGATGAATAGTTGACAAATTATTTTAAATGAACGCATATCTGAATTAGATTGTTTTTCCCAAGAAAATAAAACATGAAAACCTTATGGGATAGTTAATCATGAGGACATTGAGCTTTTGGCATGATTCGTTGATCAAATTTGAATCAATTCCCCAATTTGCAGCTTCAATCGTACTCTGGAAATTCAGCACTGCTGTCACTCCCTGATGCAGACATTGCAGACTGTTTCAGTTGAGCAAAGGAACAAGGAACAACCAATCCATTACATGAGAGAAAACTTTTAAGGGATGATCAACAAGAACAAAAATACTCAGTAATATTCTTCGTTCACAGTTAATAAAAATAATTTATGTTGAAAGGACCACAAATCCAAAATATTCTGAAGATTTCTTAGAGGATAATGATCAGTTTCAATTATGTTAAGGACATGGATAATACTAATGATGCTCTAGATGTTTGATTTGGATAATTGAACAATAGCATTTTATCATTCTTGAAAAATATTGCAAAGAACGGTGCTAGATCAAATTTACATATTTTTTAGGAGCATAGGAGACAAGTGATGAAAATGTAAGGGAGAATTTACAAATCAAGCAATAGTAAAGAAGATAAGGGCATGTTAACTCTCACCACCGTGTTGGACAGTGTCTCTACATCTTCTTCTGTCTGCATACATGATCCAACATAAATTTGCTCCGTGATCTATCAGAACAAGGTGAAAGCATAAGATTTATGAAGTTGACTACTTCAATAGAAGTCATCTAGTGGCACTAATTTTGGAAAAAATCATTGTAACATAGAGAGAGACTGAAAAGAATGAAAGAGTATCAAAAAAATATGATTTACAGGCAGTTTAACCAAGCACTTAAGTTCAAAACAGCTCAGAACTGATAAAGTAGATTTCCATTTGATTTCTTTGTCGTTAATACAATGATGAAATAAGTAGTATGCTCTTATTGAGAGCTATTTTTCAACTGGTTAAACTGCATAAGATAACCAGGATGGTGATAGACTACCCCAGGATACGGTTTCCAATTCAGTAACATATGTGTGTGAAAAAATAATAGGACACTTCCATCGTGCTATGAAGAAATATTCCGGAGAAATGGTAAGATATGGTAAGAGTTCTCGTGGATATCCCTCTCTTACTGAATATATAATCATCAGAATACGAAATGCATTAAAGTAGTTATTCTAACTTCAGGTATATCCTATACTAGTGAATGACTTGTAGATTGAAAGATATCAAAGTGCAACTTTCTTTTGCCCAAATTACGTCAAAGTAAGAAGGAAAATCCAGAGTGGTCAACGTGCAGATTAAAATAGTATGGCACTTTCTCAAGTCAAAGGCTCTATTTATCTCTCTTTTTATCTATTTTCCAACTCCCACTTTGACAAACTCCAAGAAACTTGATAATCAAATGCATTTCTTTTGAGACTATAAACATCTGACAATACTAACATGATGAATAACCAGCTCAAATGCACACCTTACTATAGCGCATACCAAGAGAATGGTTATAGTACAGCTCTCCACTTGAACGCTCCAATGCCTTCACATACTCTTCCAGTGGAAAACTCCCATGCCCCCATTCAGCGGTTTCAGACAATTCCTCGGTGAAAGTGGCAACAAGAGGACCAAATGGTAGAGTAGGAGGGTTCTTAGCCATCTGCGGTTGACCATTCTTGTCCTGATCATTCAAAAACTTCCATCCTTTGGAAGATAAAAGTTCTGGACAAAATGTTAACGATCCAGAGTTTCCAGCACCCTCACCAGGTGCATTCGAATTTGAAGATGGTATACTATCGTTCCAAGTAGCAATTGGAACAAGACCTTGGTTAAACAAAGCATCAAGATCATTCAGAAGATAGAGATGGATAGGAAAAGGGGAGGAGGGCCTCTCGAGCACAAGGCTACAAGAACCAGCTTTCTCCTTGACAAGAATCCTGCAGATACCATAGTAGATATTGAAGTAAAAAAAATGAATGGCCTTATCACGCCTAAATTTTGTAGGGAAGTCAGAGTATTTCCATATGGCTATTCTTACTCAATATCACCGTAGTCCTTGATTTCAACAAGATTTGAAGTAGATGATTCACTTGCTTTCTTCAAAGTGTCACCCACCATAACTATTCTTGATTTCTCAGCATTCCCCTGCATGATCAGTTTGATTGATTAATTGACCGAAATAACATTAGTAAAATCCAATCATCAGGCACCATCCGCTCCAAAAGCCTACTAAATCACATCAAACCAATCACAATAAGGTAATAAAATTTAAGAAGTATGCAAACGCTGGTACTCCCCAAAACACTAGAACTCTCTTTTAGATAGAGATCCGATTGAAGCTCACTGGAGCTCAAGATTTTTGAGCTTGATGAGCTCGAACTCAAAAAATTATTTTTCATGAGCTCGCAGCCTGTCTCGCCAAGTTAAAAAAATTAAATTATAATGTTAAAACATATCTAATAAAATTAAATTGTATAGAAATATTAGCATTATTTTATGCATCGCGCTCATGAACTCGTGGACAAGATCACAAATAATTTTCTAAAACACAATATCATCTCATGGGTCGATCGCGAGCCAAGTTAGCTCCTTGTTTTGAGTTTAATGCGCCTAAGCTCCTGCGCAGTCTTAATTGGTTGAGCTCGAGTTCGAGCTCATAACTTTTTACCACATCAACTCGTTTATTCATCTACTTTTTTAACAAATGAATTGCAGCTCCTACAGTATTTTCACGGCACCCGGTACCATCAAACAAAAAATTTACTGAAAGTAAAAGTAGCTATATAAATAGAACAGAAGAATACCCCTTTTTGAAGTGCAATAACGAAAATTTTCCTTCCAACAGAGAGTCCGAATCGAATACCGAGCGGCTTCTCCAGTGTCACCATATACTCGTTCAAATTCATCTTGAGCGCGGAGGACACCACGAAAACGGTAGAGACCCTTCTACACGATCGACGCGCATTGGAATTCGAAAGCCCATTCTTGAAATTGAAATCTCTGCCCCAAAAAGAGGATTGAATGGCAGCTCCACTCTTCTGAAAGTTGTCATTGGAACACAAGAACACGGAGCGGTTGAAACCCCTGCAATTCAAGAAATGCAGATGATGCATCTAAGATCAAATTGGGAAGTTCTTGATGAATGAATTTGAGTGGTGAGTGATGGGATTCACGAGGAAGATAGACAGTCGCCACAGAGCTTCGCTTCTTCCAAGTTCCAGCATGATATTTGGACTGTTCTTTGGATTTATTGCCACGTGCCACAAGATCGTTCTTTGCGATTCAAATAGTTATAAATAATCTAAGGCCGTGTTTGGAGAAAGTGGAATTTAGGGTTCATGTTCTAAACATTTCAACGGGGCATTGTTTTTTTGTGATGCTCTGCCAACCGTATGTCCGTAACATTTGGATTTATCAACGATGTATGAATACTATCATTCAAACTGTCTGACAACACAGACATAATATTGATTTTAAAATTTTTAAGATACAATACGATTGGGATATTTATATATATTTTTATATTTTTATATATATGAGTATTTATTATATTATAAAATATTAAAATTATATTTTTAAAAGTCTAAAGACATGTAAAAACAACAAAATATTATTAACAAATTCAAAAAATATATAAATAATGATATCATCATAGTATCACTCAAAACAACAAAATATTATTAACAAATTCAAAATATATATAAATAATGGTATTATCATAGTATCACTCATACTAATACAAAATATATATTACTTTAATTAACATATAGTATAACAAATACGTCCAAATAAAATATAACACCAAAAATATTCTTACCAAATTTAAAAAGCATATAAAAAATGCATGTCATTGAAATCGTCATAGTATCACGCATACTAACAGTAAATATATATTATTTCAATTAACATAAAATTTAACTGATATATTCATAACAATATTAAAAAAAAGAGAAATATATACGGTAATAATTAATAAAACTATTATATTGTTGTTTTTTCCCTTCAAAAATAAATTCAATCTTTCTTTGGTAACACAATAAATGGTACTATATCTACTCAAATCTGATTCTAGCAACGATCAATTATTAATTAATGATTCCTATGTTGCTCGGGCATGAGCTCCAAATCTGGTCAAAAAATAGTTTTACATATAAATCTATTATCTATTTTTTAAGAAATTTTATTCAAATATATCCGATTTTAAAAAATTTAGTTTATTAGGTTTTTTTTTTAATATCTAAAATACCCACAAACAACTTGTGTGAATGAAATCTAACGGTAAAAATCCCCTAGGTTCGGCCTTCACTCTCATTTCTCAAAAATCTGCTTTTCAATATCACCCAAAATTAGGTTTCAATTTTTTTTCGTCAGCCATCGTTCACATCAATCGTTGGCATTATCATGGCCGCATGCACAAGCGTACTCGCTGACGTGGCTTCGTTCATTTCCCCCTTTCTTCCTGATGTTTGTTGCTAATTGTTTCGATTCTGGTTTTGTTGGTTTGATATGCTATCCCGATTGGCGTCGATGTGTTCGATGCTGATGTGAATCATTATTTTGTATGCCGATAGCTGTCGTTCCAGAAATCTTGTTCTCCGCGCTAATTTTTGCTCGAAGTGGCTGAGAGTTTCTGTCCTGCTCGCGGCGGTGCAGATGGTTCTTCTTTCACTTTCATATGTTGGGCATTTTTGCTCGAATTTGGGCATTTCTGTTATGTTAATCATTTATTTCACCTTCGAATTTGGGCATTTCTGCTCAAATTTGGGCATTTCTGTTATGTGAACCATTTCTTATTGTATATTTTCATTTCAAAATGGCACTGCTTGTAATCAGCGTCGATGCACGCGGGTATTACACTACCATCTGATTTTTTAGCGGTGCACGCATCCTTAGTTAGCGGGGTGCACGTATGGTTAAAAAAAAGGAACAAGAGGAATCAACTATCACAGGTCATGGCGGTGCACGTAAATGATAGTTGTGATGTGAATGCAGTCCACATGAATAGTCCACATGAATGGTAGCTGTGAATGCTTGACGTTGTTGTGCTGGCGGTACAAACCATATGTGAACCATCTATCGGACATAAATTCCTACGTGCACTAGTAGGTGGTGCACGTAAAACTATACGTGTATATATAGGGTTTTAGGTACACGTAAACCTTACGTGTACCGATATGACTATTTTTGTCATTTTAAAATAAAATGGACTTATATAAAAGTGTTATTTTGGCGGACTAGGCCTTTTTCACTTGATATCGGCACGAATTTGTCACTATTTTATTTGTAAGGCCAAAATCCCGAAACAATTAGTATGGACCCAGTAGCTATTAGAATATGACCAATACCTGACCAGCAACTCCATTGTATTTTAGATCTGAACAATTTGTCGAACTCATAATGACTAGTAGTAAGTACAAAATTTAATTAGTTTAACTATATTTAAAATAAATTTAACTATATTTAACCTACGATTATTTAGTGAAAGTTATATTAATTAAACCAAAAACACAATACCGAAACAAACAAGCGATCACCCATGTAGTTCCCCATAATTCTCTTGTTAGTTAAAGATTAACATCTTACGTTCTAAAGTGTTGAGTTTTCATAATTTATTCAATATATTATGGTCAATCTATATTAAGTATAATATCAACGTGCAATAAGCCACTTTCGTTTTCTTATTGAACAATCAATATTGCATTAAGATTTGTGAAAACTACTAGCTTTCGATTGAGCACTCTATTGCAATCACATGTGTTTTGATTTCATCTGTTCGATCTCAATCTGAAACCCACAACCTAATTTACTATGTCGTGTGGTAATATCATGTGGTCAACCTCAATTGCGATATATATAATCATTCAAAGGTGTTCAATCCTTCAAAAGCATGTAGAACAATAAATTATGCACATATTGTAAGAGATCAATCAAAAACCGTTAATTAAATAATTGGTTCAAACATAGGATCTCCTAGTCTTGATAAGCAAACTGTTAGGAAAACATTTCTAAGTTTTAGTGACAACAAACGTCTACTGCTTGAAGTGTCTACTACATCGAAGAATCTTACTGACGAAGAAGTTTGTCGACTGACTCTACAAAGGTTTACTGGAAGATAGAGTCTACTGGATGCCAATAGTTGAAGTCATCATCTACAATCAATTGAAACACCCTTACATATAATACATACATATGAGGTAGATAGCATAATATTTACTGGCAGCGGAACTTGCAATATCATATCATGTAATCAAGACATTTATCATCATATAGAGGTAAGTATGCCACAAAAATAACCAAGGTTGTACCCTTCACAACCCAACCAAAAACCTATACAATATATGCAAATGATGAGCTAAGGGAGAAGGGCTAGAGTCAGCCAGCGGACCTTGGATCCACGACGGTAGAAATACTTTCTAAAGTTGATTTCTATTCACGATCAACTCAAAGACAACATTTGCATTTGGGTGAGTTGCAAACTCAATGAGCATATTCAAATAACATAGTATTCAACATCACATAAGCATATAATTCATATCCACATAAGCACATGAATATAATCACATGATTCATCATAATCTCTACATCAACTCACATGATTCATACAAAATGAAATGATGCACATGTATGTATGTAATGTTATTCTGTTATGAACCAACTAATATCAAGAACAATTCGTGATCACGATATGACCATGTCACTCTATACTATATAATCTCATGAGTTCAATGAACTCGGGATCTGTATTATTTGATTCTGTAATTCTGACCGTACTCAGAACGCAATAACACATGGTTCAAGGTCATTAGCGGTCATAATATAGTTCTTTAATCTCTTATGAATGCATATGTCATAATCATATGTATAACATCGTAGAATGATAACATCATATAGATCGTATAACATCACATCCCAACATGTACATTTAAGAACTCAATTTAGTTCTTGCGCGTCATATTGCATTCATCTCAATCCATTCACCAATTCAAGGTACTCATATAATACAAATCACATACTCATATAAAGTTAAATGCCAAGTTATAAGGATATACTCACAATTTTCGTCCATATCCTTCATTTTTTCTTCGTTTATCCTCAGTATCTCTCAATGGGTCGATGGAATTCACTGAAAGATATTATCTACACCACAATGGTATATCTTTCAATCAACTATGTCAAGTCCATCACATGAACTATTTATTTCTCGAGAAAAAAAAGAGTTTAAAAGTTAATCATTATTTCCCATTTAATTTATTAATTCCAAAACAAAATATGTACTAATTTAAGTTATACTGTTAGGTCTAATTTGATTGTCAGACTTAAATATTTCATTTAAGTATTCTTGAATCTATTCACTAACTTGTTAGATCCTATGTTTTGAACAATAGTATTCTTGATTAATTGAGAAGTAAGTTGCTCCATTACGTTAGTCAACAAGGAGTTGCTGAGTTATAAGAACTTCGTAGCTATTTGCATCCTCTTAATCTTAACCAATAGTTCAAAAGAATAATCCATCTCTGCTACTGAGAATTAGATAATAAAGGTCAATCAATTTGAGGTCTCCCTATAGAGTTCTCAACATAGTACAACACTTGATTTTTATTAATTTCCATCATTACCACCATTCACTCCTATTTAGCAAGTTTAAGGATTGAACAAAAATAAGTTTTTAATCTAGAGATGATTTTATCATAGTAATTCTAATACGCTACTAGTATAAAAATTTAAACCAACCTCTGGTTTCGAATTGTGCAGGACATAAAAGAAAACAATTCCCTTCCTTCTGTATATTCCACCTACGAGAGAGAGTGTCCTCTTTTTCTTTCAATTTTTGTTTGGAAATAAACTTGGAAGCAGAATTTATTTATTTAATTTTTTTAAATCAGGTTTTTAAGTCAAGACTCATCACCTAATTACCCAAACTCTGAAACACGTGTATTTTGGCTCCTCTATCAATTTCAGTTATGTGTAGAGTGTTGTGTGCGTGTGAAAGTGTGTGTTATACACATAACCCAGATATACATTACATTTGGAACATGATGCAGAAATAGAAGTCTACTGGATCAGAGTATCATAGCTCACTATAAAGTCCACTAGTGTATTCACTTGAAGAAACCAGCAGACTTTACAAGACATCAGTTGATTTTAGTCCAGCAGACTAAATCAATAAGGAGAAGTCAACAGGACGTAAAAAGGTAAGAATTCAGCAGATGTAAAAAGGTAACTGGACAAAAATTGTATAGATTCACTCTGACAATAGTACCACAGAACGCCGCACTGCTATATCAGTGACACCATTCTCACCAGAATGAACTAGCCTTTGATGAACGGATTTGGAAATAAGACAAAGGAATTTGGATGAAAATCAGGAAGCTGATTTTACTGGATTATTTCCAATTGAAGAATAGTTGTCGTTAGACTTTCGAGTCTATAAATACGTCAAATAGCAAATTGAAGAAAGCTCTCAACACTCTGAATCTTGAATCTACTTCATTCACAAACAAGCAAAGCAGTCATTCAAAATGCTTACTGAAATATTCTGAAGTTTTGCAGAGCAGTATCTAAGCATTATTCTGATCGAGAAGGTCTAAGCATTTTAGTCTACTGCTCAACACTCAAGGATAAGCAGAGTTTTTATATCTTGTGAGAGAGTTGTAAAAGTTATTTTGTAATCTTTGTGATTATTGTATTGCTGGAGTTTAGGTAAATCTGTGTGGGTGCCTAAGTATGTTGTATACTGAAAAGTGTAAACCAAAGTCTTCTAGTGTAACCTTTTTACAAAGTAAGAAGGGGAGATGTAGAAGCGTTTGTGCTTCGAACTTTCAGAAACAATTCTTGTGTTTACTTTCTGCATGTTACCTTACTGCCCCTTTATTTTAGCCTATCAATTCTTAACTCACAAGTCCAGTATATACCTTCCGTACTATCTTTCTAGTTGTCTAATGCCTTGTAAGCAATTGAGATCTTAATGCAACACTTAACAGTCTGTTGTATTTTGAAGAATCGAGAAATTGAACCTAGTGTTTATTCAACCACCCTTCTAAACACTACCCCGATCCTAACAAGTGGTATCAGAGCCAGGTTTTTTCAATTGGGAGAATACCAGAATTGATGGCCTCATTCAGCAAAGTTCCAATGTTCAAGAATGATGAATGGAGAATTCGGATGCAAGCACATCTAAGCGCTCAAGATGATGATATGTGGTATGTCATCACTGACGGATCAATGACGATCATGAAAGTCAATACAGTCGTTGCTATCTCTAGTGGTGAACCTTAGATGATTGAAAATGACAGAGCATCCTGGACAAATGATGAAAAGAAAAAGGTAAACTTGGATAACGTGGCTAAGGATATCTTATTCAAAACATTGGACAAAAATATGTTCAACAAAATCAAGATGTGCGCAAAGGATATTTGGGAAAAGATTGCACAACTGTGTGAAGAAAATGATCAGACTAAAGAAAACAAACTTATGGTTGCTATACAAAAATTCGAGAAGATTAATACGATGTCTGGAGAGACTCTCAACTAATATGATGAAAGCGTGACATGAATTTTCAACGAACTCAACAACTTGGGTAAAGAACTCTCAAACATAGAAGTTACTCTAAAGGTGATGAGAAGTCACCTAAAAGAATGAGATGTGAAGACCATACATGAGAGAATCCAAAGATTTAAACAAGATCGATCTACACAATTTGCTGATTTAAAGGCGTATGAGTTCAAGTTAGTCATTTGAGTTGACGATGAACCAAGTACCAGTCAACCAACGAAGGCCCTTGCTGCATCAGAGTCCATGTCCACTGCAACAGAGAATACTCCTAAACAAATGTGTACTGATGCAATGACGATGTTTGTAAGAAAATTTGGCAAATTCATGAAGAAAAGCCGATAAGTGTGATTTTACACTTATTTTACTATGATTTTATAGTGGCTTTTGTAGTGGTTCCTGGAAAATATTACCCGTTTTGGTATGTATTTGTATATTTCAGGAATCTAGGTCCAAATGCATAAAAGTGGAGAGAATAAGCTATAATTGATGAAAAATGACCAAACCGAGCTAACACGTGGAAGAAAGGACCGAAATCTCGAGTTTCAAGAAAATCAAAGCCGCTGGTCGATCTTGGAGTTCAAGTCGATCGATCGTTGATGAGAAAAAATAAGCAACACGATTTCAGTGTGGGCGATCGATCGCCATATCTCGCCGATCGATCACAGAACCCAAAAATTTCTAGATTTTGTTTATTTCTTGGTTATTTTGTGTCCAAACTCTACCAAACCCCTCCACTAATATATATAGCATGTCTTGGACAAAAATAAAGACTTTTGATCAGATTTTAACCCTACAAAAAAGCCTACACACCCTCTCCATCAACCACCATCATCAATACACCACAACCCATTGAAGAGAAGAGGCATCTGAAGAGACAGGGCGACGGTGCAACGCAACGAGTCAACACCTCTAGTTATTTCCGTATTTCTAAACTTAGTTTGTTTCTATTTGATTTCCTTATGCTTTTGGTTGCGCTTATCGTGTACGCCCAAATTAGTCCCACTCAATCCTCAAGATTGATAACACAAATGTAGTAGTGTGACCAGGGATTTATCCCACGAGGAGTTGTGAATTCTTGTGTTAATGAAAATCAAAACAAAAGAATAATAAAGGATGGGGTTGTGAGGTTGAATTATACTAATTAAAATTAAAAACAAAGATTAACTAATGAATGCTATTCTTGGTATCGGTCGACTCTACCTTGGATATTATCATCTATTTCATCGATTCACAAAATACTCAATTTTACTTGAATATTCATCAATTGGAAATCTAATTCCTCCCTCACCTTATTCATAGTCAATTAGTCCAAGCGTCCTAATTTAACTTTCATCAATCAATCAATCTCTATATGCATATTCAAGATTAAAATCATGACACCATTCAAAACTAGTTAACGATGAATCTAAATAATATAAACACAAGCGGTTCATATAAATTTAATCAGTTGTTTTCCCTAAGAATTTAATAACACCAACAACATGTAATTATCAATCTTAGTTGCTTCGTAAATTCGATTAATCAAACAACTATCAAATTTAGCATTAGATTAGATGAAAGTTATTAGGTTGTCAATCCAATAAACAAACACCAATAATATCAACAAAATCAGAAAAACTCTTGATACTCAATGCAATTGATAATTAAAGCGTAAAAATCTCCCCAAGATAAATAAAATCCAAGGATTTGTCTTCCTTAACCAAGAATTAAAACTAGCTAGACATAATCTAAGATAAAGCAATAAATAAAAACAAAGGATAGAAAACTAATCCGATCTCCGCTCGTCGAGGTCGCCAATCCCGTATTCGCTTCGATCTACGTAGCCGTCTTCAACAAAATTGAAAGAAAAATTGTAAAACTATCCTAAACTACTCTACCCTAACTATCTAGATGTTCTTTAGTATGATTTTCTTCCATATATGTATAGGGAGGCTGATGGAGTAGGTTAGAATCCATGCGGGGAGGAAAGCAATCAAGAATCCAAACTTTCCAAAACACTGCTGGCGTAGCTACGCCTCAAAATGGCGTAAATAGGCCTGATGACGTGTTCAATTTCTGCCTTCCCATGTAGATGGCGTATTTACGCCTCCGAATGGCATAGCTACGCCTACACATGCCGTAGCATTGGTGTATTTACGCCTGTCTTCCATTTTTTTGGCGAGTTTCGTATTTTGACCGTAACTTTCTCATACAAACTCTGAATTTGATGAATCAGTTGTCCACGCGAAGATAACAGAATGTTCTACAATGTTTCTATGGACCATATTTCCAAAACTTGGCTCAAACATATAGAAATTTGAGGAGAAAGGAGCAACATGTGTCTTGGATTCCGGTTTTTTCCTCTTTTCTTCAACTTTATTCCTTCGTTCACCTTTTCCTACATTTACAAAAATATACGATTAGGTAGCATATGTATTAATTTATCCATCAAAATATACCAAATCATAGACAGTTAAGCGCAATAGATGTGTCTATTTCTAGTCACATCAGCTTTTGTTGTTGGAAAACATTATTTTGCATTTGATTTTGAATATGTTTCTAGGCTAAGTTTGTTGTCAAGACTTAGGGGATCCCATGTTTTAAACCTACAATTTTAATTAAGTTTTGATTGATTCTTAAAATTCTTTGAGTTTAATTTATTGTTGTTCATGCTTTCAATGGATTAACCATCCATCATTGATTATTTATTGCGATTGAATTAACCATAGGGGATTGCGATACGATAAACCGTGGATTTCAGACTAAGATCGAAAGATAAAGTCAAATACATGTGTGATAACAATAGATTTACCAAAATCGAAGGCTAGAAGTTTAATAAACCGACATACAATATTGAGTGTTAAATAAGTGCATGCTCATTATCTTGTTGCATCTTAGTATTAAACTTGTTATAACCAGACCAAGGTATAACAAGTGTCTTAGGAAAACTCGTTACCTTAGAGCTTTTGAATTTAATTCTTGACTATAGGCGAATTGTGGGGGATTGCATGGGTAAACCGAATGTCTTGATAATTATCTCTACTGATTATATGTTTTTTTAATACTTGTTAGGTTGAATTTCGTGTCATTAGTCAATTTAGTTAATTAATCATAACCAATTTTCGTAGGCTAAATATAGTTAAACTAGTTGAATTTGGTACTTTATTTCCTAGTCCTCGTGGGTTCGACACTCGTACTTTCATATCATTATAGTAAAACTTGACACCGTGTATTTGCGGTACATAATCGCTACACTGGAAATTTACTGTTTAAAATAATAGCGATCAAGTTTTTGGCGCCGTTGCCGGGGACCAGTTTTAATAATATCAAACGAGATTACTTTACTGTAGTTTAGTCATTTGTTTTTTTAATTATATTTTCGATTTTTTTCCTGTCTGTGTTCTTTTGGTTGATTGTTACAGGTTGTTATCTCTTTGTGCATGCTAAGGAGTAGCAAACCTACACTTGAGCCTTTTGATCCCGAGATCGGATGCACCTGTCAAAGGAGGCTAAGGCAAGCAAGAACACTAATGGCTAATAACGAGGAGGTTCCAGTACCACCAGTTGCAAGATCACTCATGGACTAGGCCCACCCTCATTCCATGGATCAATGTCTCACGAGACCGACTATCTAGGCTAACAATTTCGAGATCAAGCATGCTATCATACATATGATCCAACATTCGGTCCAGTTTGAAGGAGCATCTACTGATGATCCAAATGCCCACATCTCCAAACTTCTTGGAGATTTGTGATACATTTAAGCATAATGGCGTTACTGATGACGCCATCGAGTTATGTTTCTTTCCATTCTCTTTACGTGATAAAGCTAAATCTTGGTTACAATCGTTGCCTGCAGGTTCTATTACCACGTGGAATGGGATGGCACAATTGTTCTTGTCAAAGTTCTTTCCACCATCAAAGACGCCCAAAATACGCAATGACATCACAACTTTTGCCCAATACGATCCTGAGACGTTGTATGAAGCATGAGAGCGCTTCAAGGATCTATTGCGGAGATGCCCACGTCATGGCCTCCCTATCTGGCTGCAGGTACAAACATTTTATATCCGTTTTTTTTCTGATAACCGTTCTATGATTGATGCAGGATAAGGAGGTACTGTGATGAGAAAGACGCCCGAGGAAGCTTATACATTGTTTGAGGAGATGGCTGCGAATAGCTGTCAATGGCAGTCCAAAAGGAACGTGCCAAAGAAGCAAGCCGGATTGCATCAAGTGAGAGAAGTCACTGCCTTAGCTGCCCAGTTGGAAGCAGTGAACAAGGATATTGCAGTTTGAGCATGCATGCAATGCAAGTTCAAGCTGTTACATGCGATCTTTGTCAATGAGGACATCCGAGCACTGAATGCCAAGTAGGTAACCTTTTTGTTACAACTCATGAAGCTGCTAACTTTGTAGGGAACCAACCACCACCAACCTACCTCTACCCAAATACGCACAATACACGGCCAAAAAACTATCCCCAACCACCACCGGGTATGCACCAAAGGCAAGCATGGAGGAGCTGTTAACCAAGTTCATGACATTAAAGTTCATGACATTGACCGACACAAGGATGAACAATCATGAGGCGTCAATAGAGAATTTGGAAGTACAAGTGGGCAATTAGCAACCATCCTATCCGGGCGAGCACAAGGCTCGTTATCTAGTGACATTGAAAAGAATCCTAGAGAGCAAGTCCATGAAATCACATTGAGGAGCGGAAAGGAGGTCGCTGAGAAGAATGATGTACAAGTTGAGTTAAAAGCGAGGCTGACATCAAGCAAGAAAAAGGATCAAACGCGCGACAAAGGTAAGTCTACTAAGACCTCTACACCCATAACACCACCTGCTAAGGTAGATATCCCACTCCCATTCCCCGCTGTATATAAGAGAGCAAAGATAGATACTAAATTTGCTAATTTTTTAGATTTGATAAAGATCTCCACATTGAGATGCCTTTTGTTAGTTCCGGACCTTATCGATGAGATTTTAAAGATGACAAAACAGTTCAGACCGGATCGATAGAAATCAGATTGACCAGATCAATCGGTCTCAGCAGAGCAAGATGGCAAAGCATTTCAGACCGGATCGATGGAAACTAGGCATACCAGATCGATCGGACATATCAGAGCAAACTGATAAAGAATAGTACATATCAGACCGGATCGATGGATTCCAGAATGACTAGATCGATGCTTCAGATCGATCTCAACCTTTATCAGATCAGAGCAGTCAAGGATACATAAAGGATGGCTTCTCAGTCCGAATCATCAACGGATATTTATTGCAGCATTTAATGCTGCAATTAATGCTACAAAGAACCAAAGACTGAAGATTGCCATAATAGGTAAGAAGACAAAGAAGAGCTTACCTGACAGTCGCCGAAAGCATATACCAGAACGGCAAGTATCCTGAAGAAGAAGACTGTAGCTTTCTCAGAGTCTAAAAAGAGTCATAGCTGCACATTAAGGGAAACAATGCCGTTGCCACCTTCAACTATAAAAGGATGCAACAAACAGATGCAAAGGGCTCTGGACTCTACAACTCACGCTGATCAATTGAAAAATATACGAGAAAGCTAAACAGCACACGCTCACAAAGTACAGAAGCTTTCGAGCTGAAGTTATTCATTTAAGCGCAATTACTTTGTAACATTTGATCATTGTAGGATCACTGTGCGCATTGTGTAGTGAAAAATAGAAGTGAGCAACATATTGTAACTGTCAGACAGAGTGTGTCTGAGCAGGTTGAGTGACTAGGAGTTTCAGACTGGTAGTGAGGTAAATCCAGCCTGAATCGGGTTTGTACAACAGGATTGTATAAATCAAAGTCTTCTAGTATAAACATTCCTTAATTGGAAGAAGGGGAGACGTAGAAGGATTACACCACCTTCGAACTTCCAGAAACATATCCTGTGTCTTATCATTCTGCACTTAGCCATCGAGCTGTTCTTACTTATACAAGAGCAGACCGTTTCCGCACTTACTTATTCGTGGTCTGTTCTGTTCAAAGAGTTGATTAAGAAACAGATTTCTTTCACTAATCAGAAAGAAATCACAAGGGATTAATTTTGTAAGGAGTGTTCATTCACCCCCCCTCTAAACACTCCGGACCGATCCTAACAAGTGGTATCAGAGCCAGGTTATCTTAATCAGCACAAAGAATATTAAGCTGATGGCATCATTCAACAAAATCCCCATGTTCTCAAAAGAAGATTATGATGACTGGAGAATCAGAATGCAAGCTCACCTGGCAGCTCAGGATGACGACATGTGGTTCGTCATCACCGATGGACCAATGAAAATCCTAAAAATAAATACAGCAGTCGCCACTACCAGTGGAGAACCACAAATGGTAGAAAAAGACAGATCCCTCTGGACGAATGAGGATAGAAAGAAAGCAAACCTCGACAATGTGGCCAAAGACATCTTGTTCAAAACTTTGGACAAGAACATGTTCAGCAAAATCAAAATGTGCTCTACTGCCAAAGAAATTTGGGAGAAGATAGCACAGCTATGTGAAGGCAACGACCAGACCAAAGAAAACAAGTTAACTGTGGCTCTTCAAAGATTTGAGAGCATAAAAATGAAAAGTGGTGAAACTCTAAATGAGTTTGATGAAAGAGTCACCAGCATCATAAATGAACTGAATGGTCTGGGGAAGGAATATTCTAACAGAGAGATCGCTCTGAAAGTAATGAGAGCTCTGCCAAAGGAATGGGATGTAAAGACCATTGCCATGAGGGAATCAAAAGACCTTAACAAGGTTGAACTTCATGATCTGTTTGCAGACCTCAAGGCCTATGAGTTTGAGCTAATAAGCAGAGGTGAAGCAGAGCCATTCATCTCTCAACCCAACAAGGCCCTGGCAGCCATCCCAGACCAGATCGCTTCAACATCAGACCGATCTGCTGAACAGATGAGTAACGATGCTATGTCATTATTTATAAAGAAATTCGGTAAATTTATGTCTAAAAATAAGAGGAACTTCAAACCCTCTCATCATTATAAATCAAGAAAAGATGATACTGTTAACGATCAAGCTTGCTACAATTGTGGTAAGACCGGACACTTTATTGCAGATTGCACCAGACCGAAGAAAGAAGAAAGGAAAGAGAAGCATCGTGATGATAGAAAGAAGAAGCACCACAAAGACCGCAAGAATCATGGAAAATCCCAAAAAGTCTTAGTTGCTGAGGAAGGAAACAGCAAATGGGCTCAGACTGATTCCGATTCAGACAGCTCTGAATATTCTTCCAGCGAAAGCGAAGAAGAGGTTCAATGTCTGATGGCAGATGAAGAAATGAGTCAGACAGATGAGGTATTTGAATTTGAATCAAATGATTTTACACGAGAAGAGCTCATGTCCGCACTGCAAGACATGGCAAATGATTATAGGATCTTAGCTGAATCATTTGAGAAGAATAAAGCCAAAATCAGTATTCAAATGGATGAGCACAACAAACCAAGCTGCTCTGAGCAGGGTGAGTGCAAAAATCTCCAGATCGAGCTGAATAAACTGAAAATCTCTTATGATCAGCTCCATGAAGAAAATAAGAGAATTAGCACACAAAATGCTAAGCTCTCACATATATTCAAAACATGGACAAAATCCAGAACATCATTGGAAGAATTACAAGAAGCTCAAAGAAATGTTGGTGATTTCACCGGCATAGGCTTTGACACCAAAGAATGCACCAAAGATGAGTCTGAGCTGTTGCTGGTAAAGAATCAAGTCAAACAAATGACATTTGTTAAATCCAGCACAGTATATGAAACTGAAGCACCTAAGATTCAAACAGGAGTCTCTTACGTAAATCAAAATTTGAGAAAAGGGATTGGTTATGTCAACCAAGCCAACGATAAGGCATCAGCAAGATTTGTGTCTGTGAGACCAAATTCAAAAATGCAAGATCGAAGGCAAGGAAGACAATACAATTACTATAACTCAAAACCGATTCAACGAAGATATAGACTACCTTATGAAAATCAAAGGTTTTCACAGCGCACACATTATCACACACAACATCGAAACAGACCAGCACATAGCACACCCTACACACACAAGCCACTAAAGCTGATACAGGTGTGGGTTCCCAAAGGGCTAATCCGTTCTGGACCCAAATAGGATTGGGTACCAACAATAAATATGTGTGATGACAGGTACAGAAGAATCTCGCATCAGATTGGTACTTGGACAGCGGATGCTCTCGTCACATGACTGGAAACATCAAGCTGCTGTCTGAAGTCACAGAATGCACTGGACCCAAAATCATCTTCGGAGATAACTCAAAGGGTAAGACCGTGGGCAAGGGTAAGATTGTCCATGGTAACATTATCATCAATGATGTGCTGTTAGTTGAAAATCTGTGCTATAATCTGATTAGTATCAGTCAACTCTGTGATAATGGTTATGCTGTAGAATTTCATAAACACACTTGCACTGTTAAATCATCAGACGGTATAACCATGCTCGTAGGAACCAGGAATGGAAACACATATAAGATTAACTGGAATCATGCTCAACCTGATAATCCTACTTGCTTCATCGCTAACAATGATAATAAACACTGGCTATGGCATAAGCGCTTGAATCATATCAACTTTAAGACCATTGCTAGCCTGTGTAAACATGATTTAGTTATCGGTCTGTAAACATGATTTAGTTATCGGTCTGTCCAAGATCGACTTTGCTAAGGATAAGATCTGCGAAGCTTGCCAAATGGGCAAACAGATCAGATCATCCTTCAAAAACAAGAATGCCAAATCCTCCTCCCGCTGTTTAGAATTACTGCATATGGACTTGTTTGGTCCTATACCAATAACAAGTTTAGGGGGAATGCGGTATACTCTTGTTGTTATTGATGATTATTCACGTTTTACATGGACTATATTTCTGAGCAGTAAAGATCAGACCGGTCCGAAGTTGATCAAGCTGCTGAAACGCACTCAGAACGAGAAATCATCCAGCATAGACAGGATTCGAAGTGACAAAGGCACTGAGTTTTCAAATCAGAATCTTGAATCCTTTTTAGAAGATCATGGAATCAAGCATGAGTTTTCAGCCGCCAGAACTCCTCAACAGAATGGAGTTGCAGAACGAAGAAACAGAACGCTCAAGGAAGCAGCAAGAACAATGCTTGCTGATTCTGGAATCTCTCAAAAGTTCTGGGCAGAAGCTGTAAATACTGCTTGCTACACTCAAAACCGATCTATGATTAACAAGAAGCTGAATCTCACTCCATATGAAATATGGACTGGTAACAGACCATCTGTTTCTCACTTTCATGTATTCGGCTGTAAATGCTTCGTTCACAACAATGGTAAGAGTCATCTTACAGCATTTGAAGCTAAGTCAGATAATGGTATATTCTTAGGATACTCATCAATTAGCAAAGCTTATCGAGTGTTTAATAATCGAACTTTAACTGTAGAAGAATCTGTTCATATCGTTTTTGATGAATCATCATGTGTTGAGGGCAACAAAGATTCAATTCAAAATCAGATGGAAAATATCCATCTCGAAGCTAACAGTGATGATGAGATTGTAGCTAACAGGTCAAGAGACAATCCACCAGAACCAGAAGTGCCAGACAGACCGGATCAGGCCATTGAAGCTTCTTCAGATCGAGCTGATCCAGATGCTCCTGACTCAAATATTAAAGTAGATGCAGATCATGCTGCTATTATTCCAACCGAACCAGACAATCCAGAGTCAAGCTATCGATGGACTAAGAAGCATCCACCTAATCTAGTGATTGGTCGTCCTTCTGCACCGATTAGAACCAGAGGACAGATGATGGATGAGTTCACTCATGCTGCTTTCATCTCAACTCTGGAACCCAAGAAGATCGATGAAGCTCTGACTGACTTCAACTGGATTAAAGCAATGCAAGAAGAGCTTAATCAATTCGAACAAAATCAAGTTTGGAGTCTAACTCCCAGACCAAGCGATCTGCCTGTTATTGGAACCAGATGGGTTTTCAGAAATAAGCTAGACGCCGATGGAACTGTGGTTAGAAACAAAGCCAGACTGGTGGCACAGGGATTCAGACAAGAAGAAGGAATCGACTTCGATGAATCATTTGCACCAGTCGCCAGACTTGAAGCAATCCGAATCTTTCTTGCATATGCTGCCTTTAAAGACTTCAAAGTATATCAGATGGACGTCAAGAGCGCCTTTCTTAATGGAAAGCTTCAGGAAGAAGTCTACATTGAGCAACCACCTGGATTTCAGAACCATTCGTATCCTAATCATGTATACCTACTGAATAAAGCAGTGTATGGTCTGAAACAAGCTCCAAGAGCCTGGTATGACACTTTATCTCAATTTCTGCTGAACCATGATTTCCAGATCGGTTCAGTAGATAAAACTCTCTTTAAATTCATTAAGGGGGAACATACCCTATTAGTTCAGATTTATGTTGATGACATAATCTTTGGGTCAACTAACCCCAAATTGTGCGAGAAATTTTCTAAGTTAATGCAGGGACAGTTCGAGATGAGCATGATGGGAGAATTGTCATTCTTTCTGGGTCTTCAAGTAAAACAGCTCAACAATGGCATTTTCATCAATCAGACCAAGTATACCAAAGAGCTCCTCAAGAGATTTGGAATGGAAACATGCTCAACTGCATCAACTCCAATGAGTCCAACAATCAAGTTAGACAAGGACGAAGGGGGAACGGCAGTTGAAGTAACCATGTATAGAGGACTCATCGGATCGCTATTGTATCTTACAGCGAGCCGGCCCGATATTATGTTTTCAGTCTGTATGTGCGCCAGATTTCAGACAGAACCAAAGCAATCACATTTCATTGCTGCCAAGCGTATTCTGAAATACTTAAAAGGATCTCAGAACGTTGGTCTTTGGTACTCCAAAGATTCAAACTTCAGCTTAATCGGATATTCAGACGCAGACTACGCTGGGTGTAAGATCGATCGGAAAAGCACCAGTGGAACATGTCAATTTCTAGGTGAAAGATTGATCTCTTGGTTCAGTAAGAAGCAGACATCTATTGCCACATCCACAGCTGAGGCAGAATACCTAGCCGCTGGAAGCTGTTGCGCTCAAATGCTCTGGATTCAACACCAGCTCAAAGACTACGGCATTCAAGCTGTTGACTCTCCGATATTTTGCGACAACACAAGTGCAATCGCTATAACGTATAATCCAGTTTTGCACTCTCGAACAAAGCACATTGATATTCGACATCATTTTATTCGAGATCATGTTGGCAAAAAGGAAATTCGGATCGAACACATATCAACAGAGCAGCAAGCAGCAGACATCTTCACCAAACCACTTCCTGAGGCTAAGTTTAATTATTTCCGTCAAATTCTTGGTTTAATTGATTTATCTTAATTAGTTTAGATGTTTTTATTCTATTCGCTCTTAAAGATTTTTGTCACTACAGATCGATAATACAATGTTCAGAAAGACACAGACCGGTCCGAACTTTCAGACCGATCCTTGTCAGTCTGATTTTATCCTATGATCTGTTTGGACAATTATTTGTTTTTAAAAACAAAACAGCCCGGACTGTTAACCTTTTAACTAGTTGTACTTTAACCGCCTTATCTTTCTTCATCCTGACCGTTTATTTTGAATAATTTATTTCTCAGTCTTGGAGATAAAGACACGTGTCTTCTCTCTCCTATTTAGCGGGCTGAACATTTCATACTTTTTCACTTTTTACAGTTTACCGCTTTCTACCTTCTTACTCTCCTACTCTCTTCCTCTTCGCACCTTCTTTAAACTTCTTTCATATGGCTACCATTACTCATAACTCACTCTCCGTTGAGTTTGATGATATCTACAGGGAAGAAGATGCTGCGATGGTGTCCATTTTTAGAGCCCTGGAATCATCTGGTTTACGAAATTTTTTGGAGTGCGGATCCGTTGTTTATGAACCAGAAATCCGCGAGCTGTTCGCCAACGCCGTCTCCCGGAAGTCATCCATCTCTACAACTGTCCAGGGAAAATCTTTCGAGATCTCGCCAACAACAATGGCCAAGACCTTTGGCCTCCCCAGTTCCGGCCTGACAGAGTTCGGACAGACTCCTCCAGCATCTCTCTTAGATCTTCAGGGGAAGATTTCTATTTCTGGCCACCGATTGCAACCCTCATTTAAGAAGAAGGAAATGCTCTTCCATTTCCAGGTGCTGTGCGAAGTGGTAGCCAAGCCACTTTTGGGTAAAGCAGGAAGCTTCGATGCTGTAACCGCCGAGAAGTTCAGGGCTATGGCAGCTATTGTATCTGGACAGAAGATAAACTGGTCCATGATTCTGTTTGGAGTACTGCTGGAAACGGTGATTGCATCCAAGCACGCCGTATGCTTTGCTGTTCCTCTCAGCAAGCTCTTGGAGTCCTTAGGCCTCGAGCTGAGCAAGCCGTCTGCTCTCCGCCCTTTTAAGGTCCTTAACTCCAAAGGGCTTGCACTGCTGAAGTCCAAGAGTGCTCCGCCTACTCCTACAACTCTGGTCTCAGTCAAGATTGAGAAGGACGAGGAACAAGCTGATGTGCGCAAACCTCGGGTCAAGCGGAAGCTGACCATTCAGACTGACTCAGAAGAAACTCAGTCTGCTCACTCATCCCCAACCAAGCCACTTCCCAAAAAACCCCGAACCCAGATTACCAAACCAACCAGACATCTACCTCCACCCATACTGCCACCCACTAAAGCAACCCCTGCACCTCAACCCCCCGCTCAGCCTTCTCAAGCCTCAACCCATGCACCCAAAGTCACCCTTAGAATTCCCTCTGCCAATCCCGTGGTCAAAGGGATAGTTATCACTGAGTTGGGTGACTATACCCAATCAGGGATTAAGTCCCCTTCCTCCACCGGCAAGGGAAAAGCCATTCTCACAGAACCCATCTCTTCTAAACCCAAATCTGCTGCACAGACTGCCATCGACATCGCTATGGAGGATGTTGATGAGAAGCTAGCTGAACTCCTTGTGGTCTTTGATGAATATGTCCAGTACCGGACTGTCAACCACATTGATCTGTTCTACGGAAAGTTGCACAGACTGAAGAAGATGGAAGACGAGGTTCTGAGAGGCACTGAAACTGATGATGTTCGACTTGCGGTGCAGCGCAGAGAGTTATTCATGGCAAAACACAGATTCAGACTGGCCAATCTGCTTCTCACTGCCAAAAAGAAGAACTTCGATCCGCTTGCTCCTACTGCCAGAGATGATGGGGCTGTGATTGCTCAACTTGAGATGGATATTCATGCTCTATCCCTAGCTGTCCGCTTTCAACGACAGAAGCTAGGTATCTCCACTCCAGCCACAAGCCCGGATCATCCTTCTGTCAGCAAGACTCTGGCAGAACCTTTTATCGAGGTTATCCCTTCTGCTGAAGCAAAACAGACAGAAGATCAGCCTGCAGAACTCGTACCAGAACAGACAGCGGAGCAGCCATTGCCTAATGCTCCGTCTGCAACAGATGATGAATCAATGAATGTTCTGTTGGATTCTCCGACAACATCTATTCCATTGAAGTCATCAGCCTCCCTTGCTCAAAACAGTCCAGCTGAAGCATGTGCAACAACTGAAGTACCAGACCTTCTCGATCCGGATTTGGTGGTATCTACAGTGGTTGCAGCTCTCCAAGATGAGGAACCTTCCAGTCCCCACTCTCCTCCGGGACCATCAGATGAAGATTTGGCATTCATTCATAGTTTTTCCTCGGATCTGGTCACTCTGATCCGATCCGAAATTCATCAAGCTGCCATTTCTTCCATCGTGCCGATTGCTGAAGCAGATGCTCCTGCTATGTCATCATCAGATCACTCTCCCAGCCAGCTATCTGATGCACCTCCATCCCTGGCACGGACTCTCCAGCACTTTTCTGATAACTGTCTGTCATTAACTCAACGAATTCTCGAGGTTCATCAAAGTCAAAGAGTCACAACTTTGGACTTTAATTCTTTCAAAGAGAAAATGACTGCCAGTATCGGAAGCCTCCAGCGCGGCATCAACGATCTGTTTTCTCAACAAGCCTCCTACAAGAACAGTCTGAGGAAAGAGCAGGTCGAGTTAGCCACTGAAGTCAGAGCATCTGTTTCTAACTCCCTCCGTGCTCAAGACGTTCGTCTTGACGCTATCAGCGCGCAGCTAGCCCAAGTTGTTGAATTCCTTCAAGAGCTTGCTGCTGACAAAAAGGGGGAAAAGAAGACAGACTTCAAGCCGCCTCCAAGCTCAAGAAGATAGCAGTCTTAGTCATTTAACTTGTCAGACTGTCTGTATTTAGGATTTCTTGATGATCAATAAAATCCTTCTTTTGATTAAGTCCTTGTTCATTTATTTTGAACTTTAATAAAGGCTTAATAATAAAAGATTGAATCGATCAAACTTAATGATGTTCATTTATTTTGAACAAAGAAGTAATCGATCCAAAAGCATTCGCTTCAGAGCTCTTATCAAGACTGGTTAAAAGGACTTAGAAGCTACGTTTTGTCATCATCAAAAAGGGGGAATTTGTTAGTTCCGGACCTTATCGATGAGATTTTAAAGATGACAAAACAGTTCAGACCGGATCGATAGAAATCAGATTGACCAGATCAATCGGTCTCAGCAGAGCAAGATGGCAAAGCATTTCAGACCGGATCGATGGAAACTAGGCATACCAGATCGATCGGACATATCAGAGCAAACTGATAAAGAATAGTACATATCAGACCGGATCGATGGATTCCAGAATGACTAGATCGATGCTTCAGATCGATCTCAACCTTTATCAGATCAGAGCAGTCAAGGATACATAAAGGATGGCTTCTCAGTCCGAATCATCAACGGATATTTATTGCAGCATTTAATGCTGCAATTAATGCTACAAAGAACCAAAGACTGAAGATTGCCATAATAGGTAAGAAGACAAAGAAGAGCTTACCTGACAGTCGCCGAAAGCATATACCAGAACGGCAAGTATCCTGAAGAAGAAGACTGTAGCTTTCTCAGAGTCTAAAAAGAGTCATAGCTGCACATTAAGGGAAACAATGCCGTTGCCACCTTCAACTATAAAAGGATGCAACAAACAGATGCAAAGGGCTCTGGACTCTACAACTCACGCTGATCAATTGAAAAATATACGAGAAAGCTAAACAGCACACGCTCACAAAGTACAGAAGCTTTCGAGCTGAAGTTATTCATTTAAGCGCAATTACTTTGTAACATTTGATCATTGTAGGATCACTGTGCGCATTGTGTAGTGAAAAATAGAAGTGAGCAACATATTGTAACTGTCAGACAGAGTGTGTCTGAGCAGGTTGAGTGACTAGGAGTTTCAGACTGGTAGTGAGGTAAATCCAGCCTGAATCGGGTTTGTACAACAGGATTGTATAAATCAAAGTCTTCTAGTATAAACCTTCCTTAATTGGAAGAAGGGGAGACGTAGAAGGATTACACCACCTTCGAACTTCCAGAAACATATCCTGTGTCTTATCATTCTGCACTTAGCCATCGAGCTGTTCTTACTTATACAAGAGCAGACCGTTTCCGCACTTACTTATTCGTGGTCTGTTCTGTTCAAAGAGTTGATTAAGAAACAGATTTCTTTCACTAATCAGAAAGAAATCACAAGGGATTAATTTTGTAAGGAGTGTTCATTCACCCCCCCCTCTAAACACTCCGGACCGATCCTAACACCTTTCATTGATGATATACGGCACATGCCGGATATGCTAAGTTTTTGAAGGAGATTCTGTCAAAAAAGCAGAAATTGGGAGAGCATGAGATGATAAACTTAACAAGGAGTGTTCCACAATCATTCAGAATGATTCACCTCCAAAGTTAAAGGATCCAGGGAGTTTCACTATACCTTGCAAAATAAACTCTATATCTTATAAGAAATCCTTATGTGTTTTGGGTGCAAGTGTGAATTTAATGCCTTTGTTTGTCTATAGGAAACTGGGCTTAGGAGAACTAAAACCGATCAATGTGTCATTGCAGATGGCGGACAAGTCCATCAAGTACCCTCTAGGGATAGTTGCGGATGTACCACTAAAAGTCGACAAATTCACCCTTCCGGTGGATTTCAATGTGTTGGACATGAAGGAAGATGTTGACATGCCCTTGATCCTAGGAAGGCATTCCCTGCAACTGAAAGAGCCCTGATTGACGTCCAAGAAGAGAAGTTGATCCTCCATGTAGGGGAGGATCAAGTCGTCTTTGATATGTTCAAAACATTGAACACTGGATGCACTGAGCACCGATGTTTTAATATCAATATTATTGATACATTATCTGTTGATGCGACGCAAGTTAAGAGCAAGAGAAGTTGGAAGTCACATTGAATGCCCATAAAAAAGGAGGCAAATTCTGTGTGGGGGAATTGGTGTTAATGAATCGAGACAAGATGCGACTATTCCCATGGAAGTCGGACTCACCATGGGCTGACCCTTTCAAAATTGTCGATGTTCTACCATGCAACACTAATCAATTTGAGAGATCCAAAGGAGCGCTGTTCACGGTGAAAGAGAAGTGGTTACGGCATTACCACAAGGATGGCGGAAAATCATCCCCCACTGCCCTTGCGGCACTTGAGCTTACATGGTAAAAAGTCCAGCTTGGGACTTTAAATCAAGAACTTTTTCTTATCCATTTGCTTTGTTTTTGGTTTGTTTTGGTTTATTTTTTATTTTTTATTTTTTGTTTTTATTGAGGTGAGAGACTCCATGCGCTGTCATGTTCTCCAACAATATGCCCCACGAGCTGACGAGGAACTGGGCAACGATCACTGACGGTCGTTGTCACGAGGTAACGTTCTTTGTCTTATTTTCCATTATTATTACATTGAGGACACTGCATGAATTAAGCTTGGGGGAGTGCATTACTATATCATGCTTTTTCTTTGGACTTTTATCATTCTTTGAGCACCAACAAAAAAAAATCTTGAAGATAAGTTCAATTAGAGAGAAAATAATGAACCATAGTAGTGGTCTCTATTCCATGAGGATATTAATCTCACTATGCATGTCAACTTGAGTTTTGGTAATTGTAAGACTTGTTGTGAATATCTTGTTTTGAGTTAGCATGTCAAAGATGAAGGATATTTTGAGCACATTTGAATCATAATATTGTGAATTGCATTTGGAGTAGTAATAATCTTTGTGAACTTGATGAATTGTTTTGAGCATCTTAGAGTACCTTAGAACCTATTTGATGATGACACTTTGAGGCGAAATTTTATAGTTATGAACTTGACTTGGAAATGATTTAGGCGATCTTTGGACCGTTTGATCCTTTCAAGCTTACCATGATATATATCAATCTCTAGTGTCATATTTTGAGACTAATTGAAAAATAATGGAGTATGTTTAACATACTATTAGCCCCCATTCAACAAATTTCTTTAGCAACTCGTTATGGCCACCTAATGAACCTAATTGAAAAAAATTTATCCTTGCCTAAAGGGAGTATAATGAATCTCATTAGATGCACATGAATTGCTATATTTTGATGAGCTATTGTTGAAAAATTGATGAATGAGAAAAGAAAAGAAAAGAAAGAGGCTTGAAAAAAAAAATAATAATAAAATCTAATTAAGACCCAAAGTGGCCAAGGTTATAAAAGAAAAAGAAGATTAACTCAAGTTGTGCTAAAAATTTGAACTTTACATGATTAAACTCTCTTCTTTGTGCTTATCCTTCCTTTTCTTTGAAGCCAACACCTAGGCCTAACGTTACAAGCTTAAAAAGTCCTTTTGATCCATGTCCAGGGAGTAACTACATTAGTGGAGAAGTTGTTTGAAAATAGTCATATGTAATGCTCAACGATAATCTTACTTTTCATTGACTAGCATGATTTGATCTATGAAATTTGCATGGAACTTGAAAATGACAATAGCACACACGCACATTCTGATTTGGAGACATGTTGCTCGATCTAGGAGAAAACTGTGATATCCCCGAAATGATTATGTGCATTTGGGCATTAATTATGTTTATGTGATATTTATGGTGTTAATTAATTTATTGTTGAATTAATTAATATGTGAAATACGTAGTCATGCGGGGGGCATGACCTGGTAATGCATTTCAGGGTGCATGTGACGCATGTTGGGAATTTGGGTGTTAGCTTGGTTTGGGTAAAGATTATTTGGTAAAGCATGTATTTAATTGGGGTTTTGGTGCATTTCTGAAAAATGCTTTTAAAATATCATGTTTAAGATATTTTATACATCATGCTAAATAGGGGGTCATATTTTAATTAACCCACTTATACCCCATTACCCCTCATTATTCACCACTCTTTACAACATCACCCAACCCTTCCCCCAAAAACCCCCATCTCGTTTCTTGCCTTGGAGAGAAGGAGAAAACATTTCAAATCTTCATTTCTTGGATCATGGGTAGGATTTGAAGTCCATAAGAGGTATGGATTCCTCCTTGTTGATTTTGTGAAGTTTTATTTTGAAATGGTTTTGGTTTTGGGAATTAAAAATGGTTTGTTTTTGGGTTTGTGTTGTATTTGGTTGGGTATTGGATTTTTGGTGGTATTAAGGTGTATATTGAAGGTTTATAGTGTTTTGATGTTGTGGGTTTGTGGGTATTTGAGTTGGTGTGGATTGGGGAAGAAGTATGGTGTAAAAATGGTGATTTTCGGATTACAGGTAGCAGCGATCGATCGCGTGCAAGCAGTACCCGGGAGTAGCTTTTGGAGATCGATCGCCAAGTTTGGGCAATCGATCGGTGGGTCTCGCGAACGATCGCACCAAACATGGCGATCGATCGTCGAAGACAGAAAATTGTTGGCTCGGGCAGTGTGATCTCGCGATAGATCGGGGCTATGTAGCGATCGATCACGAGTCACCAAAAAATGTGTATTTTGGTTATTTTTGTGGGATTTTTGGTATCGGACTATTATTGGCTTCTAATATTGGTTTGTGTGAATGTGTAGAACCACTCCAGGTGGCCACATAGCCTAGAAGATAAAGTCCATGACACACCACATTTTGGTACAAAGGTACGTAGTGAGACGTACGGGCATCGGACGGTAAAACGTATTTTTACGCATTGGATTATGCATTTTGGTTGCATATATATATGATGGGCTATGCATCATGGTTGCATACATACATGTGTTGTGCATTATGGTTGCATACATGAATTTGGTCGATACATTATGGTTGCATACACACATGGAATGCATGGGTGCATGTGATTGTAAGTCGGGATTATATTACAGTGATGAAGAGTACTTGCCGCTGTTATGGCGTAGCGATGTGAATACTTGCCGCTGTCATACCGTAGCGATGAGAGAATATTTGCCGCTAATAAGTAGAAGCGAAGAACACACCGCTGTCATATTATAGCGAGGGATATTATTTGCCGCTGTTATTGTCTAAGCGAGGGGTATTTCCGCTGTCATGTTAAAGCGAGGGGTATTATGCCACTGATATAATAAGACTTGGGAATTGGATATTGGTATTGAGGGGAATTGGTGCATGTCATGATATACATTATTGGCATTATAATCTATTGATTATGATTGTGGACAAGGACAACCAAAAGGAGCAATTGAATGAGTTAAATACAGGAAGTGATTTGCACTTATGGTTTATGCACTTCTTTTTATATCATAGTCTTGTGGATGTGATTATGGTTATTATATGCTCATGGTTGGGGGTTGTTCCTGTCGGTACATTTTGGGCATGAAGGACTAAGGACGGGTTGATGCGTGAGCTAGTGAGGAGTGCTTTTGGTATAGCAGGACATGATTCTTTTGTATAATCTCTACTCTAGGAGTAGTGTAAAGCTATAGGATTAATATTCATTTGGCTGGGAATGTAATTAATCCTTTTAGAATTTTATTTTGGCACTGTAATCTTAATAGCTCGGGGCATCAACATGAATTTATACTCTGATTTATGCATGCTTAGCTCTTATTGCACTTTAATCCGCACTTAAGGAACTAGGGTCCTTACAAAAACACAACTTGTTGAGCATTTTTGATTGACTCTTGTTTTCTGTAAGTGAGATGTCTGAGTTACTTGATTGACTGCGAATTGGTTTATTTGAATTATCAGTAAGGAATTCTACATTTTGATCTTATTTCTTGCTGTACACGATCAAGTTTAAGTTTGGGGGAGTTGATAAGTGTGATTTTTACACTTATTTTACTATGATTTTATAGTGGCTTTTGTAGTGATTCCTGGAAAAATGTATAAAAGTGGAGGGAATAAACTATAATTGATGAAAAATGACCAAATAGAGCTAACACGTGGAAGAAAGGACCGAAATCTCGAGTTTCAAGAAAATCAAAGCCGCTGATCGATCTTGGAGTTCAAGCCGATCGATCGCGGATGAGAAAAAATAAGTAACAAAATTTCAGTGTTGGCGATCGATTGCCGAACCCGAAAATTTGGAGATTTTGTTTCCTTCTTGGTTATTTTGTGTCCAAACTCCTCCACTAATATATATAGCATGCTTGGAAGAAAATAAAGACTTTTGATCAGATTTTAACCCTACCAAAAAGCCTACACACCATCTCCATCAAACATCATCATCAATACACCACAAATTGAAGAGAAGAGGCATCGGAAGAGACGGGACGACGGAGCAAAGCAAGGAGTCAACGTCTCTCGTTATTTCCGTATTTCTGAACTTAGTTTGTTTCTATTTGATTTCCTTATGCTTTTGATGTTGGAAAACATTATTTTGCATTTGATTTTGAATATGTTTCTGGGCTAAGTTTTGTTGTCAAGACTTAGGGGATCCTATGTTTTGAACCCACAATTTTAATTAAGTTTTGATTGATTCTTACAATTCTTTGAGTTTATTTATTGGTGTTCATGCTTTCAATGGATTAACCATCCTTGGTTGATTATTTATTGCGATTGAATTGACCATAGGAGATTACGATACGATATAGTAAATTAAACTGTGGATTTCAGACTAAGATCGAAAGATAAAGTCTAATACATGTGTGATAGGAATAGATTTACCAAAATCGAAGGCTAGAAGTTTTCATAAATCGACATACAATATTGAGTGTTAAATAAGTGCATGATCATTACCTTGTTGCATCTTAGTATTAGACTTGTTATAACCAGACCAATGTATAACAAGTGCATTAGGAAAACTCGTTACCTTATAGCGTTTGAATTCAATTCTTGACTATATGCGAATTGTGGGGGATTACATGGGTGAACCGAAAATCTTGATAATGATCTCTACTGAATATATTTTCTTTATTACTTGCTAGGTTGAATTTCGTGTCATTAGTCAATTTAGTTAATTAATCATAATCAATTTTCGTAGGCTAAATATAGTTAAACTAGTTGAATTTGGTACCTATTTCCTAGTCCTCGTGGGTTCGACACTCGTACTTTTCATATCATTATACTAAAAATTGACACCGTGCACCTGCTGTACATAATTGCTACACTGAAAATTTACTGTTTAAAATAATAGCGATCAAAAGCCAAAAGACATACCAGTCTTATCCAAGGAAGCAAAACTTCAAGAACAGATCAGAAGAAGATGATTGTGTCTGCTTTAACTGTCACAAACCAGGACACTTCATCTCAGATTGTACCAAACCAAAGAATGATGATCAAAAGAGGACTTCCAAGGACTACAAGAAGTCTAAAGAGAAAAGAAGATCATCCAGGAGAGATAAAGATAAAAAAAACATTGTTGCTGAGGAGAACAAGAGTAAGTGGGCTGATTCAGACTCAGAGTCAAAAAAATCATCATGCTCCTCAAGCGAAAGTGAAGATGAAAGAGTCCATTTTCTCATGGCCAATGATAACAGTGACGTAAATGATTCTAACCTTTTTGAATTCTCTCAGATTGAACTCACCACTGCACTGCATGATATGATAAAGAGTACAACAGTTGTATGAGTCCTTCGAGAACTACAAGACTGAACAAACTAGCCCAGTCGAACAACAGGAAAGTAAACTTGATTGTGAACAATCAAGGGAGGTGGAATGCTTAAGGGCAAAAGTAAGTCTACTCGAAAAAGAAAAGGATGAAGTTAAATGCGCACAACAAAAACTTATCAATTTGGTTCGCACATAGAACACATTAACCGCTAGGAAAGACGAATACTAGAGTCGACTATGCTTGCTGGCGATCTTACTGGCATAGGCTATATCAACAATGTCAGTAATGCTTCTAGCCCACGATCTCAACTGTGTCTAGTGAAAAACAAGTTTTAAACAATGAACTTTATTAGATTCAGCAAAGTATATGAACCAAGTGAGTTGGAGATGGAACCTGTCAAGCCAATATTAGTTAAGGAACAGGCATCACACAAAGGTATTGGTTACGTTAAGCCAGTAGAGGAGCTCAGACCAATACAGAAGTCCACTAATGGACATACGCCTACTGGTCAGGCAACTAGAGAGGCAAAACCTAAGTTATATAATTATTGTATGCCTGTCTAGAAGAGATGCATGCTCCCTAACAGAAATCAAAAACCAAAACAACATGCATACACTCAATATCACACACAACGCCCTAGAACACCATCACCATTTTCTGCACACACATTTCAGGGCACACACAGACCCAAAATGTTCAGGATTGTCCAATTGTGGGTCCTGAAAGAGCTAATCCCTTCTGGATCCAAGTAGGATGGGATACCAATGCTTTCATCGCTTTAATTGCAGAGATCTAGGGTCCAGCTTGTTTGGAGGTAAGGGTAAGATTATCCATGGTAACATTCTATTAAATATGTAGTGTTAGTTGAAAATCAATGCTATAATCTAATTACATTAGTCAATTATGCGATAATGAACATTCAGTAAAATGCAACCAGCACTCTTGCACAATAAGATCTATTGATGGTAATATACTGCTTGTAGGTAAAATGCATGATAACACATATAAGATTGATTGTAATTTTGATCAACCATTCTCACATAGTTGCTTTGCTTCCTTGAATAATTCCAAAAATTGGCTTTGGCGCAAGCGTTTGAGTCATCTTTTAAAAGTATTATCATCCTGCGTAAGCAAAGACAATATTTATTCAGCTTGCCAACTTGGTAAGCAGATCAGATCTACCTTTAAAAACAGAGGTAGTAAATCTTCTTCTCGGTGCCTAGAGTTGTTGCATGTAACAAGTCTAGGGGGAATGAAGTATACCCTAGTGTTAATAGATGATTTCTCTCATTTGACGTGGTCCGATTTCTAAGTGGCAAAGATCAGGACTCCAAAGCTGATCAAACTACTGAAGAGACTACAAAATAAGAAGTCGTGTGTGATAGATAGAATTCGTAGTGACAAACTGGTAGCGCTTATCGTATACGCCCAAATTAACCCTTCTTAAGTTATAGCAATAAATATGTAGTAGCGTGAGTAGGGACCGATCCCACAGGGAAGGATGTATTTTTCGTGTCAATTATGTAACCAAATAGTAAGAAGGGAACTTTTGAATTTGGTTAACTACTACTAAGCAAAATCAATGAATTAAATTAATGAGCAAAATTAAACTAAGGTGATTAAAATTATGAGAAAAGTGATTCTTGGTTTTTCAGTCGACTTTACCTTTGATTTATGTATTCAATCATCGACTATCACAAAAGATGTAATTTTTACTTGAATATTCATCACTAGAGATTCATCTCTTATCTTATCTTATACCTAGTTAAAATAGCCAAAGCGTTCCAAATTAACCCGTATCGTTATATCAATCAATACAACAGCAGTTAAGATAAATATTAACAATAGCCTTCAAATCTAGTAAGAATGATGAAACTTAGACAACATAATCCAAGTGTCTATGTTTAATTTAGTCACGTGTTTTTCCTAAGAATTTAATACCAACAACAGGTAATTATCAATCTTAGTTGCTTCAAAGGTCAAGCATTAGATTGTATGTAAAAATAATTAGATGGCCAATCTAACAATCAAACATAACATTCATGGCATGAAACACATGATACTCAACAAAAATTAATGAAGAACACCAATCTCATAAAAAACATTAAATCCAAGGTATTGTCTTCCTTTAACCAAGAATCAAAAGCGTTTAGCCAAGAATAACTATGTAGAAGTATGTATTAAATTGTATGATTTGAGTGTCACTGGTTGGCACAAGGTGGTGTGTGCGTCACGGGTTGACGAGACCATTATGCCGAGCAGGTTGCTCAATGGATAGATGGTCGTGCCCTACAGGTAAGTATACTACAACACGTATTGTGGTAAACGTGTTACGAGTAGTGGTATCTTTGGGTATACTCGTTGAGTTGGCTATGGACAAACGACTTGTAGTGTATGAGGGAACTACATACATATGTCGATGCGATGTATGGTGGACATGGTCGCACATACACATGAGAATGTGAAATAGATCCTAACTGGTTAGGATTGAATTGTGAGTGAGTAAGGACATTGAAATGTCCCTTGTGTATCGGTAGTAGAGAAATATTGGATGATGATCCACTACTCTAATTGATGGTGCGGTATTGTATACCAGAATTGGACATATGATACGTTGGTAGGTTTTATATAAACCTTAGGAGGATGCCTGTTGCTAGCCAGGTAAGGTGATTTATTATTGCAGTGATATAGTGAACTTGATGTAGCAACTATACTGCTCGTTGGAACTGAGTACGGTGTATCGTATGACGATACAATGAGAGGTTATAGTGGACTAGTGTAGCCACTATAATGTGTTTGAGCTTGAGGTAAGAGGTACCTCAAGAGAGCGTTCTTACGTTAAATGTGTTGAGGGACTTGTGCTGTGACAGATCAATTTTGTTGGGAATACCAACGTGAGTATCAAGTCATTGTTAGATCTAATTGAGAATTCTTGCATTAGGGATGCAATGGTGAGCCGTAACCAGAGTTGTGGGATATAGTTAGTGTGGTAACACTATGTATCGATTGTATCTCTTGGAGAGATTTGGAGCAACACTGTTGTGGAAACAGTTGGTGAGCATTACTGGTGATGGACCTAGTAACTGCTTTGAGTTAATTGTGTAGGAGACCTCCCTAGAGAGATGCTCGAGAATGTTGAGTACTATGTCATTAGTGTCGATCATCGTTGGAATTTGTATACGTCGTTTATACGGGTTGAGAATGATTAGTGATAGTGGCATGGATGCATTATCCTGAACCAGTTGTGTATTTATTGGTTCAGGGATACATTTCAGTATAAATGTATCTGGATTGTTCGAACGATGGTTCAAGTTTGGAGAGTCGTTGGTGCATGATCCTTGTGAGGAAAGAGGTATTGATATACCTGTTGGGAATCTTTGAAAGATTCGTTGAGTCATTGCACGTGGTGTTGATGTTGAGTTCACACCATTACATCGTTGGTTCGTCAATCAATATTCTCAACTGAGTGAGAATAACTGGGTGATTGACAATTGTGGTTGAGGCTTGTGAGTATTATGGGAGGTACCCAAGTTGAATTGCCTTTAGAATACATGTGGTATTTTGGCATTGAGACATATGTATCGATGTGTATATATATGTAGGCCAGCATTATTATGCTTGGATGACGACTGGTTAGTATACCTGGATTGGTGAATCTCTGGTGAGAGATTGTAATACCTTGAGAATGGTAATCTCAATAGTACAATTATTCTGAGGAATGAAGTATGTGGTTTTGGTTGACTCTCTTTCGAGAAGAGATTGTCGTACTTTGGCTAAGGGAGTACGTTATTAGCAAATTCGATAGTTATCCCTATTTAGAATTGGTGATTCTAAGGGTAATCGAGGGACGACAATGATTCGAATTTGTTTGGTGTAGTTGTCGACACATGTTGTGATAATGCAATTGATTTTCTTGCATGTTCTCCTTGGGATCTTAAGACTTTGCGGAGTTTCGGTAGTGTGTTGTGGCCAATATATGATTTCTTGGAACACACTGATGTTGACATCTGTGAAGATGTGTTTTGTGTTGATCGGTGGTCGTGGGTTGCCCGATCTGAGTTGCAAGTGGTGCAACTATTCCTTTGATGGAAATGGAATTGGAAAACGGAAACCGAGATTAGTGTGAGTATACTGAAGTATACTTGTGGTTTCCTTCGTAGCGATGCGCATTTGGCATCTAGACCAAGTTGTAGAGATGTCAGTGAGATGATATCTATATCGAAACCAGGAATGATTTGAGTGGATGGCAGTAAGGTTGACTGACTGCTTTTGGGTGGTTAACATCGAAGTGTGTTAACATCTTTTGGAGGATTGCAATGGTTTGGAACAATGTCTCCATTCTAGATTTTGTGCGAGGTCGATGTAATCGCGGTTGGTGTTTCGTTCATGATGTGTTCATGATTCGATAATGTGCATTCGAGTTGAATTGCGTGGTCTCGATGGTACATTAAGTACACGTGTGCAAATTCGGGGACGAAATTTTATTAGTAGAGGATAAATGTGGTATCCGGGAATTATTGTGTTAATCCCAGAGTGATTATGACCCTTAATGAATTTTAATTGGGGTAATTATGAGATAATTATGATGTTGAGACTCCCGATGATTTTAATCCGATATCGGGGTTGTTGGATCCAAGGGTTGAGATTTATTCTCATTGAGGTGTTAAACCTTGGAATTGTGTTGGTAGTGGGATCTAGAGTTTGGGGAGCTTTGGATTGAGGGTTGTGATGTAATTGAGTCAGTGGGAGATAATTATTGAGCACGCATGATTTTTAATTAGTTATGGTGCGAGTATTTGAGACTCGGGTTTTTGGAGCCTTGGTACTATATATACCAAGTGTACTCGGTGTGCAGTCATTCGCCGCCTCACTTCTCTCCCCGGCAACGGCGCCAAAAACTTGATCGCTATTATTTTAGACAACTATTTCCAATGTAGCGATTCTATACCGCAAGTGCACGGTATCAAGTTTTAGTATAATGATAATATAAGTATGTGAGGACCATCGTGCCCTTAACCCGTTATTTGTGTATTAACCCATGCAATTAGTGCATACAATCATACATGTAGGGGAAAAACCACTTATCATCATAGCCAGTCATGCATGTAATAAAAATTCTTCACATTTTTCCATATGATGTCTAGTTTTCCCCAACCAAGTCCACATACATCTCATGCACCAACATAATACACTAACATATTCTCAGTTCATTTAGCAATTCAATAAATAGTTTTGTGCTACTCATAAATGAAGAGAGAAAGGCCCTTGTCTTTTTATACATGCCATATACACGTAATAGTGCTCAAAACGAGCATCAAATAGGTATGCGTGTATCAGATGTATAAAATACGGTGCTCAATACCGTCACTGGTACTTCGATCCCCGGAATCACCTCCATTCCATAGCTCGAGCTCAACTCCAAAGCCATGGATGTACCTAATTACGTGCCCCAACAGAGACAGCCCCCACACGGGGTGAGCATACCAATATCCCAAATCCAATAATCACAGTAATACAATTCATTATTTACAACAATGTAAATGCTATGAAATACAAAATATGCTCCCTGGATGGTATCATCCTCATCCGGGGTTTCCTGTACTGTCCTTGCTCTCAAAACACTGAAAACATCAAATTCCAAATGCCAGTTAATCATTACATTGATTAACATATCCATTAGCCATATACCGATATCATAATCAATAGCATCAAATCATTAAACAATGATTACAGATACTCCATATATCTCACTTATGGTTCCATAGTTCTATTCCATTGCTCGCTCTACATAGCGGCATTTCATTCCCACGCATGCTCAACAGCAGTGGCGTCATAACTGATGTTCGCTCAAAGGCGACGGCATCCTAATCATTGCTCGCTCAAAAGCGGCACCATATGATTCCCAATGCATATATATCCATTGTAGCAGTTACCATAAACCATGCATTTTCATATACATTTATTGCTAATACCATATATCCTGCATTCCCAAACACATTCATTGCAATACAGTGTACCAAGCACTCAACAATTACAATTATATAAAAGGGCTATGCTCGTATGTCATACCTTATGATTCTGTATTTTGAGTCCAACCTTGCATGAGTCCCACGACCCGATGAGTTAAGTGCTAACATGCAAATAACTCCCAATTAAACATAGGCATGCAATCACGTGCCTAAGCACGTTCACATATTCCAAACCTATCGTCTATCCATGACGATTACCAAAATAAAAGCCCCCCGGCAAAGCATGCATAATACCCAAAATATACCATTTTACAAGTTTAAAAGATAGCCAAAAACTCAACCGAGAATCCTGTTTTATTAAACTTTGGCTCCAACCAATCCATTTTAAAATTATAGCATTCCCATTGGAATGTAGACATTGCCCCGGAATTTGGTTAATTAAATCTCGATTCCAAAATCTCGACATTTTTCAAAAATTTCCAAAAAATCATTTCCTACGGGCGGCGATCGATCGCCTCTTTTAGCGCGATCGATCGCCCATGTCCAGTGTGCAAAATCGCTTACACATGATCGATCACCAACATGCTCATGATCGATCACCTAGACCATGCGATCGATCGCCTGCACTGTTCATCGTCACCAATTTTAACAGCTGCACGTCGCGATCGATCGCCCCACCTCGGCAATCGATCGCCACATGCGATTTTCCAAAAAAATGAGCTTCCATGGTGTTTTTCACATCGAAACTCAAATCCAACACCCCATACACCTTCAACACCCCCAAATACTCCATTTAAAGCCAATAAAAACTCCAAAAACTCAACATTGGATTTTAAGCAAAAATCCCCAAAACCCATAACCCACCAAAACCTCAACCAAAAACTACCATACCACAACCAAATCGAAGATAATGGTGAGGGGAAGATGAATACCTGATTATCTTCAAGAAATCGGGCTCCCAAGACGAGCCCCCAACGATTTTGCTTCCAAGAGAAAAAATAGGGGAAATGGGGGGGGGGGGGGGGGGGGAGGGTTTGAGCGTGGAAAGAGAGGGAGATAGAAGGGTTCTGTGATGACCAGAGATTATGGATGTTAATCCCGGAGTGTTAATAACCCCTAAAGTTGTTTTACATGGCGACTTGGAGTTTAATCGCGGTGTTGGGCCTTCTGGGCTCATTTATTTGGGTAGTTGGGATTGTTGGATCCCGAGGTTGAGATTGTATTATCATTATGGTGAAAAATCTAAGAGTTGGATTTTTAGTATGACTCGGAATCTCGGGTGCTTGGTGTGGGCACCGGTAGGGGATTTTGGAGTTAGAGAGAGAATTTTTGGAAACATATGATTTTTAATGAATCATGATGTATTTGTGGGGATATTAGTATTTCGGGGTATTTTTGCTATAAATACCAGTTGAACCCGAGATTTTAATTATCGGAACCATTTTTCCTCACCTTGTTTCTCTCTCCTCGCCCGCGCGCCATTCCCGATCCCCTTTGACCCCCGCCGCTTCCAGCCGTGCGCCCACCGCCGTTCGGCGCGTCCGACCCACCGATGGCTTCGTCTCGTCCAGGCGCACCTTCCCATACCATCAATTTGAAGTTTCGTCGAGAATCACGTTCGGATTTGCCAGAAGAGCGTAGGGTTCGAAACTGGAATTCGTCCGATTTTGGGGCTCGATTTTTGGTACGTTTTTGGGGCTTTTCTTCCGATGTTTTTGGGGCGTTTTTGATCTGATGTTGAGTCGAAAATTTCAGACTTTAATGGTTCGAAAATTTGTTGCTTAATGGTTCGAATTTCATCACTGCTTGCGTGATGTTAGGGCTCGATTTTAGGGGTTTATGTTCGAATTTTGGGGGTTTTTGGCAAGGGGTGATGATTCTTGTTAGTAATCGATTAATTCATGTTTTAGATGATTTGTGGTGCTTAATTGGATTCGAATTGTGGAGTGAGGGTTCGAAATTGAAGAGTGTTCTTGAACAATTTTCGATATTGTCTCATTCGTTTTCCCTCCCTGCATGTACCCTGCCCCGGGTCTTTTAAATGGTTAATTGTCGTGTGTTGACAATATTTTTGAGGGTTATGGGTGTGCTTGAGCATGGGTTGCATGTTCGTAAATAATTGTGAATTAATTTATCGTGTTAGCACATCGTTGCTCGGGGCATGGAACTCGAGCAAGGTTTGGCTCGGACTTCGGAGATTTAAGGTACGTGCGACGTACGAGCATTACTTTATATAAGAGCATTTGTGAAATGCATAATGTATTTTAATTGCATTAGATGGTTGTGGGTATGGCTATATATCTATGTGTTGATATGACTATGGAACGACCTAGTCTTGACATCGCTGCCACAAGTGTGCGTAATACTAGAGTAGTATAACCTCACATGAGATATGGGGTACTGGGTTTATATGACTATTGTAGGGCATTTGAGATGCCTGAGAATGATCGTGGAATCATGTATTCATTGTAAGACATGTGAGATGTCTAAGTGAAATGGAGAATTGGTAAAATAAATGCTAGGCATTTGAGCTATCTGTGATTGGTAGCAAAGTTGAAAATCAGTATTAGATATCGAGATATCTATATTTGTACGTATAATGAATTTGGAATCATTAATTATTGATACTTGAGAATCAGGCATGCTATGAGTTAAATCAATGTGTTGATTTACTGATTTTTGAGATTTGATGAGTTTGATGATTGTGAGAACAGGGACATTACACGAAATCCCGGATGAGGACGTTGCCATCCAGGGAGTATCATTTAAAATTCATTAGTATTTACTTTTGTTGTAAATTATGAATTTCATTATTGTGATTATGGGATTTTGTGTATTGGTATGCTCACCCCGTTGGGGGCTGTCTCTGTTGGGGCAGGTGAACAGGTACATCGATGGCTGTGGAGCTGAGCTCGAGCTGTTGATTGGATGTACTCCCAGGATCGTGGTACCAGGGCTTGATGGAGCACAGTATCGTATAGAGTACTTATATACACCCGAAGGTTATATACATATTCATGATGCTCGCATGTGAGCACGGTTATGCTTGTATATGGGTTGTATATAAAGGCATGAGCCTTTCTCTCTTTCATTCTATGTTGCATGCAATTAAGAGTAGAATTGCTAATGATATGAGAGTCATGAGTGTATTATGTGGGTGTTGAAACCCATTTATGTTGTCTTATGTGTGGTGTCTTCCCTGGCTGCGAATTTACTTAGCGTTGCTGTGTTCTGTTGAGTATGTGTTTTCCCTGGCCGGGAACTATATATTGTGATGCGCTTTTATTTCGGGATGGCTCTATTTATGGGGAGACTCTGCCCAAATTTTTATAAAAGTCTACCATGTAAAAAGTGGTGTAATGGGGATGGAAATGGGCGGAATCTATGAGTCTAATTGTGGGTAGAGATGATCTTAATGTTTAATATTAAAGAAATTTTGTAATTGCCATTCAATGGTAAAGTATCATCTGAGTTTCCCGATTGATTTTATTGAAAGCATGTGCCACACATAATGAATAATAAATTAATCAAGGGTTAAGGGCTTGGGGTCCTTACATTAGTGGTATCAGAGCAGTGGTTGCTCTTTGGGGCTGTTAAGGGCCTAGGAAGTTATTGATAGCACTTATGCATGATGGCATTAATGTTGTATGACACAACTAGTTGTTTATGTGTTTTTATGATATGAAAAGTGGTGCTGCTAATCATTGTGGTTGCAGGAATCGTGTAGAATGTGATGGGATGGCATTAATGGTGATGTCTAGCCCTTCATGTATTATGTGTTAAGGGATCTGATTTTGTAGGAAAATCAGGAAAGGTGAGACGTACGGGCTTCGGACGGTAAAACGTGTTACACCTTTGATTATGTATATCATGGATAGTGAACCCTTACACGTGGTGATATATGTGACATGATAGTGATATATATTGTGATAATGGAATCAAAAGTGTGTTTGATTATCGTGGTAGAATTGATGAATGTTCCGGTAGCCTTTATCTCCGAGCGAGGGAGGTACTTGCCGCTGTCATGACTAAGCGAGGTAACATGCCGCTGTCATTGTCGAAGCGAGGGGTCCTAAAATTCCGCTGTTGTAATGGGACCGGAACAGTCACAATTCTAGTGATTAGTGTGGAATATTGTGGTTATAACTGGAACGTGATATCGATCATTATATTGTGAACTGTGGTATTAACCTGGATGCAGGTACATGGAGCTAGTGGAAGTTCCGGTAGTTGTTATATTCGAGCGAGGGAGGTACTTGCCGCTGTCATATGAAGCGATGGTAATATGATATTTGCCGCTGTCATGTCTAAGCGAGGTAACATGCCGCTGTCATTGTCGAAGCGAGGGATATCATATGATGCTGCTATATGTCGAAGCGAGGGGTCCTAAAATTCCGCTGCTATAACAAGACCGGAACAACCACATTATCTATATTGATTGGCGATGGTTCATTCCGCCAGATGTATTGATAGCGATGGTTCATTCCGCTATATTGATTGGCGATGGTTTATGCCGCCGGGTATTGATAGCGATGTCTCATTCCGCTATTCTATTGGCGATGGTTTATGCCGCCGGGTATTGATAGCGATGTCTCATTCCGCTATTCTATTGGCGATGACCTATGCCGCCGGGTATTCATAGCGATGGTACATTCCGCTACATCTATGGCGATGGTTCATGCCGCCAGATGTCTATAGCGAAGTTTTATGCCGCTGACTCTATGACGAGGGATTATGCCCCTGATTCTATAGCGACGGGTTATGCCGCTATGCACATGACGCTGGATTACGCCACCTACGAGCGATGGGTGCTGATTGCGTACCACTGTTGGATGACTGAGACAGGTATGCCGCTATATTGTTAGCAATGAGGTATGGCATATTACTGTTTATTTAGCACTATTGTGGATATCATGTGTTGATTTACTTATGTTGTCATGTGTTTGACGATGAGATTATAGACGTCGTGTATCGACATATACCGTTACGAGACGACAATATTGTTTCAAAGTCATATGTTGACAGGTACCGTCACGGAAGACAAAGACATAGTGGATGTTCTATATAGACGTGTAGCGTCGTTTTGATGGTTAATACATTTATGTTATGTATTTGGTTGTATGGTTTGAGTGTCGATGGTGAGCACATGATAGAGTCTGGGTCACTAGTTGACGAGACCTTTTGCCGAGCAGGTTTGCTCGGTTGAGTATTGGATGTATTGTATCGGTAATGTACCACATCATGTTATAGAGGTAAATATTTGTCGAGCAATGATACCCTTGGGTATGCTCGTTGGTTTGGCTAGGGCCAAGTGATTGGTGGTAAGAGTAGTCATTGAGGAAACTACTCGCTTGTGTTGTGATGTAGGGTAGACATGGTTGCACCCACCCTGAGGGTGTGGGATAAATCTTATTGGATTATGATTGCATCATAAGTGATCAAGGACACCGGGTTGTCCATTGTGCTTGGTATTTTAGAGATATGCTGGGCGATGACCCATTACTCTAACGGTTTGTACGGTGTGGCATACCGAGATGTAACATATGGCTTGTTGGTGGGCTTGATATGAGCCTATGGAGACAGCGCTTTGCTAGCCAGATTCCGTGGTAATGATATAGTGTGATTGTTGGAGCCATTATACTGCACGTTGGAACCGAGTTTGGTGAATCGTATGATGGTACGATGAAGACTTTTGGCAGGCTTTTGATTGTTCCTTTGTAGCATGATGTTGAGGCATGTGGCACCTCATGAGAACGTTATACGTCTTTTGTTTTGAGGGACTTGTCTGGGACAGCTCATAATGTTGGAGTACCAACAAGAGAGTCATCAAGTCGTCGTTGACTCGATCTGGGGAATCCGTGTACATGGGATGCAATGGGTGTTATTGTATCCAGTTTTTCCGAACGGTGGTTCGAGACTAGTGGATCTCGAGTTCGATAGCACTTCCCTTGTGGGGAAGGAGGTAGTATTATACCTATTTGGGAATCTTTGAAGGATTCGGTAAGTTGGTAAGTGTGGTGTTGATTTTGGGAATCACGCCGTGTTGTTGATCGCCGATTATCATTCTCCACTGCATGGGAATGACTCAGAATTGACAGTTGTGTTTGGGGCTTAGGGGTATGTTGGAGATACCCGAGCCAAGTGCATTGAGTATGCATGTGATGCTAGTTTTTGATTTCCTTTTTGTCAAGCATAGAGTTATGCTACTTTTGGATGGTTAAATCTCTGATGAGAGATATTGAACACCTTGAGATTGGGAATCTCCATGGCACGATAAATTATGAGAAACAATCGTGAAGTTAGTTGACTCCCTTTGAGGAGGGATTATCTTGTGTGGGTTGAGGTGTTCCCTTGTTGGTGTTTTCCTTCGAGTTATGCGATAGCCTTCCCAAGTTTGGATTGTTAAATCCTAGGATTATCAAGGGATGGCAGGAATTCGGATTTATTGAGTGTCGCTGTCGACACAAGCGTTGAGGATGCAATGGGTTTATTGCATGTCCTTTCAGAATTTGAACTCTGTGGAGTCTCGATGGTTTATTTATGATCAGGATGTGATCCTTGGAATACCCGAAGGTGGACATCTTGTGAGATGTCTTTTGTGTGAATCTGTGGCCGTGAGTTGCCCAAATTGAGTTGCAATGATGTGACTGCTCATTTGATGGAGGAGGTTTGGAAGTGGAGACCAGATTTGGTATGTGTACATCGTGGTATACTAGTGTGTTCCTCGTAATGATGTGTATTAGACATCGTGAGTCATAATAAAGATGTCATTGGATGATATCTACGATAGAATCGGGAGCGATTCGAATCCTTGCAGTTTCAGTTGACTAACTGCTTTTGGATTGTTAGCGTTGAGTTGTGCTGACGCTCTTTGACGTTATGATGGATTTGGAAGTCTATTCCACTCCAGAGTTTGACACGAGGTCAACGTTCTCACGGTTGAGGTGTCATTCAGGATGCGTTCTTACTAGTTGTATTAGAACTAAGGATGACTGTCCGATCTACGGTCGTAAGTATTGGTTGTTTTGCAGTCATGAGGGACTGACTTTTGGGATGAACCGCATCGAGGTACGTTTTGCTTCTTGGGTGATATGTTGGTTTTGGTATGTCGCTCTGTTTCAGAGTTTGATGTGAGGTAAGTATCCTCGCGTTTATTAAGACGATCCTAATATGGTCAAGGATCGAGGTTATGGCTTCATGTTGTTGTGTAGCCCGGGTGTTACGTGATACACCGGTGCTAATTTCAAGGACGAAATTCTTTTAGTGGGGGATATTGTGATGACCAGAGATTAGGGATGTTAATCCCGGAGTGTTAATAACCCCTAAAGTTGTTTTACGTGGCGACTTGGAGTTTAATCGCGGTGTTGGGCCTTCTGGGCTCATTTATTTGGGTAGTTGGGATTGTTGGATCCCGAGGTTGAGATTGTATTCTCATACGGTGAAAAATCTAAGAGTTGGGTTTTTAGTATGACTCGGAATCTCGGGTGCTTGGTGTGGGCACCGGTAGGGGGTTTTGGAGTTAGAGAGAGAATTTTTGGAAACAGATGATTTTTAATGAATCATGATGTATTTGTGGGGCTATTAGTATTTCGGGGTATTTTTGCTATAAATACCAGTTGAACCCGATATTTTAATTATCGGAACCATTTTTCCTCACCTTGTTTCTCTCTCCTCGCCCGCGCACCATTCCCGATCCCCTTTGACCCCCGCCGCTTCCAGGCGTGCGCCCGCCGCCGTCCGGCCGCCGTTCGGCGCGTCCGACCCACCGGCGGCTTCGTCTCGTCCAGGCGCACCTTCCCATACCATCAATTTGAAGTTTCGTCGAGAATCGCGTTCGGATTTGCCAGAAAAGCGTAGGGTTCGAAACTGGAATTCGTCCGATTTTGGGGCTCGATTTTTGGTACGTTTTTGGGGCTTTTCTTCCGATGTTTTTGGGGCGTTTTTGAGCTGATGTTGAGTCGAAAATTTCAGACTTTAATGGTTCGAAAATTTGTTGCTTAATGGTTCGAATTTCATCACTGCTTGCATGATGTTAGGGCTCGATCTTAGGGGTTTATGTCGAATTTTGGGGGTTTTTGGCAAGGGGTGATGATTCTTGTTAGTAATCGATTAATTCATATTTTAGATGATTTGTGGTGCTTAATTGGATTCGAATTGTGGAGTGAGGGTTCGAAATTGAAGAGTGTTCTTGAACAATTTTCGATATTGTCTCATTCGTTTTCCCTCCCTGCATGTACCCTGCCCCGGGTCTTTTAAATGGTTAATTGTCGTGTGTTGACAATATTTTTGAGGGTTATGGGTGTGCTTGAGCATGGGTTGCATGTTCGTAAATAATTGTGAATTAATTTATCGTGTTAGCACATCGTTCCTCGGGGCATGGAACTCGAGCAAGGTTTGGCTCGGACTTCGGAGATTTAAGGTACGTGCGACGTACGAGCATTACTTTATATAAGAGCATTTGTGAAATGCATAATGTATTTTAATTGCATTAGATGGTTGTGGGTATGGCTATATATCTATGTGTTGATATGACTATGGAACGACCTAGTCTTGACATCGCTGCCACAAGTGTGCGTAATACTAGAGTAGTATAACCTGACATGAGATATGGGGTACTGGGTTTATATGACTATTGTAGGGCATTTGAGATGCCTGAGAATGATCGTGGAATCATGTATTCATTGTAAGACATGTGAGATGTCTAAGTGAAATGGAGAATTGGTAAAATAAATGCTAGGCATTTGAGCTATCTGTGATTGGTAGCAAAGTTGAAAATCAGTATTAGATATCGAGATATCTATATTTGTATGTATAATGAATTTGGAATCATTAATTATTGATACTTGAGAATCAGGCATGCTATGAGTTAAATCAATGTGTTGATTTACTGATTTTTGAGATTTGATGAGTTTGATGATTGTGAGAACAGGGACAGTACACGAAATCCCGGATGAGGACGTTGCCATCCAGGGAGTATCATTTAAAATTCATTAGTATTTACTTTTGTTGTAAATTATGAATTTCATTATTGTGATTATGGGATTTTGTGTATTGGTATGCTCACCCCGTTGGGGGCTGTCTCTGTTGGGGCAGGTGAACAGGTACATCGATGGCTGTGGAGCTGAGCTCGAGCTGTTGATTGGATGTACTCCCAGGATCGTGGTACCAGGGCTTGATGGAGCACAGTATCGTATAGAGTACTTATATACACCCGAAGGTTATATACATATTCATGATGCTCGCATGTGAGCACGGTTATGCTTGTATATGGGTTGTATATAAAGGCATGAGCCTTTCTCTCTTTCATTCTATGTTGCATGCAATTAAGAGTAGAATTGCTAATGATATGAGAGTCATGGGTGTATTATGTGGGTGTTGAAACTCATTTATGTTGTCTTATGTGTGGTGTCTTCCCTGGCTGCGAATTTACTTAGCGTTGCTGTGTTCTGTTGAGTATGTGTTTTCCCTGGCCGGGAACTATATATTGTGATGCGCTTTTATTTCGGGATGGCTCTATTTATGGGGAGACTCTGCCCAAATTTTTATAAAAGTCTACCATGTGAAAAGTGGTGTAATGGGGATGGAAATGGGCGGAATCTATGAGTCTAATTGTGGGTAGAGATTATCTTAATGTTTAATATTAAAGAAATTTTGTAATTGCCATTCAATGGTAAAGTATCATCTGAGTTTCCCGATTAATTTTATTGAAAGCATGTGCCACATATAATGAATAATACACTAATCAAGGGTTAAGGGCTTGGGGTCCTTACAGGTTCCATGCCCAATGACGGAATACCGAGTCCACTTGGTATATATAGTACCAAAACTCGAAAATACCAATCCCTTCACAAATACATCATGATTCATTAAAAATCATCTGTTTTCAAAAATCATCTCTCTAACCTCAATTCCCATAACCACCCCCAGTACAAAGTACTCCGGACCCCAAATCCCACCAAAGACCAAATTCCAAGGTTATCACCACGATGAGAATGCAATCTCATCCCTTGGATCCAACGACTCCAAAAGTCGGATTTAAAATCCCCGAGAGTCTCAAAATCATAATTAATTTATAATTGCACAATAAAATCCATTAAGGATTATTACCACACCGGGATTAACACCATTAATCCCCAGGTATCACAATTATCCCCCACTAACAAAATTGCGTCCTCGAAATTTGCATGGTGTACTCCACGTAACGCTGAAAACACTCAATCCAAACGGATCCACGATGTCGAATCATGAACATAACATGAACGACACACCAACCGCGAGGATACCGACCTCGCACCAAACCTGGAATGGAGTAACCTCTCCAACCGACACAAATCCACGAAAAGCATCAGCATTCCCCGATGCTAGCCGTCTCAAAGGCAGTCAACCAAACATACTGCAACCAAACGAATCATTCATGATTCTAAAATAGAAATCGCCACAATGATATCTCCAAGACCTAGTCACCGATGTTAAACATACATCGTTACCAAAGTGACCATTAGTACACCACAATGTACCTGAACTACATCCGGTTCCCAATTTCCAAATCCATCTCCAACAGGGGAGTAGTTGCACCACATTGCAACACGGATCGGACAACTCACGGTCACCAATAGACATAAAACACATCTCCAAAGATGTCTACATATGGGTGTTCCATGAAGATCACATCTTGGTTCTAACACACCATCGAGACTCCACAAGGTCTCAAGTTCTCGAAAGGACATGCAAGAACAATCAATTGCATTCCTGCCACACATGTCAATCAGGGTGCATGTTATACATGCTGGGAATTGGGTATTATTATGGTTTAATTATGATGGTTGATAATTATTTGGTCAAGCATGGATTTAATTGGAATTTTGATACATTTTGGTAAAATGCTTATAAAATATCATGTTGGGGTATTTTATACATCATGTTAATTGTTGGGGTATAATTTTAATTAACCCTTTAACCCCACTACCCCCACCTTACCCATCACTTTACAAAATCCCCAATTCACTCTCCCAACCCTACCCCATTCACTATTTTCGTTTTGGCTTAAAAAGTGGAGGGGAAATCCTTGCAAAAGTCTTGTTTGTGAGATTATTGGTAGGATTTGGAGTCCCCAAGAGGTATGGATACCTCCTTGTTGTTTTTATAGTGTTTGGTTTGGGTTTGAAATGGTTTTGGTTGATTTGGAAATGGGTTTGTTTTTGGTTGGTATTGTTTTGGTTGGGTGTTGGATTTTTGGGTTGTTTAAAGGTGTATTTTGAAGGTTTATTATGTTTTTATATTGTTGGGTTGAAGGTATGAGTGTTTGTATGGTTTGTGATGAAAATGGTGTACAAAAATGGTGGATTTCAAAGTGCAGGGATCGCCGATCGATCGCCCGTTTCTGGCGATCGATCGCGAGCCAACAATGCGCTCCAGTAGCGGTTGGCGATCGATCGGTGAGGCTAGCAATCTATCGCGCCAAATGTGGCGATCGATCGCCAAAGACTGAAAATTTTGGCAGCGGGCAGAGAGGTCTCGCGATCGATCGGCCCTTCGCGGCGATCGATCGCGATACACAAAAACATGTGTTTTTGGGCAATTTTGTGGAATTTTTGATATTGGACTATTATTAGCTCCTAATATTGGTTTGTGTGAATGTGTAGAACCATCCGAGGTGGCTACACAGCTTAGGAGATAAAGTCCACGACACAACACATTTTGGGACTAAGGTACGTAGTGAGACGTACGGGCATTGGACGGTAAAACATATTATTGCGCATTGAATAGGTTATGCACTATGGTTGCACACATGGAATTAATTATGCATTGTGGTTGCATGCATGGTTTGGTTATGCATCATGGATTGCATACACGGTTTGGTCATGCATTGTGGTTGCATGTGTATATTGGATGCATTGGTGCATGTGATTGTGAGTCGAGATTATATTTCAGTGATGGAGAATACTTGCCGCCAGTGGCGTATTGATGTGAATACTTGCCGCTGTCATACCGTAGCGATGAGAGAATATTTGCCGCTAATATGAAACGAAGAACACGACCGCTGTCATAATTATAGCGAGGGATATTAGTGCCGCTGGTATTGTCTAAGCGCGCTGTCATGTTAACGCGAGGGGTATTATGTCACTGATATAATAAGACTTGGAAATTGAACACGATGTACATGGAATGAATGCATGTCATGACATACATTATTGGTATTATAATCCATTGGTTATGATTGTGGCACAGGGACAACCAAAGGGAGCTTATAAATGTATTAAATACAGGAAGTGAATTGTATATACGATTTATGCATTTGAATTACAATCATATTATTGTGAATATGGTTTACATACATGCTCATGGTTTTGGGGTTGTTCCTGAAGGTACTTTTGGCATAACAGGCTTAATTATTTTGTATAGTCTCTACTCTAGGAGTAGTGTAAAGCTATGGGATTGACATTCATTTGGTAGGGAATGTAATTAATCCCTTTTGGAAATTTTATTTGGCCTGTAATCTTAACGGCTCAAGGCTTCAACACGAACTTTATATTCTTAGATGCATGTTTAGCTCTATTACGCCTTTAATCCGCACTTAAGGAACTAGGGTCCTTACATTAGTGGTATCAGAGCAGTGGTTAGAGAACCCGGGATTGAGTGAAGGGTAGCCTTAGCAAATGGTTGGCTAGGCGTTTATATTTGGGCATGTTTATGCATGTGGCGCATATTTGTGTATAAATTGTTATACTAACATGCTTATCATCGTTCATGTTATCTAACAGCATAACATATATATTGTTTGGAATTGTTGTTAGCCCTTGTGTTACAGCATGGCGGCTATGAATTTGGGGAACCTCAATGAAGAGGTAGGGGATGTTGGAAGCGTGAATGCTAGCATTGGCCAGACGAATCCTTTACCTCCACCTGCTGTGGGCGTGGAGCTGGTAGCTCAGTTGTTTTTACCAGGGGAGCTTAGTCTGAGTCAATTTCTGACTTTCCACCCGCCCATGTTTGAGGGGACAGAGACCGGGGAAGAAGCTGAGGAGTGGCTTGAGAGACTACAGCAGATATTTGTGTCCGCTCCTTGTGCTAGGACAGTATGGCTGAGGTTGGCGGAGTTCCAACTAGCGAAGAAGTCTTCTATGTGGTGGAAGACGACGGTGATGGAGCTGAGAGCTCCGGGTATGGTGATTGACTGGACTTTATTCCGGACCCGGTTTCTAAACCGGTACTTCTCTGCTGCGGCTAGGCAAACAAAGGAGGATGAATTCACAAGCTTGAAGCAAGGGTGCATGACAGTCTCGGACTATGCCATGCATTATTCATCCTTGTTGAGGTATGTTCCCCATATCGCAACAAACTGGCATGCCAAGATGAGGCACTTTCTAAAGGGGCTGCGACCGGAACTTTTGATCGGGTTATCTCCAACAACCCCACATCTTTTGATGATGCTCTCACTAGAGCGGAACTGGCAAAGATCGGAGTCAGTGCTTACCCGGACGTTGCACCCCCACAAGTCCCACCGCCGAGGCCAATGTCTAATAATCTGAGGCCACGAGGAGAATCATTTAAACCTCGTGGGGCTTCTTCCTCTTCTTCTCGGTTTGGTGGGAGGCGAATGGATAACCGGAGGGGTAGTGCGCCTAGCAACAGAGGGCAGACTCAAGTGAGTAGGAGTGGAGTGGTGAAGTGTCACTTTTGTGGAGGACCACATCACATGCGAGACTGTACGACTTGTTATAAATGTGGCAAGATGGGCCACATATCTCGGTTCTGTCAGAATGATGATGGTCAGGTGGATCTCAGAGGAGGCAGAGGGAGGTTTTCTAGTGGGATAGTGCAGCAGAGGCCGCCGGTGGCGCCTCGACAGATGGGAGGACAGACGATGGGGCCACCTCAGGGACAGGTCTATGCACTGACTAGGGAGCAGGCCGATGCAGCTCCATAGGAGGTGATAGCTGGTACATGCCTTTTATTTACATATTCCGCCCTGATTTTGATAGACACAGGTGCTTCGCACTCCTTTGTGTCTGCGGACTTTGTGGAGAGACATCATATGTGCACGTCTCCGTTACCCACGTTGTGATGTCCCCGAAATGATTAATTGTGTTTAAGGCATTAATTGTGTTCATATGATTAAATATGATTGATTATGGTGGTAATTGCCTTATGTGTTAGAATTAATTGCCATGTGGAAATGCTTCGTCATGTGGGCTGGTAGAGCATTTCAGGGTGCAAGTTATGCATGTTGGGTAATTGGGTGTTTCAATGGCTTACATGTGTTGGTAGTCATTTATTTTGTGAAACATGCATTTAATTGGAATTTGGTGCATTGTGGTGAAATGTGTTTAAAATACCATGTTGGGGTATAATTTACATCATGTTAATTGTTGGGGTACAAATTTAAATGAAAGTCTAACCCTTTTACCTCACCCCCTTTTATTCCACTTTATCCCTTCACTCAAAATCCCCAATCTCTCACAAAACCCTTACTTTCCCCTCCAAACTCGATTTTGGCTTCTAAGTGGGAAGGAAGTGCTTGCAAAAGTTTCATTTTGGTGATTCTTGGTAAGATTTAATGCCTAGGATGTTTATATATCACTTCTTGTTGTTCTTGAAGTGTTTGGTTTGAGTTTTGGTAGGATTTAAAAAGGGTTTGAAATGGGTTTGTTTGGGTTAGTGTGATTTTTGGTGGGATGTTGGATTTTTAGTGGTTTCATGATGTGTGTTGAAGGTTTTAAGTGTTTTAATGTTTTGAGTTGTTGGTATGAATGGTGTTGAGGATGGTGAAGGTTTCAAAGTGCAAAAATGGTGATTTTCGTGGTACAGGGGCTGGCGATCGATCGCCCGTTTTTGGCGATCGATCGCGAGCAGGCAGTAGGCTCCAGAAGCCTTTGGCGATCGATCGCCACTTTTGGGCGATCGATCGGTGAGCTTGGCGATCGATCGCGCCAAAAGTGGCGATCGATCGCCGAAAGCAAAAAATTGTTGGTTCGGGCAGTGTGATCTCGCGATCGATCGGGACGTCTTGGCGATCGATCGCGAGACACACAAATGTGTGTTTTTGGCATTTTTGTGGTATTTTTGGATATTGGACTATAATTGGCATCTAATATTGATTTGTATGGTTGTGTAGAACCATCCCAGGTACCAACAACATCGAGGAGATAAAGTTATACAACTTCTCCACTTTTGAAACTAAGGTACGTAGTGAGACGTACGAGCATCGGACGGTAAAACGTGTTACAACTTTGATGATGTATATTGTGAATAGTGTGTCCTCATATGTGATGGAATATGTGAAATGATAGTGTTATATCATGATATTGGAATCAATTGTGTTTGATTATTATGGTAGAATTGATGAATGTTCCGGTAGCCTTTATCTCCGAGCGAGGGAGGTACTTGCCGCTGTCATATGAAGCGATGGTAGTATGATATTTGCCGCTGTCATGTCTCAGCGAAGTAACATGCCGCTGTCATTGTCGAAGCGAGGGATATCATATGATGCCGATATATGTCGAAGCGAGGGGTCCTAAAATTCCGCTGTTGTATTGGGACCGGAACAGTCACAATTCTAGTGATTAATGTGGAATATTGTGGATATAATTGGAAACGCGTTATCGATCATTATATTGTGAACTAATTATTTTGTGCATAAGTTTGTGAAACAGGAACAACAATGAAATGTGCTAATGTGGTGATCAAGGAGCATATCTATTATTTGTCTCATGCGCTTAATTATTTTTATTAAGTTGAATTGTGTTAAGTGGTGATATATATATGCTCATGGTGAGTTGTTCCTATAGGTACGCTTTTGGACCAAAGGGGCTAAGGGTTGGGTTGAGCTGTGAGCTGCAGGAGACATGAAAGAAGATAGAATACATGATTTTTGTTAGTCTTAGCATTCATTTTGGGAATGTAACTAACTAACTATCGAAGTTTTATTTTTTTTTGGCCTGTAATCACTTTGAGCTCACATAACAACCAGAACTCTAAGATGCCTCTAATACATATTTAGCCCTGTTTATATCTTGATTTCACTGTTAAGGTAGAGAGGCCTTACACACGTCTCTTTTGGCCTCGACACCCACCGGAAAGAAAGTTGTTGCCGATCAATTTCTGATGGACTGCATCATTTATTTTGAGGGCAATAAGATAAAGGCAGATTTGATTGTTTTGGGTATGTCAGACTTCGATTGCATTGTAGGCATCGACATTCTGAACAGATATCAGGCAGTAATGGATTGTCGACAGAGGACAGTTCGGTTCAGATCTGTTATGGGGATTTAGTGGACTTTCTATGGCAATGGTTCTCGTGCGAAGATTCCGTTGATTTCAGCAATCAAAATGTCTCAATTATTGGAGCGTGGACACACGAGCTATCTTATTTATGCCGTGGACACGACCAGAAAGAGTAAAGAATTGAGGGCTGAGGATATACCTGTGGTAGCCGAATTTGCGGACATGTTTCCGGAGGAGATTCCAGGATTCCCACCGGCTAGAGAAGTCGAGTTTGGGATTGAGTTATTACCGGGGACATCCGCTATTTCTTGTGCCCCTTACAGGATGGCACCGGCAGAGTTAAGGGAGTTGAAGGAGCAACTACAGGAACTCCTTGACAAAGGATATATACGCCCTAGCGTATCGCCTTGGGGCGCACCGGTTCTTTTTGTGAAGAAAAAGGATTGTTCGATGCGTTTGTGTATCGATTACCGGCAACTGAATAAGGCCACGGTAAAGAATAAGTATCCTCTCCCAAGGATTGATGATTTATTTGATCAGTTGCAAGGTACCAAGCTTTATAGCAAGATTGACTTGAGGTCAGGTTACCATCAAATACGGGTCAGGGAGGAGGATGTGCAGAAGACATCATTTCGGACTCGGTATGGGCACTACGAGTTCCTGGTTATGCCGTTCGGTGTGACGGATGCCCCGGCTGTCTTTATGAGCTTGATGAACCGGGTGTTCCAACCCTATCTAGATCAGTTCGTCATTGTGTTTATTGACGACATACTCATCTACTCTCGGAGCGAAGAAGAGCACGTGAAACACTTGAGGACAGAGTTCCAGATTCTTAGAAATCACCAGTTATATGCCAAGCTCAGCAAGTGTGAGTTTTGGTTGAGCAGTGTAGTGTTTCTGGGGCATGTCATATCTAGCAGTGGAATATCGGTGGATCCCAGGAAGATTGAGGTTGTGATGGAGTGGGCTGCACCCACTTCTGTGCCCGAGATACGGAGTTTTTTTGGTTTGGCTGGTTATTATCGACGCTTCGTCGAAGGATTTTCTAAGATTGCTAAGCCGTTGACGCAGTTGACCCAAAATCGGGTACAATTCTTTTGGTCAGAGGCTTGCGATGAAAGCTTCCAGGAGTTGAAGCACCGGTTGACCACAACACCCGTGCTAGTGATTTCTACGGAGAACAAGAGGTTTGTCCTTTATACTGACGCATCACTGTAGGGCTTGGGTTGTGTATTGATGCAGATAAGCATGTGATAGCTTATGCATCGAGGCAGTTGAAGCCACATGAGGCTAGATACCCAGTCCATGATTTGGAGTTGGCGGCTATTATCTTTGCATTGAAGATTTGGAGGCATTACTTGTATGGTACGTCGTTTACCATTTTCACGGACCATAAGAGCCTGAAATTCTTGTTTACTCAGGCGGAATTGAATATGCGTCAGAGGAGATGGATGGATTTACTCAAGGACTATGACTGTGAGATAGAGTACCATCCGGGAAAAGCAAACTTGACAGCAGACGCCTTGAGTTGGAAGGTGAAGAGTATTGCTGTCATGCATTTGTCAGCCATGATGACTTCTTACTGCCATCTGGGCTATGATTTCGATGTGGATGCATCTCCGGTATGGATATAGACTTTATTGGCGGAGCAGGACATTTATGAGAATATCACGAGAGCCCAGAAGACGGATGATGAGGTTCAGAGATGGTCATCATTGGCACTTCAGGGACAGCCATCAAAGTTTAGAGTGGCGGAGGATGGTTCTTTGAGACTCGATAACCGGTGGGTAGTTCCATGTACGCCGGAGTTGCGTAGAGGGATCTTGGAGAGAGCTCATAGTAGCCGATTTAGCATCCACACAGGAGGAAGGAAAATGTATAAGGATCTATGTGATCAATTCTGGTGGAAACGGATGAAGCGTGATGTGATCGCTTTTGTCAAGAGATGTTTGATTTGTCAGCAGGTTAAGGCAAAGAGGCAGAGACCTGGTGGCGAGCTAAGGAGCTTGGAGATACCGGAGTGGAAATGGGAGCACATATCTATGGACTTTGTGACTCACTTGCCAAGGACTACTTCGGGTTGTGATGCCATTTGGGTGATCATTGATAGGCTGACGAAGGTAGCTCGCTTCATTCCCTACAGTATGACGTACACATACTTGAGGATGGCTCAGCTGTATGTCGGGACATAGTAAGACTGCACGGGATTCCAGTGTCCATTATATCTGACAGAGATCCACGGTTCACATCTCATTTCTAGGGAGGGCTTCAGTCAGCTTTGGGTACTGAGGTGAGGTTGAGCACGGCATATCATCCCCAGACGGATGGCCAAACTGAGCGTACAATACAGACGCTCGAGCACATGCTACGGGCTTGTGTTTTAGAGTTTTATGCCTCATTGCAATATTCATTGGCCTTGGTAGAGTTCTCATACAACAACAGCTATCGGGCGAGTATTCAGATGGCTCCGTTTGAGGCTTTGTATGGTAGGCGTTGTAGGTCGCCATTATACTGGGATGACTTGACCAGTAAAGCAGTGGGAGGACCCGAACTGATTCAGGAAATGGAGGATAAGATAAAGGTTATCCGTCAGAAAATGAAGGCAGCCCAGGACAGGCAGGCAGCCTATGTGAATACTTGCCGCTGTCATACCGTAGCGATGAGAGAATATTTGCCGCTAATATAAAGCGAAGAACACGACCGCTGTCATAATTATAGCGAGGCATATTAGTGCCGCTGGTATTGTCTAAGCGAGGGGTATTTCCGCTGTCATGTTAGCGTGAGGGGTATTATGCCACTGATATAATAAAACTTGGAAATTGAACACGGTGTACATGGAATGAATGCATGTCTTGACATACATTATTGGTATTATAATCCATTGATTATGATTGTGGTACAGGGACAACCAAATGGAGCTTATAAATGTATTAAATACAGGAAGTGAATTGTATTTACGGTTTATGCATTTGAATTACAATCATATTATTGTGAATATGGTTTACATACATACTCATGGTTTTGGGGTTATTCCTGTAGGTATTTTTGGGCGGACGGGCTAAGGCGGGTTGATGCGGTGAGCCAGTGAGGAGTGCTTTTGGCATAGCAGGCTTAATTATTTTGTATAGGCTCTACTCTAGGAGTAGTGTAAAGCTATGGGATTGACATTCATTTGGTAGGGAATGTAATTAATTCCTTTTGGAAATTTTATTTGGCCTGTAATCTTAACGGCTCAAGGATTCAACACGAACTTTATATTCTTAGATGCATGTTTAGCTCTATTACGCCTTTAATCCGCACTTAAGGAACTAGGGTCCTTACAGTTGACAAACCAAAAAAGTGTTATTTTAACATCAACACTACACAACCAAATCAACGAATCTCCCAAAAGATTCAACTAGTAGGTATATCAATACCGCCTTCCTCACAAGGAAAGTGTCATGAATCCATGATCATCTAACCTCGAACCATTGTTCGGAAAAACTGGATATATTTATGCCCAAAACATATCCCATTACCAAAATACGCAACTGGTTCAGAATAGTGCATCAAGCCACTATTACCAACTCAAAACCCGTATACGTCATGTATAATCATCCTAAAGATGCTCCGTACTAATACCATAGTACTACACAATCTCGAGCATTACTCCGGAGACGTCTCCTCGAACGTCTCACCGGAAGTACGAAGCCATCACATAGTCCGACACTAGTAGGGCTTACCCCGGTTGATTCACAATTAACCCTCAACCAATACCAGCTGTCTCCATGACAGTACAATCCAAATCTCCCCAAGAGATAAAATCAATATAGTAGCGTCACCCCACTAACTATATCTCACAATTCCAATTGTGACTCCCATTGCATTCCATATGCAAGGATTCTCAACTAGAGCTAACAACGACCTGTTGACACTCGTGTTGGTACAACCAACAAAATTGAGCTGTCCAAGTACAAGCCCCTCAAAATGATAAACGCAAAAACGTTCCCGTGAGGTATTCCCTACCTCAAACATCATGCCACATAGAGACTACAAGAGTCTACTATAAGACCTCATCGTATCATCATACGATTCACTGAACTCGGTCTCAACGTGCAGTATAATTGCCATAACAAGCACACTATAACACTGCTACAATACCTGGCTAGCAATTAGCTGCCCCCATAGTCTCATACCAACCTATCAACGTGACACACGTCCCATCCCGGTATACCATGTTCGGATATGCCCTAAGACATATCATTAGATGATTGTTTATGACATACAATGTAATATGATTTTATGAATGGCAATTCATTATTATATATTATTCTTTTAACTGTGCAATGTGAATTAATATATATGTTAATGTCCTTAGAATAATATTGTATTATTCTTAAAGATGTCCCTAGTCAAGTATTATCATGAATAGGGATAATGATAATACGTTGAGACTAGTATGTGTTGATTGATGAATTGTTCATTGATATGAGATATCAAATCAACACATGGGTACATGTTAGAGAACGATGTACTGGACAGACCCACCATGAGAATGCAACATGGATAGTTATATGATCGTCATATGCAATTCCCATAGCGATAATAATGTATGTAATCCTTACGACTTGTGATCATCAGAGATCCCAACATAAGGAGTTATGTATCTTGATATTGTCAAACGTTACCCGTAACAGGGTAAACTATAAAGGCGACAATTGGATACACTACGAATTATGTAGAGGGATGTTGACTGATCGAGATAGGATTTGTCCCTCCTATATAACAGGAGATGTGTTTGGCCCTTGATCAAGTGAGAACTAAAAAGCATGGCCATGCTCGAATGAGACGATATGAGATATCGAGCTTATTCGTTTATTCTAGTTCTACTTGGGGATCAAGAAATAAAGATTGGATATACGAGTATGACTATTCCATGACTCGTGTTCAATCTAAACACAAAGGACAAAGGAATTAAGTTACATGGTTAATATTATCACAAGTTCTAAAGGTTATGTCGAGTCATTGACATTCTTGTAATTTGGGTAGCCTCGATGTGTTGCTAGACACCGCTCTTAGCTTGTAACGTAAAATGAGATTTTATGTCACTGCCAACATTACAAGATCCTATCGGGTCGCACAAAAGATTAAATCGATAAGGGAAATTAAATTCATGGGATGAATTAAATAATTAAGAGGAGTCTTAATTAAATGATTATAAGGATTTAATTAAATCATGGGTTTGGGCCCATGAGACTTTAAGAAAGTCTTGAACCTTAATTAAAGTCTTATAATATAAATATAAGGTTTTGATTAATTGTTAATCATACTTTCATATCATACTTTGATATTAAAAACCTAGCCACTCAAAACCTTGAGCTCTCGGCCACCTCAAGTGGCGTGACCTAATCGCCGCCGCCTCATTCTACTCTCTCGGTCGTCGCCGCCGTTAGTTAGGGAAGGAGATTGGTTGCCGTTAATCGGTTTTGATCCGTGGTTTTGGTTTTGGTTCAAGAATAAGTCTAGCAACTTGTTCTTGAACATCCCTTCCCGATTTGATCGTGTGGATACCGTTGAGGCAAGACCTTGGAGGTGTTGCTCGTGACTCAGAGTCGTTGGACATGGTGCTCCGTGGAATCTGCTCAAACACGCTACAAGGGTGAGACCTTCGAATATCCTTTATCCGATATGATAACCTTAGTATAGATCCGCGGTTTAAGTAATCCAAATTTTATTCCACTGCGTTGTATGCTTTAAGGATTACTAACAGTGGTATCAGAGCCGTGTACAAGGCTCATATCGGATTTATGTGGTTAAATAGTTTAATCATGATAGAATTTATATTGCATGCTATTTAAAACTGTATGAACATATATGATATGTTAATATCGAATTTGTGAAAATCATCGTAAAATTATATTTGATATAAATTGGCGAAAATCGAACCATAATTCACAAGGTTTCGGCCATCACCATCACAAATGACACACGGCTAGCCACATGAGGGCTAGGGTTTTCGAACCCTTGGCTCGAGATGGTTTAGCCGTTGTGGCTAATAATTGTGCATGGAAGTGTCGAAACTTGATTAGGGTTTAGAACCCATTGGCTCGTTACGGCTAGCTCATGACGGCTAGGGTTTCGAACCCTAGTAGCCGTGCATGGGCTCGGCCATCGTCGCCCTTTTGCTAGGGTTTTAGAACCTTTTGGCTTGATAATGGTTCGGACCATGAGTCTCGGAATCATACGTGTTGGAGGCTACACCACATGAGGGCTAGGGTTTTCGAACCCTTGGCTCGAGATGGTTGAGCCGCCACCGTCATGAACCGTGCATGGTTGGACCGTGGCTTGTGGCTCATGAATTCCGACGTTTCGAACCATGTTGGCTCGATGGAAAAACAAAATGGTGCTTTGCGGCTAGGGTTTGGAACCCTAGCGGCGCCGCACCCGAGCCATGGTTCGGCCATGGGCTAGGGTTTCGAACCCTAGGCCCATGATTCGTCCAGCCATGGTCTATGATGATTCGAATCATGATGGTTCATGGTTTAGTCGTTTTTTTATTCGTGGCATGTGATGTCCCGAGCGTACGATAATTTTTCAAAATTCTATTTTACAGTTTTAATTAGAATTAAATTTAAAATGTTTAGAATTTAATTAATTAAATGTTAAAGCATGCTTTATGTGTTGTTTGAGCATGGTGCGTGGTTATAGCCCTTTGACCTATTAGATAGGATTTGTGGATGTTTGTAATTTATAATACGACCTGCGTGTCGTGCCTTCTCTATTTCATTCTAAATGTAATCCCTCCCTTATGTTCCCCTCGAATGTGAATCGAGGAATTCTATATCTTGTAAATAGTGTAGTTTATTTAATTGATGATGATCAATGAAGATGGAGCATCGTGCCGGGATGAGGAGGCCATTCACAAATTGGAGCCAAAGGAAGGTGCTTGTGAAGATACCTTAGGTTGACTCTTAGGATTTTCTCATTGGCTTGAGAAAATCATTGGTAGGGGCTATAACCATGTCACGTTTAATTATGTATGTTGATGCATGATTTATCTTATGTTTTAGATTGATAATTGTATTACACATATATGTAGATATGTATACAACTATATGTAGTGGACATATTTTAAATTATCAAACTTATCATGAGATCAATAAATCCCTCTAAAATATTAAGTTTTAGATGCCTTCCAAAATTAAAAGTACTCGTCAAAAACTTCGATTGTACATGTGTGGGTTTGCCAAAGCAAAGCACCGTGGCAATCTTAGTAAGGCGCGAAAGGATAAAAGTGATATCCGTTATACTTTAAATTGGGTACGACTTAACTAGGATATCTCAATAGGATTGGGAACTTAGAGGCATGGGTTGGATAATAATTCATTTGATGAATTGAACAAAGTGTTGTTCGTCCAACTATCCAAGAATTACATGTGATGTAATTGACAAAGTGTTGTCTACCTAAATAACCGAGTCTTGGGCGATTAGCCAAAGCTAACTCAAGATTAGGCGAAATATGGATCTTGGCCCACTAAAAGTTTCGAGGGTTGATATTTTTTAAACAAAATAGTGGGAGTATCATTTAATATAAGACAATGTTAAATGATTAAATCATAAACTTATTTTGCATATTTATATTGTAGATATCCATGGCAACTAACAACGTAACAAGCACTTTATCACTGCGATCGGTCCTTGAGAAGGACAAATTAAATGGGACAAATTTCCTAGACTGGCATAGGAACTTGAGGATAGTCCTCAAACAAGAAAAGAAACAATATGTCCTAGAGGAACCCTTACCTGCTGAGGAACCTCCCCTAACGGCTACAAGAGCCGAAAAAGATGCCTACAAGAAGCATCAAAGTGACGCACTTGATGTTGGGTGCCTTATGCTTGCCACCATGAACTCTGAGCTTCAGAAGCAACATGAGGAAATGGAGGAGTTTGATATGATCGAGCATCTTAAGCAACTGTACCAACAACAAGCAAGACATGAGAGGTATGACGTCTCTAAGGCGTTATTCTAGTGTAGAATAGTAGAAGGAAGTCTGGTTGGTACTCATGTACTCAAGATGATTGGGTATATTGAGAATCTAGAGAAACTGGGTTTTCCTTTGAACCAAGAGTTGGCCACTGACGTGATCTTGCAATCGTTGCCTGAAAGCTTCAGTCAATTTGTCTTAAATTACAATATGATTGAAATTGAGAAGACACTACCACAGTTACTTGGCATGCTTAGAACTTTTGAAGCAAATAGCAAGAAGTCTAAACCTACAAATGTTCTTATTGTGAATAAGAACAAAGGAAAGACTAAAGCTAAGAACTTCAAGAAGAACAAGAAGGTCTTTGTTAAATCTAAGCCAAAGTCATCTGCACTGAAACCAAAGGGAGGGATAGCGAAGGAAGGGAACTTTTTCCATTGCGGTGAGACCGGCCATTGGAAAAGAAACTGCAAAGTATATCAGGAGGATCTAAAGAAAGGAAGTGTGACTTCCACTTCAGGTATTTTTGTTATAGAAGTCAATTTATCTACTTCTTCATCATGGGTATTAGATACTGGATGTGGATCTCACATTTGTGTAAATGTGCAGGATCTAAAAAGGAGTAGGACGTTGGCGAAAGGTGAAGTTGATCTCCAAGTTGGAAATGGAGCAAGAGTTGCTACATTAGCTATAGGAGATTATTATTTATCTTTGCCTTCCGGTTTATCATTGATTTTAAAAGATTGTTATTTTGTGCCTTCAATTACCAAAAACATTATTTCTATTTCTTGTTTAGACAAGTATGGATTCTCATTTATTATAAAGGACAACTGTTGTTCTATTTATTTAAATGATATGTTTTATGCTAGTGCACAAATGGTGAATGGTCTTTATTTATTAAATCTTGATATGCCTATCTATAACATAAATACTAAAAGGATTAAAAATAATGATTGTAATCCGACTTATCTCTGGCACTGTCGCTTGGGCCACATAAACGAGAACCGCATATCTAAACTTCATAAGGATGGAGTATTAGATTCATTTGATTTTGAATCATATGAAACATGCGAATCTTGTTTAATGGGCAAGATGACTAAAGCCCCTTTCAAGGGACATGTTGAAAGGGCAAATGTTTTATTGGGACTAATACATAGTGATGTATGTGGACCAATAAGTACACAAGCTAGAGGTGGTTTTCAATACTTCGTTACATTTACTGATGACCTCAGTAGATATGGGTATGTGTACCTAATGAAGCATAAGCATGAAACCTTTGAAAATTTCAAAGATTTCAAGAATGAATTACAAAACCAACTTGGCAAAAGTATCAAAATCCTTCGATCAGATCGAGGAGGTGAATACTTAAGCCAAGAGTTTCATGACTATCTAAAGGAGTGTGGGATAGTCCCACAACTCACTCCTCCGTATACTCCACAATGGAATGGTGTATCCGAGAGGAGAAATCGAACCTTGTTGGACATGGTTAGATCAATGATGAGTCATGCAGATCTTCCGATATCGTTTTGGGGACACGCTCTAGAAACAGCGATTTTCTTACTGAACCGTGTTCCATCTAAATCAGTGGAAAAGACACCATATGAGATATGGACTGGGAAGCGTCCTAGTATGTCTTTTATGAAGATTTGGGGTTGTGAGGCTTTCTTTAGACGTCACGCCACTAACAAACTTGGACCCAAATCTGATAAGTGTTTATTTGTGGGGTATCCTAAGGAAACGAAAGGATACTATTTCTATTATCCCACTGAGAACAAAGTAGTTGTTGCTCGGACTGGTGTATTTCTTGAAAGAGAATTTATTTCTAGAAAAACCAGTGGGAGAAAAACTGAACTTAGTGAAGTTCAACCACAAGAAAACACTGAATCTGAGATTGAGATGGAAACAGAGCAGTCACCGCAAGCTGTTGTGGAAGAAGTACCTGCTCAAGAGACACAAGCCCAGCGTAGGTCTGTAAGAGAACACCGAGAGCCACAGAGATATGGATTTCTTGTGACTCAACAAGGTGACTTACTACTTATTGATGAGGATGAGCCGTCTTCTTATCAACAAGCTATAATGGGCACTGATTCTGAGAAATGGCAAGAAGCCATGAAATCTGAGATGGAATCCATGTATGCAAACCAAGTATGGACTTTGGTTGATCCACCTGAAGGGGTACGACCCATAGGGTGCAAATGGCTTTTCAAGAAAAATACCGATATGGATGGTAACGTACAAACCTATAAAGGTCGGCTGGTTGCAAAAGGATTCAAACAAATTCATGGTATTGACTATGATGAAACCTTTTCACCAGTGGCCATGGTTAAATCCATAAGGATCTTACTTGCAATAGCTGCATTTCATGATTATGAAATCTGGCAGATGGATGTCAAAACAGCTTTCCTTAATGGAAATCTGCTCGAGGATGTGTACATGACACAGCCCGAGGGTTTTGTCGATCCAAAGGATACTGGAAAGATATGCAAGCTACAACGATCCATTTATGGATTGAAGCAAGCTTCTCGGAGTTGGAATCTTCGTTTTGATGATGCAATCAAAGAGTTTGGTTTTGTCAAAAACGAAGATGAACCTTGTGTCTACAAGAAGGTCAGTGGGAGCGTAATCATTTTCCTAGTGTTGTATGTAGATGACATACTTCTCACTGGGAATGATATCCCTGCCTTGCAATCTATAAAGATTTGGCTAGGGAACTGCTTTTCGATGAAAGACTTGGGAGAAGCCACCTATGTATTAGGAATCAAGATCTATAGAGATAGATCGAGAAGGCTTCTTGGCCTAAGTCAAAGTACATACATAGACAAAGTGCTTAAAAGGTTTAGCATGCAAAAATCAAAGAAAGGATTCGTGCCTATGACGCATGGTATTTATCTCTCGAAGGAACAGTGTCCTTCAACACCAGATGAGAGACAACGCATGAGTAAGATTCCATATGCGTCAGCTATTGGATCTATCATGTATGCCATGATATGTACTCGTCCCGATGTATCGTATGCTTTGAGCATGACGAGCAGATATCAAGTTGATCCAGGTGAAGGTCACTGGATTGCTGTCAAGAATATCCTGAAGTACTTGAGAAGAACTAAGGATACATTCTTGATTTATGGAGGTGAGGAAGAGCTCAATGTAATCGGTTACACTGATGCAAGCTTCCAAACTGACAAAGATGATTTTCGATCGCAATCTGGATATGTGTATTGCCTAAATGGAGGTGCTGTGAGCTGGAAGAGTTCAAAGCAAGAAACAGTAGCCGACTCTACAACGGAAGCTGAGTATATTGCTGCCTCGGATGCAGCAAAGGAAGCTGTTTGGATGAGGAAGTTCATTTCTGAACTTGGAGTGGTGCCTAGCATTAAAGATCCGATAGAACTCTATTGTGACAACAATGGAGCGATCGCATTAGCTAAGGAACCTAGATCTCACCAAAGATCCAAGCACATACTTCGGGGTTTTCATTTCATTCGAGAAATCGTTGAAAGGGGAGATGTTAAAATATGCAAAGTACCAATAGATGATAATGTATCTGACCCATTGACGAAGCCACTGTCACAGCAGAAGCATGATCGTCATACTAGATCTCTAGGCATTAGGTATATGTCTGAGTGGTCTTAGTGCAAGTAGGAGATTTGTTGGGATATGCCCTAAGACATATCATTAGATGATTGTTTATGACATACAATGTAATATGATTTTATGAATGGCAATTCATTAGTATATATTATTCTTTTAACTGTGCAATGTGAATTAATATATATGTTAATGTTCTTAGAATAATATTGTATTATTCTTAAAGATGTCCCTAGTCAAGTATTATCGTGAATAGGGATAATGATAATACGTTGAGACTAGTATGTGTTGATTGATGAATTGTTCATTGATATGATATATCAAATCAACACATGGGTACATGTTAGAGAACGATGTACTGGACAGACCCACCATGAGAATGCAACATGGATAGTTATATGATCGTCATATGCAATTCTCATAGCGATAATAATGTATGTAATCCTTACGACTTGTGATCATCAGAGATCCCAACATAAGGAGTTATGTATCTTGATATTTTCAAACGTTACCCGTAACAGGGTAAACTATAAAGGCGACTATTGGATACACTACGAATTATGTAGAGGGATGTTGACTGATCGAGATAGGATTTGTCCCTCCTATATAACAGGAGATGTGTTTGGCCCTTGATCAAGTGAGAACTAAAAAGCATGGCCATGCTCGAATGAGTCGATATGAGATATCGAGCTTATTCGTTTATTCTAGTTCTACTTGGGGATCAAGAAATAAAGATTGGATATACGAGTATGACTATTCCATGACTCGTGTTCAATCTAAACACAAAGGACAAAGGGATTAAGTTACATGGTTAATATTATCACAAGTTCTAAAGGTTATGTCGAGTCATTGACATTCTTGTAATTTGGGTAGCCTCGATGTGTTGCTAGACACCGCTCTTAGCTTGTAACGTAAAATGAGATTTTATGTCACTGCCAACATTACAAGATCCTATCGGGTCGCACAAAAGATTAAATCGATAAGGGAAATTAAATTCATGGGATGAATTAAATAATTAAGAGGAGTCTTAATTAAATGATTATAAGGATTTAATTAAATCATGGGTTTGGGCCCATGAAACTTTAAGAAAGTCTTGAACCTTAATTAAAGTCTTATAATATAAATATAAGGTTTTGATTAATTGTTAATCATACTTTCATATCATACTTTGATATTAAAAACCTAGCCACTCAAAACCTTGAGCTCTCGGCCACCTCAAGTGGCGTGACCTAATCGCCGCCGCCTCATTCTCCTCTCTCCGCCGTCGCCGCCGTTAGTTAGGGAAGGAGATTGGTTGCCGTTAATCGGTTTTGATCCGTGGGTTTGGTTTTGGTTCAAGAATAAGTCTAGCAACTTGTTCTTGAACATCCCTTCCCGATTTGATCGTGTGGATAGCGTTGAGGCAAGACCTTGGAGGTGTTGCTCGTGACTCGGAGTCGTTGGACGTGGTGCTCCGTGGAATCTGCTCAAACACGCTACAAGGGTGAGACCTTCGAATATCCTTTATCCGATATGATAACCTTAGTATAGATCCGCGGTTTAAGTAATCCAAATTTTATTCCGCTGCGTTGTATGCTTTAAGGATTACTAACATACCATAATGTTCAAACCATTAGAATAGCGGGTCATTACCCAATATTCCTCTAATACCAATGCACAAAGGACATCCCGGTGTCCTTGCTCAACCACAAAGCAATCCTAATTCCGTAGGATTTATTTCCACACCCACAAGGGTGGTGTGATCATGTCCACCACATGTCACATTGACAATAACTACTCCTATTAATAGACACATGGCCATAGCCATTACATCGAGTATACCCGAAGGTACCACTACTCGACAATTATTTATCTCTATTGCATGATGTGATACACTCACTGGTGCAATGCATCCAATAATCCCTCGAGCAAACCTGCTCGGCATAAAGGTCTCGTCGACTAGTGACCCAGACACTACCATGTACTCATCATTGGCACTCAACCACATGACTAAATACATATACTTAAATGTATTAATCATCGAAACGACGTTACACGTCTACATAGACATCCACTATGTCTTCGTCATCTAGTGACGGTACCTGTCAACATATGACATTCAATATAACATCGTCAACTCGTGACGGTACACATATATCAACGCATATCATCCACAATAATGCTAATAAAACAGTAATGTGCCATACCTCATCGCTAACAAGATAGCGGCATACCTGTCTCCGTCATCCAACAGTGGTACGCAATCAGCACCCATCGCTCGTAGGCGGCATAATCCAGTGCTACGTACATAGCGGTATAACACATCGCCATAGAATCAGCTGCATGATCCCTCGCCATGGAGTCGGCGGCATAAAACATCGCTATAAATATACGGCGGTATGAACCATCGCCAATAGAATAGCGGAATGAACCATCGCTGTGAATACTCGGTGGCATAAACCATCGCCAATAGAATAGCGGAATGAACCATCGCTATGAATACTCGGCGGCATAAATCATCGCCCATAGAATAGCAGAATGAACCATCGCTATGAATACCCGACGGCATAAACCATCGTCAATAGAATAGCGGAATGAACCATCGCTATGAATACCCGGCGGCATAAACCATCGCCAATAGAATAGCGGAATGAACCTTCGCTGTGAATACTCGACGGCATAAACCATCGCCAATAGAATAGCGGAATGAACCATCGTTATGAATACCCGGCAGCATAAAACATCGCCAATAAAATAGCAGAATGAACCATCGCTATGAATACTCGGCGGCATAAACCATCGCCAATAGAATAGCGGAATGAACCATCGCTATGAATACCCGGCGGCATAAACCATCGCCAATTGAATAGCGGAATGAACCATCGCTATGAATACCCGGCAGCATGAACCATCGCCAATAGAATAGTGGAATGAACCATCGCTATGAATACCCGACGGCATGAACCATCGCCAATAGAATAGCGGATCCCTAGTCTTGTTACGGTAGTGTATTTTAATGCACCTCGCTTGTCATGACTGCGGCATTAATACCCCTCGCTTCGACATATCAGCGGCATCGAATAACCTCGCCCAAATGCGACATGCGGCAATACCCTCGCTTCAACATTTGGCGGCAAATATTCTTTCCTCGCTACGATATGACAGCGGCAAGTATTCTATCATCGCATCAAGTGACAGCGGCAAAGCATTTAAAATCATCACTCATCCATAACAACGACTCGTGGGATATTCACCAAGTATTCCCTCTATACCTGCAATACAATGCATATTCCATATTCCAATATACATCACCATGAATGTATTTTAATGCACCTCGCTTGTCATGACAGTGGCAAGTATTCTATCATCGCTTCAAGTGACAGCGGCAAAGCATTAAAATCATCACTCCAATATATACAACTACAATGAGTGTATTTTAATGCACCTCGCTTGTCATGACAGCGGCAAGTGTTCTATCATCGCTTCAAGTGACATCGGCAAACCATTAAAATCATCACTCCAATATATACATGCACCCACAATGCATAATCCATGATGTATATAAAATGCAGGTTACCGTTTCGTGTCTTTCAACCCTGGCCTTAGCCTTTCGTGTCATAGAGTCCCTACAGGAACAATCTCAAACTATGAGCATATGATAATCCATATTCACCACAATATGATTATAATGAGTAAATGCATAAACTATGAGTAAAAGGTGCTTCCTGTATCCCAATGCATTTCAAAATGCTCCCTTTGGTTGTCCTGTGCCACAACTCACAATCATAATCAACATGTTATATTATGATTCGATAGATGTCATGACATATAATTGTTCCACTATGATCACATATCATAAATGCACATAAGCAAAATAGTTGTGTCACACAACACTAACTACTATCATGCACAAATATGTGCTACCCATTCCTATCAGCATGTTCCAGGCCCTCAACAGCCCCAAAGAGCAAACCACTGCTCTGATACCACTAATGTAAGGACCATCGTGCTCTTAACCCGTTATTAGTGTATTAACCCATGCAATTAGTGCATACAATCATACATGTAGGGGAAAAACCACTTATCATCATAGCCAGTCATGCATGTAATAAAAATTCTTCACATTTTTCCATATGATGTCTAGTTTTCCCCAACCAAGACCACATACATCTCATGCACCAATATAATACACTAACATATTCTCAGTTCATTTAGCAATTCAATAAATAGTTTTGTGCTACTCATAAATGAAGAGAGCAAGGCCCTTGCCTTTTTATACATGTCATATACACGTAATAGTGCTCACATACGAGCATCAAATAGGTATGCGTGTATCAGATGTATAAAATACGGTGCTCAATACCGTCACTGGTACTTTGATCCCCAGAATCACCTCCATTCAATAGCTCGAGCTCAACTCCAAAGCCATTGATGTACCTAATTACCTGCCCCAACAGAGACAGCCCCCACACGAGGTGAGCATACCAATATCCCAAATCCAATAATCACAATAATACAATTCATAATTTACAACAATATAAATGCTATGAAATACAAAATATACTCCCTGGATGGTATCATCCTAATCCGGGGTTTCCTATACTGTCCCTGTTCTCAAAACACTGAAACCATCAAATTCCCAAACGCTAGTTAATCATTACATTTATTAACATATCCATTAGCCATATATCGATATCATAATCAATAGCATCAAATCATTAAACAATGATCACAGATACTCCATATATCTCACTTATGGTTCCATAGTTCTATTCCATTGCTCACTCTACAATAGCGGCATTTCATTCCCACGCATGCTCAACAGCAGTGGCATCATAACTGATGTTCGCTCAAAGGCGACGACATCCTAATCATTGCTCGCTCAAAAGCGGCACCATATGATTCCCAATGCATATATATCCATTGTAGCAATTACCATAAACCATGCATTTTCATATACATTTATTGCTAATACCATATATCATGCATTCGCATACACATTCATTGCAATACAGTGTACAAAGTACTCAACAATTGCAATTATATAAAAGGGCTATGCTCGTACGTCAAACGTACCTTATGATTCCGTAGTTTGAGTCCAACCTTGCCTGAGTCCCACGACCCGATGAGTTAAGTGCTAACATGCAAATAACTCTCAATTAAACATAGGCATGCAATCACGTGCCCAAGCACGTTCACATCTTCCAAACCTATCGTCTAGCCATGACGATTACCAAAATAAAAGCCCACCGGCAAAGCATGCATAATACCCAAAATATACCATTTTACAAGTTTAAAAGATAGCCAAAAACTCAACCGAGAATCCCGTTTTATTAAACTTTGGCTCCAACCAATCCATTTTAAAAGTATAGCATTCCCATTGGAATGTAGACATTGCCCCGAAATTCGGTTAATTAAATCTCGATTCCAAAATCTCGACATTTTTCCAAAATTTCCAAAAAAATCATTTCCTACGGGCGGCGATCGATCGCCTCTTTTAGCACGATCGATCGCCCCTATCCAGTGGGCAAAATCGTTTACACGAGATCGATCGCCACCCCTCGCGATCGATCACCAACATGCTCGCGATCGATCTCCTAGACCATGCGATCGATCGCCTATACTGTTCATCGTCACCAATTTTAACAGCTGCACGTCGCGATCGATCGCCCCACCTCGGCGATCTATCGCCACCTACGATTTTCCGAAAAATTTGAGCTTCCATGGTGTTTTTCACACCCAAACTCAAATCCAACACCCCATACACCTTCAACACCCCAAATACTCCATTTAAAGCCAATAAAAACTCCAAAAACTCAACATTGGATTTTAAGCAAAAATCCCCAAAACCCATAACCAACCAAAAACTACCATACCACAACCAAATCGAAGATAATGGTGAGGGGAAGATGAATACCTAATTATCTTCAAGAAATCGGGCTCCCGAGACGAGCCCCCAACGATTTTGCTTCCAAGAGCAAAAGAGGGGAAATGGGAGGGGGGAAGGGTTTGAGCGTGGAGAGAGGGGGAGAGAGAAGGGTTCCGTGCCAAATGACGGAATACCGAGTCCACTTGGTATATATAGTACCAAAACTCAAAAATACCAATCCCTTCACAAATACATCATGATTCATTAAAAATCATCTGTTTTCAAAAATCATCTCTCTAACCTCAATTCCCATAATCAGCCCCAGTACAAAGTACTCCGGACCCCAAATCTCACCAAAGACCAAATTCCAAGGTTATCACCACGATGAGAATGCAATCGCATCCCTTGGATCCAACGACTCCAAAAGTCGGATTTAAAATCCCCGAGAGTCTCGAAACCGTAATTAATTTATAATTGCACAATAAAATCCATTAAGGATTATTACCACACCGAGATTAACACCATTAATCCACGGGTATCACAAAGTATGAGTGTCGAACCCACGAGGACTAGGAAATAAGTACCAAACTCCACTAGTTTAACTATTTTTAGCCTACGAAAATTGGTTATAATTAATTAACTAATTTGACTAACTAACTCAATAATTAACCCAAACAAACAATAGAGAATGAGAATAAAATCAATAGAGACAATTATCAAGAGTTTCGGTTCACCCATGTAATCCCCCACAATTCGTCTATTAGGTAAGAATTAAATTCAAACAATCTAAGGTGACGAGTTTTCCTAATTCACTTGTTATACCTTGGTCCGGCTATAACATATCTAATACTAATGTTACAATAAGCCACTCTCGTACCATTATTGAACAAATAATATTGTAAATCGATCTATTAAAACTTCTAGCCTTCGATTTTGGTAAATCTATTGCTATCACACATGTATTTGACTTTATCTCTCGATATCCGTCTGAAATCCACGGCATAAATCACTATATCGAATTCCAATTTTATCTCTCGATCTCAATTGTAATTTAATATCATTCAAGGATGGCCAAACCCTTAAAAGCATGAAGAACAATAACTTATGCACTTAGATAATAAGAATCAATAAAAAACAATCAATTTAAATCATGGGTTCATACAAAGGATCCCCTAAGTCTTGATAACAAACTTAGCCTAGCAACATATTCAAAATCAAATGCAAAAGCATGTTTTTCAACATCAAAAGCATAAGGAAATTAAATAGAATCAAACAAAGTTTAGAAATACATATAAACTAGCGATGTTGAATCGCGTCGTCGACCGTAGCTCCGTCTCTCGCTTGGCCGTGCTGTTCTGTACGTGACTTGTTCTTCAACTCGTTGCTTTCTGTACGTGAATCTCTTCCAGTGAATTCCCGTCTGTCCGTTAAGAATTTATGTCCCTATCTCTTTACGTGAATTCTTCAATCCCTCTGTTGATGCCTCACGTCTCTTATCTTCGTTGTTGTTCCTCCTCCTTTGTTATCTATTCTTCCTGCTCGTTCTTCCTCTATTGCCTCACTTCGTCTCATAGGATCAAACGTAAAGCAGCGCGTTCTTGTACGTCTCTCCTCCTGCTATTTTTTCTGTTGCTCACGTGAATTCGCTTCTCGCGTCACTCTGAAGTCCTCCTCTCTATTATCCTCTCGTCCCCTCTTTTATCTTCCTGCTCACTCACGTGAATGTTTTGTACCTTTCTCTCGTTCACCTCCAATCAATCTGCTCTTCTATCCAACTCTGAATCTCCCCTCTGTAAACTTCTGCTGCTCTCCAACTCTTCCCCTCTCTGCTGTTCCGTATCAGATACACTCTCCTCTCCTGAATTTGCTGGTCACTTCTATCCTCACTTACGTGACTTGGCTGCTGCACCTGGCCTCCTCACTCACGTCTCTTTTTTCCGATATCATGCGAAGTTTTCTCCTTTTTTTTATCTCTGTTGCCTGAATGATCACGTCTCTTGCTTCTCTTAAACTCTCCAATCCCTTGTTGCTCACGTCTGAATGTATAAATAATGTGTCCCACTTGATTTCCTTATTTGTCCGATAATATCCGGTTGTGTTCGGTTTGGTTCTTTTTAGCATTTTAAGCTTAATTCTTCCATTTTTATGCATTTGGACCCGGATTCCTGAAATATACAAATATATACCGAAAAACATAATATTTTCCAGGAATCACTACAAAAACGACTATAATCTTATAATAAATTAAATGTAAAAATCACACTTATCACTTCTCTCCCTCTCTCCACGTCTCTTTCCCCTCTCTCCCCCCGTTCCCTCCATTTCCCCTCTTTTTCTCTCACGGAAGAATCGAGCAAGGCTCGACTTTGGAGCGGAATTTCTTGAAAATAGGTAAGATTCTTCACCTCGCTTGTATCTTCGTATTGATTGTGGTTTTGAAAAGTTTGGTTAAGATTTGTGTTGGGTATGAGTTTTAGGGATTTTTTTGGTTAAATTGCTAAGTGTTGTTATTGGTGTTTTTATTGAGTTTAAATAGATTATTCAAAGTGTTGAAGGTGTTGGGGGTGTTGGTTTTGGGTGTCAAAAACACCATGTAAGCAAACTTTTTTTCGGAAAATCACAGGCCGCGATCGATCGCGGCATAACGCCGATCGATCGCGACATTAATCTGAAAATTTGAAGATGATGAAAGTAAGCACGATCGCTCGCGAGAATCCACCGATCGATCGTGAGGAGACAGTTGACTGGCGATCGATCGGCGTGGGGCGGCGATCGATCGGCGTGGGGCGGCGATCGCGAGGCTTCGAATTTTGGGCAGTAGGATCTCGCGATCGATTGCGGGAAATCGCGATCGGTCGCGACCCATGTTCCCTTGTTTTTTAAATTTTTTTGTAAAAGTTGGGATTTTGGAATTTGGGGTTTGTTTAGTCGATTTTCACGACGATGTTTACATTCCAATGGGAATATGACACTTTAAAATAAAATGGTTTGAGTTGAACTTTAATAAGAGGCACTAAGCAATTAAAGTAATTGATAACATTAAACATAGAAAATGGGATGCCTTGAGTAGTACGCATAGTTCAATATTGGTGATTAATCATCATGGTAGGATGACGTATTTGGGGTTTGTATATGTGCTTGTGCATGTAGGCATGTGCTTATGATTGATTGTGAGCTATTAACTGTGTATAGCGAATAATTCACTGGATCTCGGGCAAGGCAAGGATTAACTCTTGCTAATAGATTATAAGGTGCATGTAACGTACGAGCATAGTTATATATTTATTGTCATGTTCATGAATAATATATTGTTGTTGCAATCATTTTGATATGCATTGAGAATTATGTGATGCTGCAATTGAGCGAGCAATGAGTGTAATGGTGTTGCTGCTGAGCGAGTATTGGATATTGTTGGGATATGCCCTAAGACAAATCATTAGATGATTGTTTTGACGTATAATGTTTATGATTTTATGAATGGCAATTCATTCTTATATATTATTCTTTAACTGTGCAATGTGAATTAATATATATGTTAATGTCCTTAGAATAATATTTTATTATTCTTAAAGATGACCCTAGTCAAGTATTATCATGAATAGGGATAATGATAATACGTTGAGACTAGTATGTGTTGATCGATGAATTGTTCATTGATATGAGATATCAAATCAACTTATGGGTACATGTTAGAGAACGATGTACTGGACAGACCCACCATGAGAATGCAACATGGATAGTTATATGATCGTCATATGCAATTCTCATAGTGATAATAATGTATGTAATCCTTACGACTTGTGATCATCAGAGATCCCAACATAAGGAGTTATGTATCTTGATATCGTCAAACGTTACCCGTAACAGGGTAATCTATAAAGGCGACTATTGGATACACTACGAATTATGTAGAGGGGTGTTGACTAATCGAGATAGGATTTGTCCCTCCTATATAACAGGAGATGTGTTTGGCCCTTGATCAAGTGAGAACTAAAATGCATGGCCATGCTCGAATGAGTCGATATGAGATATCGAGCTTATTCGTTTATTCTAGTTCTACTTGGGGATCAAGAAATAAAGATTGGATATACGAGTATGACTATTCCATGACTCGTGTTCAATCTAAACACAAAGGACAAAGGGATTAAGTTACATGGTTAATATTATCACAAGTTCTAAAGGTTATGTCGAGTCATTGACATTCTTGTAATTTGGGTAGCCTTGATGTGTTGCTAGACACCGCTCTTTGCTTGTAACGTAAAATGAGATTTTATGTCACTGCCAACATTACAAGTTCCTATCGGGTCGCACAAAAGATTAAATCGAGAAGGGAAATTATATTCATGGGATGAATTAAATAATTAAGAGGAGTCTTAATTAATTATCATAATGATTAAATTGAATCATGGGCTTAAGCCCATGAGGCTTTATGAAAGCCTTTAATTAAATGATATATAATGGGATTGCATGGTGATTAAGGAAATGAACACAATTCATATCATTCAACCTAAAATACAATAAGCACACGGCCGCCTAAGTGCTCTCGGTTTTCTTGATAACCGAAGGGTGATCTTGGTGTGTTGTGCCATTAATCGATTTGGAATCGAGTGTGCTTCTTGTTCCGGTTTAAGAACTTGTATAGCAACTTGTTCTTAAACTATCCATTCACCCGATTTGATCGTGTGGATACCGTTGAGGCAAAACTAGACAAGTTTTGCTAGTGACTCGGAGGAGGCGTTGGACGTGGTGCAGCTCCGTGGAATCTGCTCAAACACGCTACAAGGGTGAGACTTTTGTATTCCTTTATCCGATATGATATCCTATGTATAGATCCATTGTTCTAGTAATCCAAAATATTTTATTCCGCTGCGTTGTATGCTCTAAGGATTACTTACAATGGTATCAGAGCCGTGTACAAGGCTCATATCGGATTTATGTGGTTAAATAGTTTAATCATATTAGAATTAATATTGCATGCTATTTAAAACTGTATGAACATATATGATATGTTAATATTTAGTTTGTGAAAATCATCGTAAAATTGTATTTGATATAATTGGCGAATAATCAAATTTATTGGCCAATATTTTCGGCCATCACCATCACAAATGACACCACGGCTAGCCACATGAGGGCTAGGGTTTTCGAACCCTTGGCTCGAGATGGCTTAGTCGTTGTGGCTAATAATTGTGCATGGAAGTGTCGAAAATTGATTAGGGTTTAGAACCCATTGGCTCGTGACGGCTAGTGTGGGGTCTTCCCACCTTAACAGTGATTAAAAGACATAAGAAAGACTAATCATGCATTAAGGTGACATCTTAAGGTTTTGGTTGTTACACGAGCTAACAGGATTACAGGCCAAAATACAAAACTTCAAAAATAATTCATTACATTCCAAAAGAATGTCATTTAGATTTACACTACTCCTAGAGTAGATACTAATCATAACTTGAATCCTATGCATTCCTGTGTCCCTAGTAGCTCACTGCCTCAACCCGACCCTTAGTCCTTTCGTCCAAAAGTGTACCTACAGGGACAACACATCATGAGCATATATAATCTTACTTAACATTATAAACATCATAGTAAATGCATGAAACATTGGTTAAGTAATATGCTGGTTATACATTCACTTCTTATTGTTGTCCCTGATTTAGAATCATGCATATGGGGCATCTTACCCCCCTGGCATCTTACCACAACATCATCGTATGGCCTCTTACCATATGGGGCATCTTACCCCGTGGCATCTTACCACAATACATCGCATGGCCTCTTACCATGTGGGGCATCTTACCCCGTGGCATCTTACCACAATACATCGCATGGCCTCTTACCATGTGGGGCATCTTACCCCGTGGCATCTTACCACAATACATCACATAAATGTCATCATATAAGCATCGTATAAGCAATAAACATCATATGAACTTCATCGTATAAACATCATATAAACATCGTCATTTCATCGTGAATACTCATGCAATAAAAGCATAGTCGTAGTATAGAGATGTGTGTTACCGTCCGATGCCCGTACGCTTCTTACGTACCTTTTCAAAAGGAGGAGGAGTCAACAGACTTTATCTCCTTGATGGTGCTGGTACCTGGGATGGTTCTACAAGACCACATAATACCATATTAGATGCCTCAAAACCATCTTACATCATAAACTTAACAAAATAAAACATCATCATATTTTTCAACTTTCTGCCTCTCTCGATCGATCGGCCCTATGTCTCGATCGATCGAGACACTGTGCACAAAAAGTGCCTTAGCTTCCTGCCTCGCTCGATCGATCGAACATTTTACCGATCGATCGAGGAGCTTCACCGATCGATCGAGAAATCCTTCGATCGATCGGCACCAAAATTTTGAAAACATGCTTAGACCTTCTGTCTCGCTCGATCGATCGGAACTAAATCTCGATCGATCGAGAGCTCTGAAAATCGGGATTTTTCCCCAGATTTTTGAGCACTACATTTCACACCATCTTTTCTACTACATAGCACATCTTTCATGCTGAAACAAACATGTGAAGAACTTCATAAAATATCCGTGTAAGCCCTTAAATCAAAGGTTTAACGAAACTTAAGCTAACATGCATCATAACATCATCATAATCTTCATCCTTAACCAACTTTTACAAAAACAGAGCATGTATCCCTTTGCCCAGATTTTCGAGCATATAGTTTCATAACTAGAAATCTATCACATAAGACATGTAAATGCTCAAACATCCATGCTAGTAGTTACATAAAACTACCTTGTAAGCATCTCTACCAAGGTTCCACCCAAACCTATACTTAACATGCTTTAAAATCAACCCACCAAACCCAAGCCCAAACACAAACCCAGAAAAACAGGGTACCCACTTACCCCTCTCTTTTGCTCCTCTTGTTGCAAGGATTTGAACACCTTCTTACCAAGCTTTTCTTCCCTTCCCCAGTAGCTTACAGGCACGATTTTGGGAGAGAAAGAGAGGAGGAGAGAAGGAGATGATTTGGCTGCAAAGTGGAAGCATGGGCATGACCAAGTGGGAGGCATGGGCTTTGACAAGTGGGGGTGTAGGGTGCAATTGGGGGAGGGTGGTGACCGAGTGGGTGGGGGTGGTGTGGGTAGGGTGGTCATGCGGTGTTTAATTGTGTCCCGGTATTTAGTACGATGTATTAAAATATCCTCACTCGATATTTTCTAACTTCATATAATTAATACATCCCTTAAAATACCCAACATGCTCCCCACATCATATCATCATAACATAAATCGTGGCCCCCAATTTAAATACACCACAACCGTTAAACACATCATAATTTATCATCGTAGAACATAATCATATCACATTTCGGGGGTATTACATTACTCCCCTACTTATAAGATTTCGTCCTCGAAATCCACATGCATCATCATATCGAAACTAAACATAAAAACATACCAGAGAATAGTTCCGGATAGTGCTGCACCATATGCCGTTCCGTCTCCCACGTAGCCTCCTCGACACCCCGACGATCCCACTGAACTTTGACCATCGGTATAACTTTACTTCGTAGTCTGCGATCCTCTCGATCCAGAATTCTGATCGGTCGTTCAACGTAGGACACATCTGAATCTAACTGTACTTTAGTAGGTTGTAAGACATGGGACGGGTCTGGCTCATACTTCCTCAACATAGAGACATGGAAAACATCGTGTATGCCAGACAAGGATGGCGGTAGAGCCAAACGATATGCCAAAGTACCGATACGCTGTAAAACTTCATATGGCCCAACATACCTCGGAGATAACTTTCCCCGCATCCCAAAACGAACCACGCCCCTGAAGGGCGAGATCTTTAAGAAGACCCTGTCTCCTAACTGGAATTCTAGCGGTCGTCGCCGCTTATTGGCATAGGCCGCTTGCCTATCCTGGGCCGCTTTCATCTTCAAGCGTATCAACTTTATCTTACCTTCCATATCCCTGATCATATCCGGTCCTCCGACCGCTTTGCTAGTCAAGTCCTCCCAATACAGCGGTGATCTACATCGTCGTCTATACAGAGCTTCAAAAGGGGCCATTTGAATGCTCGCTTGATAACTGTTGTTATAGGAGAACTCCACCAGCGGCACTGAATCCTGCCACGGAGTATCAAACTCCAAAATACATGCCCTCAACATGTCCTCGAGCGTCTGAATGGTACGCTCTGTTTGGCCGTCTGTCTGAGGGTGATAGGCCGTACTCAGTCTCACCTCTGTGCCCAAAGCTGTCTGGAGACCCTCCCAGAAATGTGAAGTGAACCTCGGGTCCCTGTCAGACACTATCGAGACTGGAATACCATGCAACCTCACCACATCCCGTATATACATCTGGGCCATCTTCAAGTATGTATATGACATACTGTAAGGGATGAAATGAGCCGTCTTCGTCAGCCTATCCACGATCACCCAGATCGCATCAAATCCTGAGGCCATCCTAGGTAAGTGGGTCACAAAGTCCATAGATATATGCTCCCACTTCCATTCAGGCACCTCTAAGCTCTTCAGCTCACCACCAAGCCTCTGCCTCTCTGCCTTTACCTGTTGGCAGATCAAACATCTTTTAACGAAAGCGATTACCTCACGCTTCATGCGTCTCCACCAGAATTGATCGCATAGATCTTTGTACATCTTCTTTCCCCCTGGGTGGATACTGAATCGACTACTGTGAGCTCGCTCCAATATTCCTCTACGCAGTTCTGGTGTATCTGGGACTACCCATCGGTTGCCCAGTCTCAAGGAATCATCCTCAGCCACTCTAAACTTGGATGGTTGACCTTGAAGGATCAATGATGTCCACCTCTGAACCTCACTATCCGACTTCTGGGCCTTCCTGATCGCCTCAAATATGTCTGGCTCCGCCAATAGGGTCGACACTCGCACAGGCGACGTGTCTACATCGAAATCATAGCCCAGTTGGCAATAAGACGTCATCAAGGCCAACAAACACATAACATCCTCCGCAGTACTCTTCACCTTCCGACTTAAGGCATCTGCTATCAGGTTCGCTTTACCTGGATGGTACTCAATTTCACAATCATAGTCTTTGAGCAGATCCATCCACCTTCTTTGCCTCATATTCAACTCTGCCTGAGTGAATAAGAACTTCAGGCTCTTATGGTCCGTATAAATAGTGAAAGACGTGCCATACAAGTAATGCCTCCAGATCTTTAAGGCGAATATGATGGCCGCCAATTCCAAATCATGCACTGGATACCTGGCTTCGTGTGGCTTCAGCTGCCTCGATGCATAAGCCACCACATGCTTATCTTGCATCAACACACAGCCCAAGCCCTGCAATGACGCATCCGTATATAAGGCGAACCTTTTATCCTCGGACGGAATCACCAGTACAGGCGCTGTAGTCAAACGACGCTTCAGCTCATGGAAGCTTTCCTCACAAGCTTCGGACCAAAAGAAGGGGACTCCTTTCTGAGTCAGCTGTGTCAGAGGTTTGGCAATCTTCGAGAAACCTTCGACGAAACGTCGGTAATATCCTGCCAAACCGAGAAAACTCCTTATCTCAGGTACAGAAGTGGGTGCAGCCCACTCCATCACAGCTTCAATCTTCCTTGGATCCACAGATATCCCGTGGCTAGATATGACATGGCCTAAAAATACTACGCTGTCCAACCAGAACTCGCACTTACTAAGCTTCGCATACAGCTGATGATCCCTAAGGATCTGAAGCACTATCCTCAAGTGTCTTACGTGCTCTTCTTCCGTCCGAGAGTAGATAAGTATGTCGTCAATGAAGACTATGACGAACTGATCCAAATACGGCTGGAACACCCTGTTCATCAAACTCATGAAGACAGCTGGGGCATTTGTCACCCCAAAAGGCATGACCAGGAATTCATAGTGCCCATATCTAGTCCTGAAAGCCGTCTTCTGAACATCATCTTCTTTTACTCGAATCTGATGGTACCCCGACCTCAGATCAATCTTACTATAGAGCCTCGTACCCTGCAACTGATCGAACAAGTCATCGATCCTCGGAAGTGGATACTTGTTCTTTACTGTAGCTTTGTTCAACTGCCTGTAGTCAATGCATAGACGCATCGATCCATCTTTCTTCTTAACAAATAAGACAGGCGCACCCCATGGCGATACGCTAGGGCGTATGTAGCCCTTATCAAGGAGTTCCTGCAACTGTATCTTTAACTCCCTTAACTCTGCTGGTGCCATCCTATACGGGGCACGAGAAATTGCAGACGTCCCTGGTAGTAGCGCAATCCCAAACTCGACCTCTCTCGTCGGTGGGAATCCGGGAATCTCCTCCGGAAAGACATCAGGAAACTCCGCCACTACGGGCACATCCTCGACCTTTAATTCCTTCCTCTTTTCCGTCATATCCACAGCATAGATAAGATATCCTGCATGACCTCGTTCCAATAACTGCGCCATCTTGACAGCAGATATTAACGGAATCTTCGGACGGGAACCATCCCCATAAAATGTCCACTGGACTCCCAATACAGATCTAAATCGGACAGTCCTTTGCCTGCAGTTTACCACTGCCTGATACTTGTTCAGAACATCGATGCCCACAATGCAATCGAAGTCTGTCATTCCCAACACAATCAAATCTGATCTTAACTCATTATCCTCAAAATAAATGAGGCCATCATAAACAATCTGATCCGTAGTCAAACTTCTTCCAGCGGGGGTCGAGACCATAAGAGGCATGGGGGACGTAGAAGTGCATATGTGGTGCCTTTCAACAAAACTCGTCGACACAAAGGAGTGTGACGCACCTGTGTCTATCAATATAAGAGCAGGGTGCGTAAATAAAAGACACGTACCCGCTATAACTTCCTCCGGGGCCGCCGTAGCCTGCTCCCTCGTCAAAGCATACACCTGTCCCTGAGGTGGCCCCGCGGGCTGACCTCCATACTGTCTTGGCACAAAAGGTGGCCGGTGTTGTGTCGTTCTGTCCGCAGGTCTCCCCGTAGAGTTCTGCTGTCTTCCCCTGTTGGGACACTGCCGAGCAAAGTGGCCTCTGTCGCCACAGACATAGCATCCTACGCAGTCCTTTGCCAAATGTGGTTGCCCACAAAGAGTGCACTGAACTCTTCCAGATCTGTCTCCCTGAGACTGTCCTCTCCCAGATGGAGCATCATTCCTACCTTTCCCTTTCCATCGATTCTCGGGCCTCTTGCCACTGAATCTCGATGCCGAAGTGTTCCCCCTAGGCTTAAACTGATCACCTCTGGGCTTCAAATTGTCAGAAGTGGATCTCTGAGGGGGTGCCGGAGGTGGCACAGCATCAGGATATGCACCGACTCCCAGTTCAGCTAGCTCAGCTCGTGAGAGTGCATCATCAAAACAAGCAGGGCCATAAGTGATCACCCTGTCATACAGTTCAGGCCTCAAGCCCTTCATGAAATTCCGCATCTTCGCTTGAGTGCTTGCAGCAATGTGTGGCACATATCGTAGTAAGGAACAGTAATGCAAAGCATAGTCAGATACAGGCATGGTACCTTGTCTTAAACTGGTAAACTCATCCTCCTTGGCCTGTCTTGCAGCGGCTGAGAAATAGCGGTTCAAAAGCCGCGTTCGGAACATCTTCCAATTTACTTCCTGTCCCAGAGCCTCTTGCTCAATCACTGTGGTTTTCCACCACATCAATGCCTTCTTGGACAGCTGAAATTCTGCTAATCGGATCCAGGCCGTCTTTGCACAAGGCGCTGCCACAAATATCTGTTCAATCCTCTCTAACCATTCCTCAGCTTTCTCTCCTGATTCAGTTCCCTCGAACATCGGAGGTCGATACATCATAAACTGAGCCAAGCTCAATTCCCCAGGTAGCAACTGCTGTTCAGAGGGTTCCTCTCCCAAAGCTGGTGGTGGCAATGGGTTCGTACGCCCAGCACTTGCATTTACACTAATGGCGTCACCCACTTCTATATTCGCTGCCATGCTGCAACACAAGGGTTAATAACAACACCAAAAGCAATTCATAAAACTCATCGTTAGATAATTGAACATGTTAGTATAACATCTTCTTCTTTATGAATAACATACATATAAACATGTTCAAAAGTAAGCACCTAGCTAACTTATTGCTAAGGCTACCCTTCACTCATTCCCGAGTTATCTAACCTGGCTCTGATACCACTAATGTGGGGTCTTCCCACCTTAACAGTGATTAAAAGACATAAGAAGGACTAATCATGCATTAAGGTGACATCTTAAGGTTTTGGTTGTTACACGAGCTAACAGGATTACAGGCCAAAATACAAAACTTCAAAAATAATTCATTACATTCCAAAAGAATGTCATTTAGATTTACACTACTCCTAGAGTAGATACTAATCATAACTTGAATCATATGCATTCCTGTGTCCCTAGTAGCTCACTGCCTCAACCCGACCCTTAGTCCTTTCGTCCAAAAGTGTACCTACAGGGACAACACATCATGAGCATATATAATCTTACTTAACATTATAAACATCATAGTAAATGCATGAAACATTGGTTAAGTAATATGCTGGTTATACATTCACTTCTTATTGTTGTCCCTGATTTAGAATCATGCATATGGGGCATCTTACCCCCGTGGCATCTTACCACAACATCATCGTATGGCCTCTTACCATATGGGGCATCTTACCCCGTGGCATCTTACCACAATACATCGCATGGCCTCTTACCATGTGGGGCATCTTACCCCGTGGCATCTTACCACAATACATCACATAAATGTCATCATATAAGCATCGTATAAGCAATAAACATCATATGAACTTCATCGTATAAACATCATATAAACATCGTCATTTCATCGTGAATACTCATGCAATAAAAGCATAGTCGTAGTATAGAGATGTGTGTTACCGTCCGATGCCCGTACGCTTCTTACGTACCTTTTCAAAAGGAGGAGGAGTCAACAGACTTTATCTCCTTGATGGTGCTGGTACCTGGGATGGTTCTACAAGACCACATAATACCATATTAGATGCCTCAAAACCATCTTACATCATAAACTTAACAAAATAAAACATCATCATATTTTTCAACTTTCTGCCTCTCTCGATCGATCGGCCCTATGTCTCGATCGATCGAGACACTGTGCACAAAAAGTGCCTTAGCTTCCTGCCTCGCTCGATCGATCGAACATTTTACCGATCGATCGAGGAGCTTCACCGATCGATCGAGAAATCCTTCGATCGATCGGCACCAAAATTTTGAAAACATGCTTAGACCTTCTGTCTCGCTCGATCGATCGGAACTAAATCTCGATCGATCGAGAGCTCTGAAAATCGGGATTTTTCCCCAGATTTTTGAGCACTACATTTCACACCATCTTTTCTACTACATAGCACATCTTTCATGCTGAAACAAACATGTGAAGAACTTCATAAAATATCCGTGTAAGCCCTTAAATCAAAGGTTTAACGAAACTTAAGCTAACATGCATCATAACATCATCATAATCTTCATCCTTAACCAACTTTTACAAAAACAGAGCATGTATCCCTTTGCCCAGATTTTCGAGCATATAGTTTCATAACTAGAAATCTATCACATAAGACATGTAAATGCTCAAACATCCATGCTAGTAGTTACATAAAACTACCTTGTAAGCATCTCTACCAAGGTTCCACCCAAACCTATACTTAACATGCTTTAAAATCAACCCACCAAACCCAAGCCCAAACACAAACCCAGAAAAACAGGGTACCCACTTACCCCTCTCTTTTGCTCCTCTTGTTGCAAGGATTTGAACACCTTCTTACCAAGCTTTTCTTCCCTTCCCCAGTAGCTTACAGGCACGATTTTGGGAGAGAAAGAGAGGAGGAGAGAAGGAGATGATTTGGCTGCAAAGTGGAAGCATGGGCATGACCAAGTGGGAGGCATGGGCTTTGACAAGTGGGGGTGTAGGGTGCAATTGGGGGAGGGTGGTGACCGAGTGGGTGGGGGTGGTGTGGGTAGGGTGGTCATGCGGTGTTTAATTGTGTCCCGGTATTTAGTACGATGTATTAAAATATCCTCACTCGATATTTTCTATCTTCATATAATTAATACATCCCTTAAAATACCCAACATGCTCCCCACATCATATCATCATAACATAAATCGTGGCCCCCAATTTAAATACACCACAACCCTTAAACACATCATAATTTATCATCGTAGAACATAATCATATCACATTTCGGGGGTATTACAGCTAGCTCATGACGGCTAGGGTTTCGAACCCAAGTAGCCGTGCATGGGCTCGGCCATCGTCACCTCTTTTGCTAAGGTTTTGAAACGTGGATGAGTTTTGAACTCTTTGGCTCGATAATGGTTCACGCATGCATGGATTAGTAGCTTTACCACATGAGAGCAAGGTTTTTCGAACCCTTAGCTCGAGATGGTTGAGCCAACCCCGTGCATGGCCTGACCGTGACTCGTGGCTAACAAATTCCGGCGTTTCGAACAAGATGGCTCAATGAAAACCCAAGGTGGTGCGTGGCGGCTAGGGTTTGGAACCCTAGCGCCGCCGTCGCTCGAGCTTGGCTCGGCCATGGGCTAGGGTTTCGAACCCTAGGCCCATTATTGGTCCAGCCGTGTGCTTTGTGGTTCGAACCATGGTGGTTCGTGTCTTAGTCGCATAAGTTCGTGGCATGTGATGTCCCGAGCGTACGATAATTTTTCAAAAATTATTTGACAGTTTTAATTAGAATTAAATATAAAATGTTTAGAATTTAATTAATTAAATGTTAATGCATGCTTTATGTGTTGTTTGAGCATGGTGCGTGGTTATAGCCCTTTGACCTATTAGATAGGATTTGTGGATGTTTGTAATATATAATACGACCTGCGTGTCTTGCCTTCTCTATTTCATTCTAAATGTAATCCCTCCCCTATGTTTCCCTCGAATGTGAATCGAGGAATTCTATATCTTGTAAATAGTGTAGTTTATTTTATTGATGGTGATCAATGAAGATGGAGCATCGTGCCGGGATGAGGAGGCCATTCACAAATTGGAGCCAAAGGAAGGTGCTTGTGAAGTTACCTTAGGTTGACTCTTAGGATTTTCTCATTGGCTTGAGAGAATCGTTAGTAGGGGCTATAACCATGTCACGTTTAATTATGTATGTTGATGCATGATTTATCTTATGTTTTAGATTGATAATTGTATTACACATATATGTAAATATGTATACAACTATATGTAGTGGACATATTTTAAATTATCAAACTAATCATGAGATCAATAAATCCCTCTAAAATATTAAGTTTTAGATGCCTTCCAAAATTAAAAGTACTCGTCAATAACTTCGATTGTACATGTGTGGGTTTGCCAAAGCAAAGCACCGTGGCAATCTTAGTAAGGCGCGAAAGGATAAAAGTGATATCCGTTATACTTTAAATTGGGTACGACTTAACTAAGTTATCTCAATAGGATTGGGAACTTAGAGGCATGGGTTGGATTATAATTCATTTGATGAATTGAACAAAGTGTTGTTCGTCCAACTATCCAAGAATTACATGTGATGTAATTGACAAAGTGTTGTCTACCTAAATAACCGAGTCTTGGGCGATTAGCCAAAGCTAACTCAAGATTAGGCGAAATATGGATCTTGGCCCACTAAAGGTTTTGAGGGTTGATATTTTTTAAACAAAATAGTGGGAGTATCATTTAATATAAGACCATGTTAAATGATTAAATCATAAACTTATTTTGCATATTTATATTGTAGATATCCATGGCAACTAACAATGTTACAAGCACTTTATCACTGCGATCGGTCCTTGAGAAGGACAAATTAAATGGGACAAATTTTCTAGACTGGCAGAGGAACTTGAGGATAGTCCTCAAACAAGAAAAGAAACAATATGTCCTAGAGGAACCCTTACCCGCTGAGGAACCTCCCCTAACGGCTACAAGAGCCGAAAAAGATGCTTACAAGAAGCATCAAAGTGACGCACTTGATGTTGGGTGCCTTATGCTTGCAACCATGAACTCTGAGCTTCAGAAGCAACATGAGGAAATGGAGGCGTTCGATATGATCGAACACTTAAAGCAATTGTACCAACAGCAATCAAGACAAGAGAGGTATGACGTCTCTAAGGCGTTATTTCAGTGGAGGATGGTAGAGGGAAGCCTAGTTGGAACTCATGTGCTCAAGATGATTGGGTACATTGAGAATCTGGACAAGCTGGGTTTTCCATTGGACCAAGAGTTGGCCACCGATGTGATCTTGCAATCGTTGCCTGAGAGCTTCAGTCAATTTGTAGTAAATTACAATATGACTGACATGGAAAAGACTCTACCACAATTGCTTGGTATGTTGAGAACATATGAAGCAAATACAAAGAAGACTAAGGCCACAAATGTTCTTATTGTGAATAAGGGCAAAGGAAAGGCCAAAGCTAAAGGCAATAAGAAAACAAAGAAGGTCTTTGTTAAATCTAAGCCAAAGTCTTATGCACTGAAACCAAAAGGAGGGATAGCAAAGGAAGGGAATTGTTTCCATTGCGGTGAGACCGGCCATTGGAAAAGGAACTGCAAAGTATATCTGGAGGATCTAAAGAAAGGAAGTGTGACTTCCACTTCAGGTATTTTTGTTATAGAAGTCAATTTATCTACTTCTTCATCATGGGTATTAGATACTGGATGTGGATCTCACATTTGTGTAAATGTGCAGGATCTAAAAAGGAGTAGGACGTTGGCGAAAGGTGAAGTTGATCTCCAAGTTGGAAATGGAGCAAGAGTTGCTGCATTAGCTATAGGAGATTATTGTTTAGCTTTACCTTCTGGTTTATCGTTGATTTTAAAAGACTGTTATTTTGTGACATCTATTACTAAAAACATATTTCTATTTCTTGTTTAGACAAGTATGGTTTTTCATTTATAATAAAGGACATTGTTGTTCTATTTATTTAAATGATATGTTTTATGCTAGTGCACAAATGGTGAATGGTCTTTATGTATTAAATCTTGATATGCCTGTCTATAACATAAATACTAAAAGGATTAAAAATAATGATTGTAATCCGACTTATCTCTGGCAATGTCGCTTGGGCCACATAAACGAGAACCGCATATCTAAACTTCATAAGGATGGAGTATTAGATTCATTTGATTTTGAATCATATGAAACATGTGAATCTTGTTTAATGGGCAAGATGACTAAAGCCCCTTTCAAGGGACATGTTGAAAGGGCAAATGTTTTATTGGGACTAATACATAGTGATGTATGTGGACCAATAAGTACACAAGCTAGAGGTGGTTTTCAATACTTCGTTACATTTACTGATGACCTCAGTAGATATGGGTATGTGTACCTAATGAAGCATAAGCATGAAACCTTTGAAAAGTTCAAAGATTTCAAGAATGAAGTACAAAACCAACTTGGCAAAAGTATCAAAATCCTTCGATCAGATCGAGGAGGTGAATACTTAAGCCAAGAGTTTCATGACTATCTAAAGGAATGTGGGATAGTCCCACAACTCACTCCTCCGTATACTCCACAATGGAATGGTGTATCCGAGAGGAGAAATCGAACCTTGTTGGACATGGTTAGATCAATGATGAGTCATGCAGATCTTCCGATATCGTTTTGGGGACACGCTCTAGAAACAGCGATTTTCTTACTGAACCGTGTTCCATCTAAATCAGTGGAAAAGACACCATATGAGATATGGACTGGGAAGCGTCCTAGTATGTCTTTTATGAAGATTTGGGGTTGTGAGGCTTTCGTTAGACGTCACGCCACTAACAAACTTGGACCCAAATCTGATAAGTGTTTATTTGTGGGGTATCCTAAGGAAACGAAAGGATACTATTTCTATTATCCCACCGAGAACAAAGTAGTTGTTGCTCGGACTGGTGTATTTCTTGAAAGAGAATTTATTTCTAGAAAAACCAGTGGGAGAAAAATAGAACTTAGTGAAGTACAACCACAAGAAAACACTGAACCTGAGACTGAGATGGAAACAGAGCAGGCACCACAAGTTGTTGTGGAAGAAGCACCTGCTCAAGAGACACAAGCCCAGCGTAGGTCTGTAAGAGAACACCGGGAGCCACAGAGATATGGATTTCTTGTGACTCAACAAGGTGACTTACTACTTATTGATGAGGATGAGCCGTCATCTTATCAACAAGCTATAATGGGCAATGATTCTGAGAAATGGCAAGAGGCCATGAAATCAGAAATGGAATCCATGTATGCAAACCAAGTATGGACTTTGGTTGATCCACCTGAAGGGGTACGACCCATAGGGTGTAAATGGATTTTCAAGAAAAAGACCGATATGGATGGTAACGTACAAACCTATAAAGGTCGGCTGGTTGCAAAAGGATTCAAACAAATTCATGGTATTGACTATGATGAAACCTTTTCACCAGTGGCCATGGTTAAATCCATAAGGATCTTACTTGCAATAGCTGCATTTCATGATTATGAAATCTGGCAGATGGATGTCAAAACAGCTTTCCTTAATGGAAATCTGCTCGAGGATGTGTACATGACACAGCCCGAGGGTTTTGTAGATCCAACGGATGCTGGAAAGATATGCAAGCTACAACGATCCATTTATGGATTGAAGCAAGCTTCTCGGAGTTGGAATCTGCGTTTTGATGATGCAATCAAAGAGTTTGGTTTTATCTAAAACGAAGATGAACCTTGTGTCTACAAGAAGGTCAGTGGGAGCGTAATCATTTTCCTAGTGTTGTATGTAGATGACATACTTCTCATTGGGAATGATATCCCTGCCTTACAATCTGTAAAGATTTGGCTAGGGAATTGCTTTTCGATGAAAGACTTGGGAGAAGCCACCTATGTATTAGGAATCAAGATCTATAGAGATAGATCGAGAAGGCTTCTTGGCCTAAGTCAAAGTACATACATAGACAAAGTGCTTAAAAGGTTTAGCATGCAAGAATGAAAGAAAGGATTCGTGCCTATGACACATGGTATTTATCTCTCGAAGGAACAGTGTCCTTCAACACCAGATGAGAGACAACGCATGAGTAAGATTCCATATGCGTCAGCTATTGGATCTATCATGTATGCCATGATATGTACTCGTCCCCATGTATCGTATGCTTTGAGCATGACGAGCAGATATCAAGTTGATCCAGGTGAAGGTCACTGGATTGCTGTCAAGAATATCCTGAAGTACTTGAGAAGAACTAAGGATACATTCTTGATTTATGGAGGTGAGGAAGAGCTCAATGTAATGGGTTACACTGATGCAAGCTTCCAAACTGACAAAGATGATTTTCGATCGCAATCTGGATATGTGTACTGCCTTAATGGAGGTGTTGTGAGCTGGAAGAGTTCAAAGCAAGAAACAGTAGCCGATTCTACAACGGAAGCTGTGTATATTGCTGCCTCGGATGCAGCGAAGGAAGCGGTTTGGACGAGGAAGTTCATTTCTGAACTTGGAGTGGTGCCTAGCATCAAAGATCCGATAGAACTCTATTGTGACAACAATGGAGCGATCACATTGGCTAAGGAACCAAGATCTCACCAAAGATCCAAGCACATACTTAGGCGTTTCCATTTCATTCGAGAAATCGTTGAAAGGGGAGATGTTAAAATATGCAAAGTACCAACAGATGATAATGTATCTGACCCATTGACGAAACCACTGTCACAGCAGAAGCATGATCGTCATACTAGATCTCTAGGCATTAGGTATATGTCTGAGTGGTCTTAGTGCAAGTGGGAGATTTGTTGGGATATGCCCTAAGACAAATCATTAGATGATTGTTTTGACGTACAATGTTTATGATTTTATGAATGGCAATTCATTCTTATATATTATTCTTTAACTGTGCAATGTGAATTAATATATATGTTAATGTCCTTAGAATAATATTGTATTATTCTTAAAGATGTCCCTAGTCAAGTATTATCATGAATAGGGATAATGATAATACGTTGAGACTAGTATGTGTTGATCGATGAATTGTTCATTGATATGAGATATCAAATCAACATATGGGTACATGTTAGAGAACGATGTACTGGACAGACCCACCATGAGAATGCAACATGGATAGTTATATGATCGTCATATGCAATTCTCATAGTGATAATAATGTATGTAATCCTTACGACTTGTGATCATCAGAGATCCCAACATAAGGAGTTATGTATCTTGATATCGTCAAATGTTACCCGTAACAGAGTAATCTATAAAGGCGACTATTGGATACACTACGAATTATGTAGAGGGATGTTGACTGATCGAGATAGGATTTGTCCCTCCTATATAACAGGAGATGTGTTTGGCCCTTGATCAAGTGATAACTAAAATGCATGGCCATGCTCGAATGAGTCGATAAGAGATATCGAGCTTATTCGTTTATTCTAGTTCTACTTGGAGATCAAGAAATAAAGATTGAATATACGAGTATGACTATTCCATGACTCGTGTTCAATCTAAACACAAAGGACAAAGGGATTAAGTTGCATGGTTAATATTATCACAAGTTCTAAAGGTTATGTCGAGTCATTGACATTCTTGTAATTTGGGTAGCCTTGATGTGTTGCTAGACACCGCTCTTTGCTTGTAACGTAAAATGAGATTTTATGTCACTGCCAACATTACAAGATCCTTTCGGGTCGTACAAAAGATTAAATCGAGAAGGAAAATTATATTCATGGGATGAATTAAATAATTAAGAGGAGTCTTAATTAATTATCATAATGATTAAATTGAATCATGGGCTTAAGCCCATGAGGCTTTATGAAAGCCTTTAATTAAATGATATATAATGGGATTGCATGGTGATTAAGGAAATGAACACAATTCATATCATTCAACCTAAAATACAATAAGCACACGGCCGCCTAAGTGCTCTCGGTTTTCTTGATAACCGAAGGGTGATCTTGGTGTGTTGTGCCATTAATCGATTTGGAATCGAGTGTGCTTCTTGTTCCGGTTTAAGAACTTGTATAGCAACTTGTTCTTAAACTATCCCTTCACCCGATTTGATCGTGTGGATACCGTTGAGGCAAAACTAGACAAGTTTTGCCAGTGACTCGGAGGAGGCGTTGGACGTGGTGCAGCTCCGTGGAATCTGCTCAAACACGCTACAAGGGTGAGACTTTTGTATTCCTTTATCCGATATGATATCCTATGTATAGATCCATTGTTCTAGTAATCCAAAATATTTTATTCCGCTGCGTTGTATGCTCTAAGGATTACTTACAGATATGATACCGTCGTTGTTGAGCGTGCGAGATGTTATGATACCGTCGCTGTTGAGCGAATGATGGGACACCATTGGTGAAACTGGGAAATCATTAATTGAGACATATGTGATTTCTGAAAATCATTAGTGTAATGATTTAACTATAATTGATTATGAAATTGGAATTGCGAGAATGAGTTTAGTTAATCAATGAAAGTATTAACTGATTTTGGGAGTTTGATGGTTTTGCCTATTGTGAGAATAGGAACAGCATGGGGATTCCATATGGTAACGGTACATACAGGGAATACCTTCTAATTTTACAGCTTTAATTACTATAAATTATGAATTGTGATATTGATGTTATTGAGATTGTGTGATTGGTATGCTCACCTCGTTTGGTGGCTGTTTCGGTTGGGACAGGTAGAACAGGTACATCATTGGCTCTAGAGTTGAGTTCGAGCTGTTGATTGGAAATGCTCCCAGGGCTGAGGTACCAATGTTGGTATTGAGTGATATGTTTATACGATAGATACACATTTATTATTTCAATGCTCTTTTGTGAGCATTCTTATGTGTATATGGATTGTATAAAGGCTTGGGATTTCTCTTTTCACTTATGATTTGCATGCAATTAATTAAGGGAATTGCATAATGAATTGAATGTGTTAGGGCATTATAAAGTGTGTACTTATGCCTGGAGATATGCTGGGAATTGATTATTGCGAGGAAAATGTCAAAATTTTATAGATGACATGTTAATGTTACAGAAGCATGTATAAGGATTTCCCTAATGGCATGAATATATGCACTAATATATGTGATAATGCACTAATCGTTGGTTAAGGTAGTGAGAACTTACATCTACCAAGTCCAACGAGTTACAATTCTTCTTAGGTCAAATGTTCATAATAGATGAAAATTTTGGCGTATTGGAGTGGTGGAAGGCCAACGTTAGACAATATGCTACCTTAGCCAAAATGGATAGAGATGTTTATGCAGTTCAAACATCCAGTTCGCATTGGAGTCGGCGTTCTCAACTTGTGACCGAATCATTAGAGACCATAGAATTTCACTTAAAGCAGAATCTTTGTGCATGCTTACATTGCTCAAAGATTGGTTCGTTGCTGAGCGAATGAATAAAAGAGAATGATGGCTCGAAGAGTTCGGCAACAAAACTTCCGAAGATGAAAACGAATTTGCGAAGATTATATTAAGCAATTATGATGAATAATGTATTTTACTTCAAGCTTTTCATATTCAATAAAATATGTATATTTTCATCACAATTCTTGTATTATTTGAACAATTTTAAAAAATTTAAAACATTGTTAAATTTTAAAAAAAAAAACAAACAATTTTTTTTTAAAAAAAACGGACTGTTTCAGGATCGGAACCGGTCCAATCCAGAACCAATGCAGGTATCTGATCCGGATAAACCGATCTGATCGGTTCCATGGCTTGGGTCATGGAACCGGAACCGGAACCGGAACCGGATCAATCCGATTGATCCGGTTCCAAACAAAACTGGATTGATCCGGTTCCATATCGCTATGCTCCGGGACAGGTTGGATCCTTTCCAGAAGCGGTCCAATCCGGTCCATGAGCACGATGACTACTTACATTTTAATAATATAAATAAACTTTAGTATTACATAATATTATTGTACATTTTGGTACCATAAACAGTTAGGGTTATGATACTCATTATAGTGATTAAAATTATAAGATAATGATAAATAATATAATGTTTTGATGTTTGGTATGATTTTAAATTTGTGGATTAATTTTATTGTTTACTGTAATGATTAAATACTCGCACAACTAATAGAGAGTTTCAAATTTTTGAGGGAATTTTAAATTTTTGAAATAAGTTGTAGGAAGTAAGTTGAAAATTTTGGAGAAATATTTGCAATTGTAAAAAAAGGGTGGGAAATTACATATATGTCATTTTGCTAGAATGTTGTAATAAAATATGACAAATATGATGGGATGATTTTTCGACAAAAAACTAACTGAACATTCGATTAATAATGTCTAATGTTTAGTGTGATAAGTTATTATTGTTTGGTATGTTTTAAACTTATTGATTAAATTTATTGTTTGTTGTAATGATTAAATACTGGCACTAACTAGTGGAGAGAATTTCAAATTTTTGAGGGAATTTCAAATTTTTGGAAATAAGTTGTAGGAAAAAAGTTGAAATTTTTGGAGAAATATCAAATTTTGCAATTGTAAAAAAAGGATAGGAAATGACATATATGTCAATTTGCTAGAAAGTTGTAATAAAATATGACAAATATGATGGGATGATTTTGCGACAAAAAACTAACTAAACTAAACATTCGATTAATAATGTCTAATGTTTAGTTTTATCCAATGTTTAGTTAGTGCATTAAAATAGTTTTATCCAGTCGTAATTGTGACCCGAATGTCTCATGTTCGAGTCTCCGTTCTCCCTCCCCCGAGTAGTTTTAATAATTGCTCAAATAATAATAATAATAATGTCTAAAAGCATCATTAACCCTTATCCATAACTTCAAACATACTATTTATATATAAAGCTCACACACATCAATGAAAGCAAGTTGGCAAGGTAAATTTGTGATTTAAGCTTGCATACACATTCATAAAATTAAAAATTATCCCTCTAGCTAAGCTTGTGACTTTAAACTCGAACTTGTCGTTCAGCTCAAGGTCATAAAGCTCGAATTTCATGAACTCGAATTGTGTATGCCTGAAGAATATATAGATTAACTATCTAAAACTCAAACTCACATTCACAAGTTGTATAGGTTGAATCATTTTGCATGTTGTTGCTAACCGTTCTATTGAGACTGGAGTTAGAAAATATGTCAGCCTCGAAATGAAATGAAAGAATGGACGAAGAGAATAGTGTACGATATTTTTTTTTTTTTTTGAAACTACAATGTACGATTTGAGACAAATGTAAGTAGAAGTAAACTATTGCTTTTTGGCAATTACAGACAGGGCCACTAATGTTTTCAAACTTCATTGCTCCATCAACTTTGGGTGAAATTATGTTACTTAATTTTCACAATTGAGCATTGAATTTGGAAGCACAATAAAATATGCTCCCCACCGGTGCTTCCCGCATACAAGACATCAGATTCATTTTTATGTGTATAGCTCATATCCAATGTTTAATCAAGGCACATGCCCCTCTCAATTGAGCCTATATTAGTAGATTTTGAATAGCTCAATCAATCATAACGGATAGGGCAAGGATCGGGTCTGGTGGGTTAAATCAGGTTTAGAGTAGTTCGGGTCGGGTACCCAATCTTTCAGATACCTCTAAGAACTACCCGATTACGGACCGAAAATGTCGGGTACCCGATATTTCCGGTGTATCCAAAATCGGGTAGCTCTTAGAGGTACCCGAAAGTACGGGTCGAAATTTCGGGTATTGGATACCAAAAGTTCGGGTCGAAATTTCGGGTATTGGGTATCCGAATTTATAGATTTTCCTTTTTTTCATTTCGTTTGAAGATGAAAAAAATAAATAAATAAAACCTAATCGGTACCCGATTCCCTACCCAAAATACTCGGGTCGGGAATTGGGTATTAACCCGATACCTGGTATTTTCCAAATTTCCATTCCCGATCGGATCGGGTTTGGTATCTGAATACCCGACCCAAACGCCCACTCCTAATAACTGGTGATTGGTTTCACAGCTCCTGTTTCTAAAAAGTGAATTTCAAGAAAAGATTGATCATGGTAATGCGGGGAAATTAATTAAAACGTCGCTGCAATTTGAACCCAATCTTGATTCAATCATAAAGTTTTCAATAACTTAGTTTAGTCCTTAAAGTTCAAAATTTTCCTAATTCAGTCCCCTATGTTAAAAATAAGACCATTATAAGCCCAAGTAGAAGGGCTGAATCGGGAATACTTTTAAAATTTTAGGTACTCAACTTAGAACAAACAAGACTCCGTTTAATTCCTAAATAGAATTTTTTTAATGTTTTAATGTATTATCCCACATATGGGATAAATATAAATGTGAAGGATAGATATTTTTCCTTCATTGATAGCTAAAACTCACAATTCCTTTCACATTTGATTAAATACTAGAAATAATCAGAGTACTGTACATATATTATTGAAATTACCAAGAATCAATAAAAATAAAATTATAAAACTAATTTGTAATTTAAAAAAAAAAGTCATTAACAGGGTATTTTGTGGATTGAAAACAACACATCAAGAGATCAAATATGGTTAGCAGAAAGTATTATGGTATATTATATAGTCATATATAGTAAGAGAGAATCTTTGAACAAGAAAAGCATGTGTGTGCGCGCTATCATCAGTTAGGTTACTTGGCAACATAAATATAATCCAATTCATATCATAAATAAGCTGCTCCATTACTACCAGATTACGACAACTATCCAATTGATTACTCCTAACAAAAGAAAAGAGCAGTACTAGCCCTACAAAAGTCAGCCAAAAACAAATATGCAATATATATTTCAAAGATCAAGAACGGACCATACTAAATTATTTCATGATGAGGTCTTCTCAGCCATGATTCTTACCTTCTCAGTCGCTGCTTCAACCTTCTCCATTAGATGTTTCATCTCATCCTTCAAGCTCAATTTGTCCTCCGGTAAAAATTTGGAATGATAGTTTTCAAGAATTGCTGACATTATCTCAAATTTTTGCTTGATCACCTCCAGATCAGACATCAACTCATCTGCAGGGCCATTTTTCTTGTGAGTTCGTTTAAGAGGAGAAGAAACTTTTGATCGAGACTGACGCGGCCCAGAGAGAGGTGAAGAATGCTGCAGCCTGTAATTAACGTTTTCAGAACCGAAGGGGCTTTGGATTACTGATGACTTGAAGGCTTCTTCTGCGTCAGAGTCTTTTTTGTAGACAATCTCGACTGAATGAGAATCTGTGACCACGTTGGTTTCCTTTTCGTTCAAGCTCCCAAACTTACCGAAAAGCTTCAGAATATCACTCTTTGAAGGCAAATGAAATTCAGGCGTGAACATCAAAATAAGCTGTGCAGGTGAAGCCTTCTCTTCTTTCTCGGCACTAATTGTTCGAACAGAAGTTTCAACCACCTTCTTGGACCTGAAATCATCCAACTTGCCTGTAGTTTTTGGGTTCACAGATTTGCAAGGTTTCAGATCAAGCGACTTTTCCTTTTTCTTGGTTATATCATTGAAAGATTTTCTCTTTTTACTTGTTTTGTATTTTCTATGTTTCTTGTAATTTGATCCCTCCACATAAATTGAGCTTCTGAGTGCAGAAACAAAATCCCAGACCATATCAAGGGATCCCCTTTTGCTCAAATAAAGAGGATCAAGAGCTGCAAACTGCATCTCTGACAACAATACATCAATCGGTACATTAACATCAGAGACAGTAACAGTCGTCCCATCATTTTCAACTTCATTATCAAGCCCTTTCGGCTCTCCATCATCCATTTTTTCCTTGGGTGTTTCATCAACAGTTAGAGATGTAAAATGTTCTTCAGCAGCTTCAGTCATTCGCTCGTCACCTCGAGCTATCTCAGCAACTTTATCAGGCCCGATCTCTGATTTGATCTTAAACCTTGAACTTATCCTCAAATTAAGATCTATAAAAGGAGGAGACAAGTACTTACTTTTCTTCCTCTCCCTTGGTGTAGTCACCGCTTCTGATTCCTCTTTGGCTTCAGCAGAAGTATTTTCATCAGCGGCAACGTCAATATTCTCTGTTTTAGAAGCCTTATGACTGCCACTTTCCTCTAGTCTATTTCTAGCTTTTCTCTTCCGGGAAGAACCAGACTTACCAAATTCGGTTCGCTCGCCGACTCTAGCTCTTTTCCGACTTTCGGGATTGACATCCGTGTTTTCTCCCATGAGCTCAGCGACGCTTTTCTGCTTCCTCCTATGATAAATCTTATCATCTGAATAGGCATCCGAGTTTGCGGTACCAGCAGATGGCGAAGTGAGCCAATCATCGTCCTGTGGGCCCACAATCGGGACTCCAATCGGAACATTAAAATCATTTGTAACCACATCCACATTCTTATTCTTATCCTCCAAACCTTCAATATCAAATGGTTCACGATATTGAAGCAACGGATAACCATCTTTAAACCGATAATAGGCAGAGACACAACTTTTCAAGGCTACAACCTCAATAGCATTGCCACCAGAAACATCCTTTGCGAAGTGCCTTAATTTGACAAGTAATTCCTCAGGTTCATATCTAGTGATAGAAAGACGTTGAACTCTAACCTCTGGCATAAGAGCACCTGCCCTCACTCCAGCATTGGCCACCAAAGGCCTATAAAGGCTAACTTTTAGCTCCTCTGTTATACATTTACAAGTCATTTCCCATTCCATAATTCTACCAACCTCATCCAAGGCCTTCTGTACAGCATAAAGAAAGCTATTAGAACTACTATCGTTTGACATCTTTTCAAAGTTCTGCACAAAGGGTGTCAACTGTGATGGCATGCACCAAGAACAGGAACCGTCCCCAAAAAAAGCCACAAGGAGACGGCCCTCCTGGCCATGTTTCACTGCAAACTCTGAGGCGTCTCTTGGATCATAAACCTGTCCAGGCCACCATGGATGATTTTTTATCTTACCCCAAACAAAATCACCAACAAGAAATCTATGGTCCAGATCCTGCAACTTGTCACCATTAGCTTCCCGTTGCTCATCTCCATCTAAAGACATGCTCTCATTCGCTCGCTTATCCATACCATTGACACCACCAAAAGTACCATTAACGCTGCTGCTTGCTAACTCGCTCCCATCAACCGAAACGTTCATTAAGCCATTCGATAAACTACTCAGATTCTCCACCACATCTTTTTCTTTCCCCCGATGACCCAGTTCACTATCATTGTCAAAAATAGTTTCTATAACAGTTTCAGTATCCACAACTCGTTCACCAACAACAGAAACAGCAACAGACACGTCAACTTTCTTTACATCAAAAGCCCTAATCTGAAAGTCTTCTGGTTTAGAACCCGGCCCGCCGACTTGGCTTTCAGAATCCCCAGCAAGAGTTTTAGTCACTGCTACAATATCTTCCAGAGTCCCCATTAAGGTAGGAAAAACAAAAGAAACCTCGAAAAATTTCCCTACTTCAACAATATCCGCGAAAGTTTAGGACATCAACAACTGTAAACCATCAAAAGAAAAAGGAAAGCCAACAAAGAAATAACACTCCGCATCATTTACCACCAAAAGTTCCAAGTGTTTTTTCCCTGAGACCCCTCCAAAAGAAAAAAAACAATGAGGACAACACACATAACGTGCCAAACTTCGGGAGGTTCGATATTCAAACAAGCACAAACCAAAAAATAACAACCAAAAACAAACTCAATAATAAATAAACAATACAAAGTGAAGAAAGGAGACATACCGTCACAACAAAATCAAAACTTACCCCGACAAAAATATACGCCGATTCTTTCAAAAAAAAATCACTTCAAACTCCATCCATAAAACAAAAACAAGGGTTTTGTTAGAGGCTGGGAGGAACGAGAATCGATTTTTGACAAATGAATCGTCTGGCAGATGAAGACGAGCTATAATAATGGATATATTTCTTCTTTATTTCGGGGAAAAAAGGGGCGTCAGTACGGGAATTGAATAAATGCAGAGCATGGACAGTAAGCTGTAGCCTTTTTCCGTGCGTTGATGCCGTTGTTGTAGGTATATTTTGATTCGAACTATTTACTGATCCAATATCATACTCGTGCGAGTAAGAAGTCATAGTTACTCGCGTATTATTTGCTTATGTTTTGCAACATTAGGGCGCGTGAGTCAAGAAGGCGAGTAGAGTAAATAAAAATATTGTTCTAGGAGAATACCGGCAGTTGTCGGTAAAATTTGGTAACGAAATGTGTAAATGTGGGTAAACGTGGGAAGTGTGAAAAATAATTTTTGAAATTTTTGCTTGATCTTTTAATATTTAATTAATATTTATTATTTAATACACTGTTTTATCTTATTTTTATCAAATCACTATCATACCTATACAATCTATACTATAATATAAGGTGTGAACACCTTACTGTAACCACTTTGATATAACTATCACTTTGATATGACTATTGTGAAATTTCAAAAATATCATTTATTTATTTTAGTAATTACCATGAGATCATGAGATAAAGAGATAATATCGAAAGATCATCTATTACTTTCAGACTTAGTTCCCAATTTTTCGCAAGTTTTTTCCTTCCGAAAATATGTGCAGCCGTTTTTTCTCCCCCCATAAAATATCATATTTAAATCAGATTTCAAATATAAAAATTTAGTATACATATATCATATATAAAATTTAAAATTTCATTATACACGCAACGCATGTCCGTCGGTCGCTAGTATATATTAATCTTACCATATGAGTTGTGAATTTATTTATGCTGGTTGTTTAAGTTTATCACTAAAAATTAATTCAGTTTTCGCGGGCGAATATTTACTCTTACAATCTCTATTTTCGCTATAGGACTTGTTCATGACTTCTCATAATAGATGAATAGATTTCTAATCCAAAAAAAAAAAAAAATAGATGAATAGATTCTGGTTCATTTCACCATCTCGACTAGTTTATACTTAAGATTCATTGTTCAATAAAATCTTTTGCGTTCACAGGTTCCATCGTTCCCATTGCCTCATACTTAATGTTTAGATCTGGATTCTACAATGGAGCTAATAATCCAATTTATTCTTGAGCCAACCTTCTTAGTCTTTATTGGCTCGAAGCTCTTGATTTCTTTCTTCTGATTCGTTTAATATTAGTTCATTATCCTTCTCTATCCTGACTTGGAACAGACAACGATACATATTACTACGGAGTTAAGGATGATATTATGACAAAAAAAAACTCTTGAAATATATTGACGTATGCACAATATTTCAATTGTCACGTTTTTCCACCAAATTACAGCACATTCCATTCCTATATAGTTGCCGCGAACAACAACTTTTCCAGCTCCACAAGATTGTGTCACATGACTCATATCTACAACTCTATAGGCATGAGCCAAATCTCGTAAATAATTGTCCCCTTTGGGACGACTCGGGTCTACTCCGGACAGTGGCCCAAAAAATCTTTAAAAATCTCTTCCCCATATCAAAACAAAAAAAAATCTCGTAAATAACAAGTTAGCTGCATATGATCCACTCACTCCAAACTCGTTCAACTTCAAAGCCTATAAATGATGTGTTAGACAATTAGAGTCCCCAACTTATAAATTCTAGCATAGCTAGCTACATGTATCAACTCCAAATTGGTATTTGTGGTTGATTTTGTGTTGAGAGTTGCCCCATAGGGAATTTACAAAGCCTATAAATGATGTGTTAGGCGATTAGAGTCCCCAACTTATAAAATCTAGCATAGCTAGCTACATGTATCAACTCCAAATTGGTATTTTGTGGTTGATTTTGTGTTGAGAGTTGCCCCCATAGGGAATTTACAAGTTATGTTAGTTTTTTTATAAAATACATAGGTTAATCCACTCATTACCAATTGGTTTGGAGTTGGAACCCCGTGTATTCTTAACATGGTATCAGAGCATATTTTTCATGTGATTGACTAGTCCGCACATGCTCACCATCAACCGCATTATCAATCCACGTGTTTGACAAGTGTGTCGAGAGTTGTCCGACATAGAGAGTTTACAATCTATGTTAACTCTTTATAAGATACATGAATTACTCCACTCATTATCAATTGGTTTTGAGTTGGAACGTCGTATATTCTTAACATTTTGTTTCATGTTAATTAACTTGTGCCGTCTAAACTTCACTCCCTTCGAAATTGAATGAACACAATGCTTTTAAATTTGAAAAAAAAAAAAAAATTAAAAAAAGGTTTTGGATACTCTCAATCATGGTCATTCTATCATAAAAACTCGTGATCTTAGAATGCAAAAGAGGTGAAAGACATTTTTCCTTTCCTTTTCTGTTTTCAGCAGTAAAAATCACTTACCAGAAATAGTTGCCAGGACTACAAAATAAACAGCAAAAGAGGTGAAAGACATTTTATTTTACTCATGGGGCAGTGCCTGGTGCAAAATGCCAAAACAGCAATTGTCCTCCAGTGTCATATGAGCTTATTCGAGTCTACTATCAGGGGTAAGAGCTTGAGTTTTGCAAAGAATTCAAATTAATGGTTTTACCAGCCTTATAGTTTACTTGGATTAGCACGTAGCAGTTAAAAAAATATTCTCCCTTGTGAGAAAACTAAGCTATTCCTTAGTGTTCCTCTAGCTTTTAAAAGAGCCCTTAGTGCAGATATATATAGTGTCTAATGATTTATCTTCCTCTCACCAAAAATTCGAAGACGAATCTGGACAATAAGTTAAATGTTACTCAAATATTCGTAATTTTTTTCCATCACTTTTTTTGGATCATTTTGATAGCTTGGCATTAGTTAGTGTACTCGGTGTCAGGTAATTTGACGTTTTTTTTTTTTTTTAATTTTTTATTGTGAACAGAAACCTAACTTTTAAGGGTTATTTAATTAAATAACCATATTTATAAAAATATTTAACAAAATAACCTAAAATATAAAACATTAATTTCCTGACCCAAAATGCCAACTGGGTTGACGTGTTCAATAGTCACGCCAATCCAATTGGCGGAACCAACTTGAAAAGTTGGTCCTGCCGTGTCCAAAAGGACACGCCAACCAAGTTGAAAGTTGGCCACGCCAACTTTAATTTAGTTTTATTTATTTATTTATCATTTGTTCTTATTTTTTAATAAAAAAAATTAAAATTAAAATATAATAAAATATAGCAATCAACTACCACTTCTGCACAGTGATTAAATGTACACTTACTGCAAAAGCAACTATCAAGTCCATACATGAGTAGCAATCTTTCAGGAGTCACCCAGCGGGCCTAGTGTGGGGAAATACTTGTATGTACTTTGTTTGCGCACAACTTATAAATCAACTAAATATGATTAGTAGAGCCATCTAGAAGATGATAGAGTCATATACGTGATTGTGGAACTGAAAGACATATTTAAATGTTAATATAAATATAAATTCAGTTTGTACTATTTATATCAAAATAAAAATTTGCTTTAAATATTATTTCAACTGTTTTAAACCTTTATTTTTTTTTCAGTTGTATATGTTTATAAATTTTAATTTCAATATTCAAACTTATCCAAAAAAACCCAAAATTACTAAACCCTGAACCAAATTTAAAAATAGAATTTGACAGAAAAGAAATGAAATTCAACAAATGCACGACTAACATGCGTTTTTTTAATATTTTTTTTTTCTAAATTCACCAAGAAACGCAATTTGATTTTGAGTTACTTAAATATAATTTTAAAAAATTTATAATTGTTGTATTGTTGTGATTTTTTTTAAAATTAATAATGATTATTGGGGGCTTAGTTATTTAATCATTATTAATTTTAAAAAAAATACAACAATACAACAGTTATAAATTTTTTAAATTTATATTTAAGTAACTCAAAATCAAATTGCGTTTCTTGGTGAATTTAGAAAAAAAAAATATTGAAAAAACGCATGTTAGTCGTGCATTTGTTGAATTTCATTTCTTTTCCATCAAATTCTGTTTTTAAATTTAGTTCAGGGTTTAGTAATTTTGGGTTTTTTTGGATAAGTTTGAATATTGAAATTAAAATTTATAGACATATACAACTGAAAGAAAAGTAAAGGTTTGAAACAGTTGAAATAATATTTAAAGCAAATTTTTATTTTGATATAAATAGTACAAACTGAATTTATATTATATTAACCTTTAAATATGTCTTTCAGTTCCACAATCACGTATATGACTCTATCATCTTCTAGATGGCTCTACTAATCATATTTAGTTGATTTATAAGTTGTGCGCAAACAAAGTACATACAAGTATTTCCCCGCACTAGGCCCGCTGGGTGACTCCTGAAAAATTGCTACTCATGTATGAACTTGGTAGTTGCTTTTGCAGTAAGTGTATATTTAATCACTGTGCAGAAGTGGTAGTTGATTTCTATATTTTATTATATTTTAATTTTAATTTTAATTTTTTTATTAAAAAAAAGAACAAATGATAAATAATAAAAAATAAAAAATAAAAAACTAAATTAAAGTTGGCGTGGCCAACTTTGGAAAGTTGGCCACGCCAACTTGGTTGGCGTGTCCTTTTGAACACGCCAACTTGGTTGGCGTGTCCTTTTGGACACGCCAACTCGGTTGGTGGGACCAACTTTTCAAGTTGGTTCCGCCAACTGCGTTGGCGTGACCCCTGAACACGCCAACCCAGTTGGCGTTTTGGATCAGAAAATTAATGTTTTATATTTTAGGTTATTTTGTTAAATATTTTTAAAAATAGGGTTATTTAATTAAATAACCCTAACTTTTAATCTATCATTGTAATGGTCAGTCTTTTTTAATCACCCATGTAGAGAACGAAATCTATTAATTTTTCTATCAAAAAGTAATAAGAATTCGCAACTAAAAAAAGAGTATATTAAGATTTTTAAATAATTTAAGTTACATTGTTGATTTATGGGACGCACGTCCAATATTACACAAGACTATTGACTAGATGTAAGTGTCAACCAGATTACCTAACTGAAGACTTGGATAAAAACAGCCCAGCTCAATCCTTAAAAGTTCTCTGCGTGAAGAGAAACGACTTTCATAGTGTTATTCCCTTTGCCAAATTAATATCAGATCATGCGTATAACAAAACTTAATTCATATCAAAGACCCCCCTTCGTCCACATTCATTGATCCTTGGCAAATATTAAGCATTCCGTAACTATTTTCGGAGAGCACGAGGTTTAACTAGTTTAAAAATATTCTATAAAAATTTTTATTTATGATCCAGAATGATATTTCAGTTAATCTCCCACATTTCTAGGTTAGAATGATTTAAAACAAACCAGAATGAACTGATTTGAAGAATGACACTCAATAATGAGATGTTAACACGTTGAATGGTTCGAAAACTTTTTAAGGTCTACTACAACAAAAAGTCTAGTGGAGAACGCATAAAAATACCAAATTAACAAAATCATATTACTATAATAAACTGAAGATAATTGTTATAAGATGTTTTTTCTAATCTTGCCAAGTCCGCAGAATGCCTTAAGCACCAGTTCAGGAATCCAGTCAATAGGTAGCCAGCAACATGAAATCCTTCACTTCATGCCTGCAAAAATAAAGATTTGAAGACAGAAACAAAAACCAAACCGGCAGTTAGTTTTCAAAGCAATGAAACCTAAGTCATTTGATTTTAAAGAGTTCAGAAGCACCAGAACCCTGAACCTAAATGCGAGTGGAACCATCTCTTTGTACAGATAAACGGCCATTGGCTAGGGTAGAATTTCTAACTCATAATAGTCTTTTGGAATGAAAATTTTATGTGCGAGAAATACCTTGCTAGCAATGTTGCTGGAAAGCCAATCAAGTCCTTCATAAAGACCCTCACCAGATGTTGCACATGTGCTCTGAATATACCTGTCAGGAAATATATTTCAATTTGTATGAAACATCAAAATTGGTGACGATATATGAAGGGATTACAAGAAAAATGCTTATGACAAACAAATTAAGTTGACAATACTCTGCAATTTGGCGAGGCAGATGCTAATAGTTTCACTTGAACTTGAGCAAATTTTTAATGCACGGAGGCATAGAACTGAAGTGCTGATACCAAAATAAAACTGTAAGAAGAGCCTACCAATGACGCTGACGGAGAGAATGAAGACCCAGCTTATCAGTGATCTCTGCAGCATTCATTGCATTGGGAAGATCTTGCTTATTTGCAAACACCAGCAAGACAGCATCTCTCAACTCATCCTGACACAACAAAAACAAATAACCAATAAACTAGAGTACGCCTATGGAGAAATCATAAAAATGCAGTTTCAGTAAACAAAATAGAAGAGCAGAGTCCACAAGCATCTTCAGACCATGAGCAATGAGTATATATTCGTTCTAGAGCTGGGTGTAAGGACATGGTAAGTTGAGCTGTATAAACTGAAAGAACGTAACAGCCAAGCACAAAAATGTACAGGTAGAGTAGAGAGTGCTGGGCAGAATAGGAAAGGTGGGAAGTAATAGAGGGCGGAGGAGAATATAACTTGTTAAGCAGCGGTAGCCATATGGTGAAGAAAATTATAATTATTAAGAAGGAATTATAGAAACTAGAAGGCGTTCATACGATAATTGATAACAACAATATAATCAAGAAGAATAATATAAAGAGAGGTGGCATACCTCATTCAACATCCTATGCAATTCATCTCTTGCTTCAACGACTCGATCCCTGTCATTGCTATCAACCACAAAGATAAGACCCTGAGTATTTTGGAAGTAGTGCCTCCACAAAGGACGAATCTGAAAAAAAAAAGATAGAGAAAACCAGTTATGACATACACAGAAACAGTGAGAGGCCACCAACATATATTTTAAGTGGTTAGAGATGATTAAATATGCATACAACCAATAGAGCCACACTGCCTTTATAGAGAACAATAAGGAATAAAAAAACAAGCATACACGATATACTGAGCAATCTGGAGATAAAAACAGAGAAAGAAAACTGCCTGGATATAGGTCAAAGTGAAAATAGTACTCAAACTGAGGAGAAACACAAGTATGACATGCCACTAGTATATTAATCACACCAGATAAGGGAAAGCTGAGCACCAAACAATTTCATGGCATGGTTTACAACACTTACTTATTTGCATCAACAACAGAAAAAGAGGCTCACCTTATCCTGACCACCAACATCCCAGACAGTGAAGCTAATGTTTTTGTATTCCACTGTCTCGACATTAAATCCTTGAAACAATAAACTCAGAATCAGCAACAAATCCCAAATGCCAATGATGGTTAAATTGAAGTAAACTCTTGAAAACCAGTGTATTATCTTTTTTACAAGATAAAACAATACTACTCAACGAAGCTAAGTTATATTCTAGACCTTAAGTACTTGATCTGCCTTTATTAAATTTTATTTTGATATTGAAGCAGGGATTTACTCATAAGAGGATTAATGGCAAGTCAAGTAACGACATACATATTACGAATAACCAGAAAGTAAATTATAGCCCATGACGACAGACAAGGAACCAAAGGGATAACTATGCAGTGTTTAGCAAGCTACAAAATGAAGTACTACTGCCAAACAGGCCAAAAGGACTCACCAATGGTTGGGATTGTGGTAACTATTTCCCCGAGCTTGAGCTTGTACAGTATGGTGGTCTTACCAGCAGCATCAAGACCCACCATAAGAATCCGCATCTCTTTCTTAGCAAAGAGCCTGCTGAACAGCTTGGTGAACGTAAGACCCATCTTTGTCGGGGGGTAACAGATCACTCTGCAAAGTTGGTAGTTGAGATATTATTCAGTCAATGTTGATCATTAAACAACCATATCCCACCGATCACTAAAAATGAACGTTATTCTTGCCAGGAAACTAAAACAATTTGAAAATAACCAAAAAAATACAACCTGGGATGCAACCAGAACCCTGGAGTCTTTATGAAGTACAGTTATTATACATATAAAGGATTCACACTCGTCTCCAACAAAACTATTAATGAACTCTACGTAAGAACTAAAGCTGAACCCTATTACCATAGCATCAATTGCAAATCAGATGTTTAATCGGTAAATCTTGAGGTTCTAAATGAAGCTTAATAGAGCTTGAATAAACAGAGCAGCAGCAATTCAAACAAGTTTACACGAATTCACAGAGAATTAAAGCATAACCTCCGATCCCATTTAATACATAATAATCAAAGATAATGAAATAACACGTCCTGAAAAAAAACAAAAAAAACTGGTCATCCGATAAACTATCATTGATACAACCCAAAAAGCTAACACTTCTGCCATCCATAATTCAAATAAATGGCTTAACTTGTACAGATCTAAATAAAAAAAGGCACATAAAATCAGATCGAATAAAAACAACACAAATCATGCCATGAATCGCGCAACACATAGATCGCTAACGAAGGAAATCATAGGCACACAAAATATAATTTCAACTTTCAAATTACTCACGTGAACGTAAGAATGGAAATTAACACGGATCTAGGGTCTATTCACTGAACAAAAGAGAGAAAAAAAATGAGAATTAAATAAGCAAAGAAAAGAGGGAAGAAGACTCGAGTTTACCTGTCGATCGGAAGACTCGAAATGAAGAAGAGGACGCGAAAGGCAAGGCAGAACGTAAGTAATAGGCCGTTCGTTGGGGCTTGGTTTTCTTCTATGCCATTAATTTACAATAGATTCGAATTTGAAATTTCTAATACAATGTTTAGTTTTTTTATTCTATGCCATTAAATTACAATAGATTCGAATTTGAAATTTCTAATACAATGTTTAGTTTTTTTATTCTATGCCATTAAATTACAATAGATTCGAATTTGAAATTTCTACTACAATGTTTAGTTTTTTTATTAAATACAATACAAGTATCAATCCATTGAAAATAAAAGTCAATTTAAGATATACAACAAGCAAATCAATAAGTACAACTACTAGAACGCAAACTATTTTGTTTGCGCCACATATCTTTCTCATATAACTCTTCATTTAGAGCCATCAATCAACAAACAACTAGAAATTCTACACTTGGATCTTGAATCCATAACTAATTGATATTTCTGCATATCGTGTGTTGGACAGTTGGTCTTTCATATCAACAAGATTTTTCTTGAGAATCATTTATTTTTTCTTGGTGCCCTCAACGATTGATGAGATATCAACGTAGAATAATTTGTATACATATTAGGATCATGGCCCCATAAAATTATATTTTGCTCCCATCAAATTATTCTTTACTCCCAACTTTTTCTTATTTATTTGTTGGCCATCAACATAAATTCTAAATTCAGCTATGTAGTAAAAAAAAAATATAGGAGCGAAAAATATTAACATAAAAAATTGATGGCAACAAAGTTTAGGGGTCAAAATATATAAATTTAGGAGGCAATCTGTAATTTTTGAGGCAAATTCAAATTTTTGGGGATAAAATATAAATTTTGTAAGGTAATGATATCCCGATTATAAACCTGACGCGGCAAGGACCTGTTGGACGGGCCAAGAGTAAAACAAGGCTGGTCCTGAAACTCACGGTCCTTCCTGAGCGGGACCGACAGCTCTGTTCAAGGACGGTATTAGGCCGAGCTCTAAAAAACAACTCAAGCCCAAATGGTTAAGAATAACTTGCAAAGGGACTACTCCCGACCTGCACTCATTGGAAAAAAAATAAGCTCTCATTCCAGAGTAGACAATGGATTACTGCCAACTACAATACATCAAAATATCGTCATCATTATCAGGACATTAATAAAGACAACTGGACAAATAGTTCAGCATTAACAGGCATTTAAAGCCTGTGATTAGTGACCCAACATATTATATAGGATTTAACTCATTGGTGGGCTCCTCAGGTAAAGACCCTTAGACAACTGGGTAAAAGTGGCGCCTTCATATTTTTTTTAAAAAAATATTATTTAAGGCGCCATTTGAGATGGTGCCTTCAATAAAAAATTAATTTTTTTTGAGATGGCGCCTTCAATAATGCATTAATTCATCCGCCCGACTCCTTCTTTCTTCTCCTTTCTTTCCTTCTTCTTTCTTTCTCTCTTCTTCTTCTTTTTCAGGCGAAAATCCTCCCCAAAATTTCTCAAAATCCTTCCATCTTTTTCCATAATTTCTTAAGTTATTGTGGTTTACAATTTGTGGAGTCTAGCTGTTTATCATTCTTGAAAACTAAGGAAATATTTTTTTTCGTAATATACATTTTTGAAAGTGGTAGAATTTACATTATGTTGTTTTTTTGTTTGTTTTTTGTTGTTTGATAGTTATTATTTGAAAAGATAGTTATAGTTTGGAGATGAATGGTGGAGACTGTCGGACGATTTACGGTCGAGCTAAGGTAAGGCCGACGTCCGGTGGCCGGCGCAGAGGCCAGTGGCGGGTCGCCGATGGTTGGTCGGGTGGCGGCGACTGGTGGCTGGTTGTGCTGGCCATGTTTATATTTTTGTTATGTTGATATTTGTTGTGTAATATTTCAGGATGGATTTACAGAGAGCACAAGGCCCGATTGACAGTCATCTTTTGTCATTGCAGTCATCTCATCGATCTGAGGATGTTTGGGCAGGTGATATTTATAGAGCACTTCGATGTAGAAGCCCTGATAGTTATTTTTGGGATCTTTGTCCACTTGATATATGTGTTGTTAGTTTGTTGCAAATATTGGATTTTATGGTGTGTATTGGTGTGGTAAATTGCCCTTGACTTTCACATCATCGCGGCTTTAGTTGAGAGATGGTATCGTGAAACACAAACATTTCATTTAAGATCCAGAGAGGCAACCATCACCCTTCAAGACATTGCAGTGATATGGTCATTGCGAGTAGATGACACTGTATTGTCAGGTGTTGATCACGATAGAAGTATAGCTGAGTGGCAAGAATATTGCCATATGTTTTTGGGATTTACACCAGATGTGGCACACTTTAGAGGTGCAAAGTTGTACATATCTACATTTAAAGAACATTTGTTGAATAATACCCTGAATGTGCATAGTACGGCAGATGATGTTGTTAAATACACAAGTGCTTGCATATTACTGATGTTAGGAGGTATTATGTGCCCTGATTCCTCTGGACATACTGTGAAGTTATATTATTTACAAAAATTAGAAGATATTGATTCAGTTGGTAATTATAGTTGGGTAGCGTTGTGTGATATTCCATATGGAATCATGTTTAATTAACATATTAAGGATGTATAATTGTGTATCATGATAGTAAAGATGAAAAGTGGACAATGAAAGAGATGAGTAACAAATTGAATTTGATTACACTTTAAGGACTCAATTGCAATCAGAATATGAAAAATGATTAACTTGCAATTGGGGGAGGGTCAAACTGATGAGATGATTAGACCTGAAGGACTAAATTGTAATTTTTATCCTTCAAATCCCCAAAATCTGATGTAGAAGGAGATAACGATTAAAACAAAACCTCATCTTCTCTTCTCTTCAATTTCTGAAAATTATGGACCAATTCTTCACCAATTCTTGTTGAAAGTTTCAGTAAACATTTGGGTGAGTAAGTTTATGCTTTAGTATTAGTTTCTTGTTGAATACTTGTGAGTTTTGTATAGTATGTGTATTGGATAGTTGTTGTACTGAAGAGTGTGATTGAGAAGGATTTGTGTCTCATAACATATAATATGAATAAGGTAGTTGAATTATGGTGTGTAAATGTGTTGTAGTTGAATGGAATGAGGTATGGGGTGATGACTTTGTTGGTAAAGGTGGAAAAGGTTGAAAATGATGAAAAATGGCGAATTTTTGAAGTATAGGGTCGGGCGATCGATCGGCATGTCGAGTCGATCGATCGAGCAAAGTCTGTCTTGGGCGACAATCGAGTGAGATGGTCGATTGATCAAGCAAGGCTGGGCGATCGATCGAGCATTGTTACCGATCGATCGATCGATCAGTATAAAATGGAGAGTTTGATATTTTGTGTCATTTTCGATTTATGGCATGAGTATATATGTTATACTATACTTTATCAGGAGAAATGTGATTATGAATGTTGTTAATAAGATATTGACATTTTATGTATATGTAGAGCCGTCACATACCACAGGACATCGAACAGGGTAAAAGTGATTGCTGGTGATAACTCTACCTCTTTTGGATCTTATCAGGTACGTGGGACGTACGAACATCTACATTGTCATTCATACATTATAATGTATTTTGTGAAGTGGAGTGAGTGAATACCAACGCATTGAGACGTGTTTGTGTATTGATGAGAGGCATGCCGTAATATAATATCTGAGATTCTTATATGGAGTTGAAATGCAATATACATTGGATACTCATATGATGGGATCATATGGAGCGTAATAACAATGTTATATGTGCTACTTACATAGGAATTGATATTATATGCAGCCTATGAATTGTGATGAGGAAATGGTATTCTCTGGCATGAGAGATGATGACATGTCATGACATATGCATTATATATATATTTGTTCGAAATTATATTATGCTTGAGTATGCTACAGGAACAACTCAAAGAACACGAGATACGAATTAGATACATGGAGTTTTTATAACTACTGTAGTAGTTATTTATTGTACTATTTGTTGCATCTATGTTGTTAAGAGATGATTTATAGTACACCGGTGTTCATGATGTTTTGTGGGTTGTTTTGTAGGGACTTTTTTGGGTGAGATAAGCCAAGATTGTGGGACCATTTCGCTGCTGCACTGATGATACTAGGGTAGTCGATTAGAGAATCAGGAAGTGTAAGGACCCTGATACCTCAAGTCCGGATTAAAAGCATAAGTAGAGCTAAGCATGCATAATTCAGAGAATAAAGTTCATGTTGATGCCTTGAGCTATTAGGATTACAGTCCCAAAATAAAATTCCAAAAAGGATTAATTACATTCCCACTAAATGAATGTTAATCCTATAGTTTTACACTACTCCTAGAGTAGAGACTATACAAAAGAATCCCATCATCCTATACCAATAGCACTCCTCACAAGCTCACCTCATCAACTCGGTCCTTAGCCCTTTATGCCAAAATGTACCTACAGGAACAACCCCAAAACCATGAGCATGTAACAAACCATATCCACAATAATATGATTGTAATATAAAAATGCATAAACCATAACTACAAACCACTTCCTGTATTTTAATACATTTAAATGCTCCATTTGGTTGTCCCTGTATCACAATCATAATCAATAGATTATAATACCATTAATGTATGTCATGGCATGCATCCATTCCATGAATACTGTTGATGAAAAATCCTTTACCGCAAGTGCACGGTGATCAAGTTTTAGTATAAAAGATGTCGAACCCACAGTGATTGAATATATAGTTAAATCTAAATACTGAATTAAAATAATCTTTGCTTTATTTAGAGAATCGAAAGGTTGAGAGTTTTATGCAAATAATAAAAATCACTTAACTAACAGTAATCAAATCTTGAGTTGGGGAGAAATCAATTAGAGACGAATCTAGGAGTACGATTTCACTTGTTCATCCACTACACTTATCATTCCTTGATTTCAATATTATGGATTTTCCTAGTTTACTAGCCGAGAATTCTTATTTATTTTCTACTCTCTCTCTCTCTCTCGAGTGTTAAGGAGAAGTAATCATCTAACATTAATCTTGATATCTCTCTCTAAGATCAATCATCAAACGATTGTAAATGCACAGTAATTCCTTTAACGACTTCTATGGAGTTATAGGCCTCTCGAACAATATAACTTCCACGATATGAATCATTTCTTTCCTATTCACAACCCCCTCTCTCGAGTGATCACTCGAGATAGATCACAAATATAATATCATTCAATCCATGGCCAGTAGATTAAAAGCATTAAGAACAGGGAAACACAAATAAACCATATGGAAATCCAAATACTTCAATCAATTCATAATAACCGTAGTTTCAAAACAAGCTACATCGTTCTCCTAGGAAAATAGAATTAGCTCATGCTAGAATGAATTAAACACATAGACATGTTTAAATAATCCATAAAAACAATAAAAGTTTAGAAATACAAAACAATTTAGAAGCTATTCTTCGTTCTCCGATGAACGCCTCAGTCTCGTGATGAAATCTCTACTTTTTGCTCCAAGCCGTCGTCGTTTTTTTTCTCCTTCTCCAACCCTAGCCTCTTCTCCTCTACGTCTGAATGTCTGTTTCTGAATGATTCCCATATTTCCTTGTTAATTTTCCTTTTAAGTCCCGTGCATCAGATAAGGAAAGCAGCAAAAATTTCCAAAACTCTTTTGGCGTAATTACGCCACTTAAACTGGCGTAGCTACGCCTGATGATGTGTTAAACACATGACTTCCCGCGTGACTGGCGAAATTATGCCTCAAAGTGGCGTAACTACGCCTAACAAAACTCTCAAAAGTCGTAGCCATGGCGTAGCTACGCCAAAAACTGGCGTAGTTACGCCAAATATATTTCTTCAAAAATGGAATTGCTGTAGCCTTGGTGTCTTTACGCCTGATAGTGGCGTAACTACGCCAAGTTCTTTGATGGAAACCTTGGAATTTTGACTTCGATTCATCCTTTCAATCCGCTCTTTGCACCCCTTTTAGTCAACAAATCACGTAGTTACCTGGATTCCTGCAAGACAAGACAGAACAAGACCAAAAGCGTAATTCTGATCAAAAACTAGCACTAAACATTGTAAAATAAGAGGAAATATAAGTGTATAAAATACAGTTATCAAACCCCCTAAACTTAAACTTTTGCTAGTCCCGAGCAAAACAAACAAAAAACAAAACAAAAACAAATCTGGAACGAAAACATACAAAACAAAGTTGTGAAACAATCCAATTGTGTAGGCCTCAGAAATACATGGTTTAAAATTCTCAATTCAAACATGCATATCGCTTACTCAAGAGTTCTCAAGTGTGTGTGTGTGTGTTACCATTTCCATTTAATCATTAACTCAAAACAATATTTACTCACACAAATCAATAGGACTTTGCAAGGTATATGTTCAATTTGCATTGTTCAAGAACGGAGTATAGCTTTGATAAATGCTAACAATGCATCAAGACTAGGTAATGAGATGCTCATATGTGAATGTCAAAACCATGTTTATTACAAGTGTTTCTCGAGTGTCCATAGGTCTACTATTCATAACCTTCTCCAATAGTATATTAGACAAATGTGACTTGGTCCATAGGTCTTAATAGGCTTGTAACGTTAGGCTTCGGCTCATGGCTTCAATAAAAGGAGAGAATATTCAAAACAAGAGAGTAAGTTAAATACAACCAAATTACGCACTCTCATTCCAATTTCGATTCCTTCTATTGGTGATTCATCATTTTTTTTTTATTTTCAATTCATCATCCTTTCTCATCATTCACCTCATTATTTTTTTTCATTCATTCAATTTTTTTCATTGTTACTCCACTTCTCATTTTCAATTATGAACATAGGAGATATTTGAACTTTTAAAGCACAATAGAAGCTTACTCACTTGAGGGTGAGAAATAGTATATAAGCTCTCAACAAGGTGGTTGATGTGGTATCTTGAAACGATGCCGAATGGGTTATTCATGTGCCTAAGCACATGCCATTCGATTTGTATTAAGCTCAAAAGGGTAACTAGGGATAAAATGATGTCATTTGGTGGCTTCAAAGGCTCAAACGATCAAAAATTGCCTAAATCATTCATAAGCCACATATGTTTGTATTTCGTCTCAAAGGTTACTATAGTAAGTTCTATACTACTCTCAATTCACAAATAACTTACATAATTTGACCAATGTGCTCAAATTGTATCTCAAAACCATGGTAATATCTGAAACAAACTTGAATGAGATTCTAAAAGATATTGCAAACAATTCAATCCTCATTCTTTTACATTTAAGCTCAAAGGGACTATTATGGCAAATTTCAATGAATAAAGGCCCAAATATTATCAAGAATCGCCTATATCATATTTGTGTTTGTTGAAATCAACATTGATTAATCAAATGGTCATGGTCTCTAGTGCATGAGTATGTGAGAAACTCAAGAGCAAAGTGAAACACGAAAATTTTAAAATTTTCACAAGTCAACTCAATTTTTCATCATTGGCCTCAACTGACTCGTAATACAACTTATGACACTCAAGACTCAATAGACTCTAATCAAAGACAAACCAAAAAAAAAACTAAAACAAAGCAGCAAGACACAACTGACCAAAAAAAAAACAAAAAAAAAAAAAGGAATCCAAGTAATTTGAGATAGTTCAAAGTACCCCCCCCCCCCCCCCCCCCCCCTAAACTTAGAAATGTGCATTGTCCTCAATGCATACAACATGAAAAATATATAGCATGATGCACATACCTAAGCGACGATCGTCAGTGGTCATCGTCATCCATATCATCTGGGGGCGGTTGTGGAAATGGTGGTGGTGGCTGGAAAGTCGGCGGCTGTGGAAACGCTCTTTGAGGGAACTCCTGGGCGAGGGCTGATGTGAAGTCCACTACAAAGTTCATGTATGTGTCCTGACGCTGCTGGAACGCCTTTTGGCGCTGCAGGTATGCCTCATGACTTTGGTGGAACTCTGCCCATCGATTAGCTTGAACCGCTACACACCAACCTTAGATAAAACAAAATCGAATTTTGTTGGATAAGCAAGAGCACCACTTAGCAACCCCTAAACTTGCTTCCTTGCACGAATGGACTCCAAAATCCTGCAATTAATCGACAAAATTATAGATTTTAGAGGTGGGATAGCTTAATCAAGAGGAATTGAAGAGAAAAGTTGGAAATTGAGGTTTTCGTGGCAGGAGGCGTGAGTTAGGGTTGAAGGGGAGTAGAGAATTCTGAAAATTTTTCTACAGAATTAGACTTAAAATGTGAAAGGCGTAATTACGCCGCATGAGAGGCGTAATTACGCCTATCACATGACTTTTATATTTTTTTTCCTGAAAAACGATAGGCGTAATTACGCCAAAAACAGGCGTAGTTACGCCTATGCTACGGCTTTCCAAAAATGAAAAAAAAATTTCGGGCGTATTTACGCCTGTAAAGGCGTAAATACGCTCCCTTTTTTTTATATAAAATAAATAAAATAAAATAAAGGATACAGAATTTGGGTTGCCTCCCAAAAATCGTTTAGTTTATAGTCCTCAGCCCGACTGTCTTCCATTCCTTCACTTAGGCTCGCTCAGATGAACCTTGTTCACGTTTCTTACTTCTTCCCCAAAATAATGCTTCAAACGCTGACCATTTGCTTGAAATGTTTGACCGTCGTTGCATTTCATTTCAATTGCTCCATATGGTGTCACTTTCTCAATGGTGAACGGCCCAGACCATCGTGACTTCAACTTTCCTGGGAACAGTCGGAGATGAGAGTTATAAAGAAGCACTTTCTGACCAGGAATGAACTCTCTTCTCATGATTTGCTTGTCATGCCAATTCTTCGTTCGCTCCTTATATATTTTAGCATTTTCATAAGCTTTATTGCGAAACTCATCCATTTTAGTGAGCTGTAGCAACCGTTGCTCACCAGCAGCCTTCAAATCAAAGTTCAACTTCTTTATGGCCTAGAAAGCCCGATGCTCCAACTCTACCGGTAAGTGGCATGCTTTCCCAAAGACAAGACGATATGGGGACATCCCTATGGGAGTTTTGAATGCAGTTCGGTATGCCCATAATGCATCATCCAATTTCAGAGCCCAATCCTTTCGGTTGATGCTGACAGTCTTTTCTAGAATTAGCTTAATTTCTCGGTTAGAAATTTCAGCTTGGCCATTTGTCTGTGGATGATAAGCCAATGCAATTTTATGCCTCACAGTGTATTTCGTAATCAAAGCGCTGAAGATCTTGTTACAGAAGTGGGTCCTTCATCACTTATAATCGTTCTCAGAGTGCCAAACCTTGTAAAAATGTTCTTTTGCACAAACTTAACAACAACACGAGCGTCATTAGTTGATATGGTGATGGCTTTAACCCACTTAGAAACATAATCCACTGCAAAATATATGACTGGCCACAAGATGGTGGAAAGGGGCCCATGAAATCAATACCCCATACATCAAAGATTTCTACTTCCAAGATATCTGGCAATGGCATCTCATGGCGTTTGGAAATATTACCAATGCGTTGACAACGATCACATGTATTTACCAAAATATAACTGTCTCGATGTAGCTCTGGCCAATAGAAACCTGATTGAAGAACTTTTGCTGCGGTCCTCGATGCTCCAAAATGTCCCCCATAAGGTGTTGAGTGACACTTTTCTAAAATCTCTTTTGCTTCCTCCTCAGTTACACATCGCCTGAAAATTTGATCTGCACAGCGTCTGAATACATATGGTTCATCCCAGTAATAATTCTTGACGTCGTGAAAGAACTTTTTCCTTTGCTGATAATTGAGGTCTGGAGGCAATATACCACACGACAAATAGTTAGCAAAATCAGCAAACCACGGGGTTTTAGTACCTACCTCAAAGAGATGTTCATAAGGAAAATTCTCTTGTATGACTCCACGATCCATTTGATCCTCCAACTCCAGACGAGATAGGTGAGATGTGTTACTTGGTTCTCACTACCCTTTTTATCCAAGATCTCGAAATCAAACTCTTGTAGCAATAAAATCCATTGAATCAACCAGGGTTTCGCATCCTTCTTTGCAAAAAGATAACAAATAGCTGCGTGATCTGTGTAAACTATGACCTTTGTCCCAATCAGATATGCTCTAAACTTGTCGAATGCAAACACCACAGCTAACATCTCTTTCTCAGTGGTGGTGTAATGCTGTTGGGCTCCATCAAGAGTTCTACTTGCATAGTAAATTGCCCTAAAAATCTTGTCTTTCTTTTGCCCCAATACTGCTCCAACAACATAGTTGCTGGCATCACACATTAAAACAAATGGCTTCTTCCAGTCCGGCACTATGATAATCGGTGCTGATATGAGTGCTTTCTTTAACCTGTCAAATGCCTGCAAACACGAATCATCAAAGACAAAAGGTGAGTCTTTTTCTAACAAGTTACATAGTGGCTTAGCTATTTTAGAAAAATCTTTAATAAAACGACAATAAAACCCGGCATGTCCAAGGAAGCTCCTAATAGCCTTCTCATTGTTCGGAGGTGGAAGCTTTTCAATTGCAACCACTTTTGCTCGATCCACTTCAAGTCCTTGAGATGACACCTTATGGACAAGGACAATACCCTCTTGCACCATACAGTGACATTTCTCCCAATTTAACACAAGGTTCTTTTCTTGGCAACGCTGTAACACAAGAGACAGGTTATGCAAACAATGGTCAAAAGAGGAACCAAATACTGAAAAGTCGTCCATGAAGACTTCTAGGATCTCCTCCACCATATCTGAAAATATAGGCATCATGCACCGTTGAAAGGTAGCAGGTGCGTTGCATAAACCAAAAGGCATTCTTCTAAAGGCAAAAGTTCCATATGGACAAGTAAATGTTGTCTTCTCTTGATCCTCGGGGTCTATGGCAATTTGATTGTACCCTGAATAGCCATCTAAGAAACAGTAATAACAATAACCGGCTAACCTGTCGAGCATCTGATCAATAAATGGAAGAGGGAAGTGGTCCTTCCTTGTGGCCTTGTTGAGTTTCCTATAGTCAATGCAAACTCGCCACCCCGTCACAGTTCGAGTTAAGATCAACTCATTATTTTCATTTCTTACGACTGTCATTCCTCCTTTCTTTGGCACAACCTGTACTGGGGATACCCATGCACTATCTGAAATAGCATAAATAATCCCAGCATTTAACAATTTAAGCACTTCTGCTTTTACTACCTCTTTCATTGCTGGATTCAACCGCCTTTGATGATCAATGGAGGGAACGAATGACTCCTCCATAAGTATTTTATGCATGCATAAAGACGGGCTAATCCCCTTTATATCAGAAATTGACCAACCCAAAGCAGATTTAAATGTCCTCAAAACACGTAATAATTTATCTTTCTCTACAGAACAAAGAGATGAAGATATAATTACCGGGTATGTCGAATTCTCACCCAAGAAGGCATAAGTAAGGTGGGTAGGTAGTTCTTTCAATTCCGAGCTCGCCTTCGTAACTTCTTTGACTGATGTATCTTGTACATCTTCCTCTGTTCTAGCAGTGTTGTTCTCCTTATGCAAGCTCTTAAGTGCTTCAACTTGCTCAGAAAGATCAGATTCAGTTGCATCTACTTGCATAATGGAGTTGACCATGCAGTTCTCCAACGGATCCTCAGGTATTGTTCCTACTTCAAAGTTATGCTCACATGAGTCAATGACATCCAAAAACTTGCCAGTGCTTACCTCATCAAGTCCCTTGAGGGCCTTGTAAATATTAAACATGACTTCTTCGCCTCCAACTCTGAATGATAGTTCTCCTCTTTGAACATCTATAATTGCCCTGCCTGTTGCTAAGAATGGTCTCCCCAAAATTAATGGAACATCTCCATCTTCTTCCATGTCTAGAACCACAAAATCTGCAGGGAAAATAAATTTGTCCACCTAAACGAGTACATCTTCAATTATCCCTCGAGGATATGTAAGAGACCTATCCGCCAATTGCAAGGTGATGGTAGTAGGCTGTACTTCTCCAAACCCTAAACTCCTGAAAACAGATAAATGCATTAAATTAATACTTGCACCTAAATCACATAATGCCTTATTAAATGTAGAACTACCAATAATACAAGGAATAGTAAAACTCCCTGGATCTTTTAATTTTTGTGGTAGCTTCTTCTGGAGAATAGCACTACATTCTTCTGTGAGATTCACAGTCTCATTCCTCAAGCTTTCTCTTCCGTACCATTAGGTCCTTCATGAACTTTGGATAATTAGGCATTTGTTGCAACGCATCAGCAAATAGAATGTTGATGTGGATTTTCTTGAAAATCTCCAAGAATTTTGCAACTGGTCATCTATGGCCTTTTTACAGAAGCGTTGAGGATATGGAAGTGTAGGCTTGAACATATGAATCTTTTCAGGTAGCGTGACTTGCTTCTCCTTTTCAACTTCCTTAGGGATTTCAACCTGAATTTGAGTTCCCTCAACTGATGGTTCATCAACCTGTGCTGGTTCTACATCCCCAACTTCCTTGCCATTTCTCAATGTCACGGCCTTGCACTGCTTCTTTTGGGTTCACTTCAGTGTTGCTAGGAAATGTTCCTCTTTGTTGGTTGTTCATGGCATTAGCAAGCTGCCCAATTTGAACCTCAAGAGACTTCATCGTAGCACCCATGTTATTCATGTGACCCTCAATCATATCAAGCCTTGACTCATTCTTCTTAAGCCTCAATGCTGAGCTTTGAACAAAATTACCCACCAAATCTTCAAATGATGGTTTACCTTCATTCTTTTGTGGAGCATATCCAGGTGGTGGAGTCAGGGCATTATTGTTGTTAGCATATGAAAGCTTATCATTATTTGCGGAACCCTTGTTGGTACTGATTGCCTTGGTAGTTGTTATTGTTGTTGGGATACCGATTATTTATGAACTGAGCTTGTTCTTGGTCTGCTTCCCTTGACAACTCAATTCCAACTGCAGCTGCAGCTGATTCAATAGTGGGTTGTGCTCATTGCTTGGTCAGAGCTGCTACCTGCGTGGTTAGTGATGATAATTGTGCAGAAAGTGTACTAAAGTGATCAACCTCATACATACCTATGGGTTTCCTTACCATTGCGCGCTCACTGGGCCATTGGAAACTGTTGGCTGACATATCCTCAAGTAATTCAAAAGCAGCATCTGCAGTCTTAGAAAATAGTGTTCCTCCTGCTGCAGCATCCACAATGATCCTAGTTGGCCCATTCAACCCATTGTAAAATACTGAATTTGCACCCAATTCTCATAGTTGTGTTGTGGGCACCTCCTCAATAAATCATTAAATCGCTCCCATGACTCATATAGTTGTTCAGAATCAATTTGTCTGAACGTACTGATTTCAGTTCTCAGTTGAGCTGACTTAGCTGGTGGAAAGAACTTTGAGAGAAATTTCGATGACATGTCCGCCCATGTGCATATACCACCATCTGGAAGAGATTGTAACCAACTCCTTGCATGGTCCCTGTGATGTCCCCGAAATGATTAATTGCAATTAAGGCATTAATTATGTTTATATGATGAATTATGTGGTAATTGATTTATGTGTTGGGTAATAAGATGTTAACATGATTTAATTGTGTTGATTATTAAATATGAGGAAGATGTGAATTTAGAGGAAGTTGGTTGCATTTTATTAAATGCTTATAAAATACCATGTTTGGGTATTTTATACATCATGTTAACTTTGGGGTGCAATTTTATATTAACCTTTATAACCCTCTTTCCCCACTATACCCACTTACTTTACAATCACTTTTAAACCCCCCAAATTCATCCCCAACCCTAACCCATCTCACATTGGCTAAAGTGGAAGGAGAAATCTTCACAAAACCTTTGTTTGTGAGATTTATTGTAGGATTTGGAGTCCCTAAGAGGTATGGAACCCTTCCTAAAGTTTTTATGATGTTTGGTGTTGAAATGGGTTAGTTTTTGATGTTTTTATGTGGGTTGTTTTGCGGTATATGTTATTTATGGTTGGGGTATGATTTTTGAAGTGTTTTATGTGGGTCTTTGTGAGTTATGATGATATTGATGTTGTAGGGAAGTTTGGGTTTGTAAGGAATGAAGTGGAGCTTGAAAAATGCTCAAAAATGGCGATTTTTCGTGGTTCAGTACTCGGCGATCGATCGCCCGTTTTTGGCGATCGATCGCGAGCCTCCAGTGCGCGCCAGTAGCATTTGGCGATCGATCGCCACTTTTGGGCGATCGATCGGCGAGCTGGCGATCGATCGCGCCAAAAGTGGCGATCGATCGCCGAAGACTCAGAATTTCAGCAACGGGCAGTGTGATCTCGCGATCGATCGGGACAACCCAGCGATCGATCGCGAGCCACATAAATATGTGTTTTTGATGTTTTTGTGGGGTTTTTGGATATTGGACTATGATTAGCTTCTAAAATCGATTTGTATGGTTATGTAGAACCATCCCAGGTACCCACAACGTCCAGGAGATAAAGTTCTCCAACTTCTCCACTTTTGGAAATTAAGGTACGTAAGAAACGTACGGGCATCGGACAGTAAACCATATTCCTACCTATGATGTTTATGATGATAATTATGATAAGTAAGCTTATGATGATGATGTTTGTGATGATGATTATGATAAGTAAGTTTATGATGATGATGTTTATGATGATGATTATGATAAGTAAGTTTATGATGATGATGATTATGATAAGTAAGTTTATGATGATGATGTTTACGATGATGGTTTTGATAAGTAAGTTTATGATGATGATGTTTATAATGATGATTGCGATAAGTAAGGTTATGATAATGTTTATACGGTGTTTATTTAATGATACGATGTATATGATTGGGTAAGATGCCCATGTGGTAAGATGCCACCCGATGTAAATGATTGGGTAAGATGCCCATGTGGTAAGATGCCACCCGATGTATATGAATGGGCAAGATGCCCATGTGGTAAGATGCCACACGATGTTTATGATATGGTAAGACGCCATACGATTGGGTAAGATGCCCATGTGGTAAGATGCTACACGATGTTTATGTTATGGTAAGATGCCATACAATGGGGTAAGATGCCCTTATACATGAATGAGAATCAGGGACAACAAAAGAAGTTAGAGAACGACCAATAAATTTTACTTAACTAAGATGTTATGCAGTTACTGTTATGCCTCTTATTATGATGTTAAGTAAATATTTGTATGCTCACGATGCGTTGTCTCTGTAGGTACACTTTTGGACTAAAGGACTAAGGGCCGGGTTGAGGCAGTGAGCTATGAGGAGCATGAAAGAAGTTATGATACAGGATTTTTGGATAGTTTCTACTCTAGGAGTAGTATAATTCTATCGCCTTAACATTCATTTGAGAATGTAATTAATTAAGTTTTGAAATTTTATTTTTGGCCTGTAACTCTATTAGCTCAAAGCTACAACCGGAACCCTAAGATGATATGAATGCATGATTAGTCCATAATATGTGTTTATAATGACGTTAAGGTAGGAAGACCCTACATTCTAAGATGATATGAATGCATGATTAGTCCATAATATGTGTTTATAATGACGTTAAGGTAGGAAGACCCTACAGTCCCTAAGAGAGAAAGGGAACAAGCGCAGTCTCACAGTGTCTTCTGGAACACTATTCATTTTGACAATATCAGCTATCTCAAAAAATATCCTCAGATGTAAGTTGGGGTCTTCAACAGCAGAACCACCAAACAGATTCTGATGCACCATACTTATAGGCTTAAGTTCAAAGTTGTTGGCTTTGATAGTCTGGCGAGCGATCCCAGACACGACACATGCACCAATGCATCCAATATACATATGCAACCGTAATGCATAACCAAATCCATGTATGCAACCATGATACATAATCAAATCCATGTATGCAACCATAATGCATAACCAAATTCAATGAGTAAAATGCATTTACCGTCCGATGCCCGTACGTCTCACTACGTACCTTTCTTCCAAAAGTGGAGATGTCGTAGGACTTTATCTCCTTTGTTGTGTTGCCACCTAGGAAGGCTCTACACAACCACACAATCCAATATTAGAAGCCAATTTATAAACCAATACCAAAAATCCCATCAATTAAACCAAGAAAATAGTTTTCAGCAACATCGCTCTACCGATCGATCGGTCCAAGCTACTGATCGATCGCTAAACATCCGAATTTTTGAATTTAGCTACGGCCTTTCACCGATCGATCGATCCAAGCTACCGATCGATCGCTAGCCACCCACTGATCGATCGGTCGCTCTTACCGATCGATCGATAAATACAGAAATATTTACCCATCGCTATACACTTGCACCGATCGATCGCTACAATGCTACCGATCGATCGGTCACTGCAATATTTTCAGAAAAACTCCATTTTTGAGCATAAAACCATACCATACACTCCAAACCAACAATAATCTTCAACCCAGCCATAACATGTACCTCATAACACAACATATAAAACACACAACTACCACATACAAAAACATCAACCCACCAAATCATTTTCCCCCAAATCCATAAACCCATTTCATTTCAAAACATAATGAAATCATACTAGGAAGGATCCATACCACTTGAAGCTTCAACAACTAGCAAGAATCAAGTAACCAAAGTTCTCCCTTCCTTCTTCCTCTTGACCGATGAAAATGGGGATGGGGAGAGGGTTTTGAGTGTTGGATGAAAAGTGAGCGGTGGAGGAGAGAGTAAGGAGTGTAGGGGTTTTAATAAAAATGCATCCAATTAATTAGCATGATGTATAAAATATCCCAACATGATATTTTAAAAGTATTTTCCAAAAACAAATGCACCAAAACTCAATTAAACATGCTTTATCAAGATAATTAATATCCAATTTAAATAAACCATGCCAAAATCCCATTTTCCCCAACATGCATCACAAGCAGGTCATGCCCACCACATGACTAAGCATTTCACCAAAATAATTAATTCAACACCAAGTTAATTAATACCCTAATTAACACATATACATAATTAATGCCAAAATGCACTTAATTATTTCGGGGATATCACAATACTCCCCTACTTATAAGATTTCATCCTCGAAATCGCATGCACTTACCATCCGAAACAAAACATAATTCACATACCCGAAAATAGTTACGGGCAGTGCTGAACCATATGCCGCTCCGTCTCCCACGTGGCCTCCTCGACACCCCTGCGATCCCACTGAACCTTGACCATCGGTATCACCTTGTTCCGAAGTCTGCGATAAGCTCTATCCAGAATCCTGACTGGCCGTTCCACGTAGGACATATCAGAATCTAACTGAACCTCTGAAGGCTGCAATACATGTGATGGATCCGACTCATACTTCCGCAACATGGATACATGGAACACGTCATGAATACCAGACAATGACGGTGGCAAAGCCAGGCGGTAAGCCAAAGTACCAATGCGCTGTAAGATCTCAAACGGTTCCACATACCTCGGAGATAATTTCCCGCGCATTCCAAATCGTACTACACCTCTGAAAGGTGAGATCTTCAAAAAGACCTTATCTCCCAATTGGAATTACAATGGTCGATGCCGTTTATTTGCATAGGCTGCCTGCCTATCCTGGGCTGTCTTCATTTTCTGTCGGATAACATTTATCTTCTCCTCCATCTCCCGGATCAATTTGGGTCCTCCGACCGATTTGCTAGTCAAGTCATCTCAGTACAATGGTGACCTACAACGTCGACCATATAGAGCCTCGAATGGAGCTATCTGAATGCTCGCCTGATAGCTATTATTGTACGAGAACTCTACCAAAGCCAATGAATCCTGCCACGAAGTATCAAACTCCAACACACATGCCCGTAACATGTCCTCGAGCGTCTGTATAGTACGTTTGGTCTATCCGTCCGTTTGGGGATGATATGCCGTGCTCAATCGCAACTCAGTACCCAAAGCTGACTGAAGGCCTCCCCAAAAGTGAGATGTAAATCGTGGATCTCGGTCAGACACGATAGAAACTAGAATCCCGCACAGTCTCACTACATCCCGGACGTACAACTGAGCCATCCTCAAGTATGTGTATATCATACTATACGGAATAAAGTGAGCTACCTTCGTCAGCCTATCCACGATCACCCAGATCGCATCAAATCCTGAAGCAGTCCTCGGCAAGTGGGTTACGAAGTCCATAGATATATGTTCCCACTTCCATTCCGGTATTTTCAAGCTCTTCAATTCGCCACCAGGCCTCTGCCTCTCTGCCTTAACCTGCTGACAGATCAAACACTTCTTAACAAAAGTGATAACATCACGCTTCATCCATTTCCACCAAAATTGTCACACAAGTCCTTGTACATCTTCCTCCCGCCTGGGCGGATACTAAGCCTGCTGCTATGAGCTCGTTGTAAGATCCCTCGACGCAACTCCAACGTACTTGGAACTACCCAATGGTTACCCAATCTCAAAGAATCGTCCTCAGCCACTCTGAACATCGATGGCTGTCCACAAAGTACCAATGATAACCATCTTTGAATCTCATCATCTGTCTTCTGAGCTCTCCTGATATTCTCATAAATATCCAGCTCTTCCAATAAAGTTGATACACGTACCGGTGATGTATCCACATCGAAGTCATAGCCCAGATGACAGTAAGAAGTCATTATAGGCGATAGATGTATGACGTCCTCAGCAGTACACTTCACCTTCTGACTCAAGGCGTCTGCTGTCAAGTTCGCCTTTCCAGGATGGTACTCTATTTCACAATCATAGTCCTTGAGTAAGTCCATCCATCTCATCTGTCTCATATTCAGCTTCGCCTGAGTAAATAGAAACTTCAGGCTCTTGTGATCCGTATAAATGGTAAACGATGTACCATAGAAGTAATGCCGCAAAATCTTCAAGGCAAAAATGATAGCCGCCAACTCCAAGTCATGGACCGGATATCTGGTCTCAGGCGGCTTCAACTGTCTTGATGCATAAGCTACCACATGCTTATCTTGCATCATCACGCATCCAAACCTTGTAGTGATGCATCAGCGTACCGAACAAACCTCTTGTTCTCCATAGGAATCACCAATACAGGTGTTGTTGTCAACCGGTGCTTCAGCTCCTGGAAGCTCTGCTCACAAGCCTCAGACCAATAGAATGGTACTCCCTTCTGAGTCAACTGTGTCAAAGGCTTAGCAATCTTTGAGAATCCCTCGACGAAACGTCGGTAATAACCAGCTAAACCAAGGAAACTCCGTATCTCGGGCACCATAATGTAAGGACCCCCGTGCCCTTAGCTCGTTATTAGTGTATTAATCCAACCATTTCAGTGCATATAATCGTATACATAGGGGAAATACACTTGTCGCCATAGCATATCACGCCAATAATAAAATTCCTTTACATTATTCCATATGATGTTTAGTTCCCCTATCCACATCCACATACATATCATGCATCATGATAATACACTAACATGTTCTCCATTCATTTAGCAATTCAATAAATAATTGCATGCAACTCATAATGAAGAGAGAAAGGCCATTGTCTTCTTTATACAATCCATATACACATGATAGTGCTCACATACGAGCATCGAATAAGTATATGTGTATCAATGTATAAAACGTCATGCTCAATACCGCCACTAGAACTTCGATCACTGGAATCACCTCCACTCCCTAGCTCGAGTTCAACTCCAAAGCCATCGATGTACCTAATCACCTGCCCCAACAGAGACAGCCCCCACACGGGGTGAGCATACCAATATCCCAAATCCAATAAACACAACAATACAATTCATAATTTACAACAATGTAAATGCTATGAAATACAAAATATACTCCCTGGATGGTATCATCCTCATCCGGGGTTTCCTGTACTGTCCCTGTTCTCAAAACACTGAAACCATCAAATTCCCAAATGCCAGTTAATCATTACATTGATTAACAATTCCATGAGCCATATGCCAATATCATAATCGATAACATCAAATCATTAAACAATGATTATAGAAAATCCATGTTTCTCACTTATGGTTTCATAGCTCTATTTCATTGCTCGCTCTACAATAGCGGCATTCCATTTCCACGCATGCTCAATGGCAGTGGCGTCGTAATCGATGTTCGCTCAAAAGCGACAACATCCAATCATTGCTCGCTCAAAGGCGGCACCATATGATTCACAATGCATATATGTTCGTTTGTAGAAATTACCATACACCATGCAATTCCAATATCCATTCATTGCTAATATCATATATCATGCATTTCTACACACATTCATTTCAATACAGTGTACCAAGCATTCAACAATTGCAATTATATAAAAGGGCTATGCTCGTACGTCATACGTACCTTATGATTCCGTAGTTCAAGTCCAAACCTTGCCTTGGTCCCGTGACCGATGAATTATATGCTAAACACGATAATAATCCACAATTAATCTCAAGCATGCAACCACGTGCCCAAGCACATTCACAAACCCCAAATATATCGTCATCCATGACGATTAACCATTTTAAAAGGCCCCGGGTGAAGCATGCATCGAAAACTCAACACGAAATAATTCCCCAAAATAAGGCATTGGCGATCGATCGCATGATTTCAGGCGATCGATCGCCTCGCGAAAATAGGAACAGGCGATCGATCGCTCCTTTTCAGGCGATCGGTCGCCTCTTAGTGAAAATGGCACTGCCTCATGGCGATCGATCGCTTCATTTGAGGCGGTCGATCGCCTCACTGTTCATCTTCCTGAAATTTTCAACAACGTCGCGGCGATCGATCGCCCCGCCCTAGGGATCGATCGCCTCGACCTGTAACAGCAAAAAATTGCATTTTTCTTGCAAAATTTTGCCCAACAACAATCCTCACACCCCTTACAACATTAAACCTCAAAGTAAACACCATAAAAACTCCTCAAACCAACCAACCCAAAATTCTTTAAAATTCCAAAACTCAAACCCAACTCATAATACAACTAAACCACACAAAACCACATTCAAATCGAAGACAAATACGAGGGGATGGATAATACCTTATTATCTTCGAGAAATCCGGCTCCTAGGACGAGCCTCCAATGATTTTTGACCATCAAAGGGAAAGGGGAAGGGTTTGGGGTGAGAGAGTGGCGTGAGGGAGAGGAGAGGAGAGGAATGGATTCCGAATGACGGAATCCCGAGTCCAACTGGTATATATAGCAAAAATGCCCCAAAATACCAATACCTCCACAAATACATCATGATTCATTAAAAATCATCTGTTTTCAAAAACTCTCTCTCCAACATCAAATCCCCATACATGCCCCAACATAAGGCACCCCGGACTCCAAGTCCCACTAAAAACCCAACTCAAAGGTTTTCCACCAAAATGAGGATACAATCTCAACCTTTGGATCCAACGGTTCCAAATGCCCGATTTAACAACATCGGGAGACCCAACACCGTAATTAATTCCTAATTGCCACAATTAAAAATCCATCAAGGATTAATACCACACCGGAGTTAACACCATTAATCCCCGGACATCACAATTATCCCCCACTAATAAAATTTCATCCCCAAAATCGCACCGGTGTACTCCACGTAACACCAGGACTACACAAACAAAACAAAGCCATGACCCCGATTCTGAACCACCTTAGAATCGAATTAACAACTGCGAGAATACCAGTCTCGCACCAAGCCCTAAAATAGAGCAAACGCCAAAATCCATACAAACCCAAAAATAACAACATACCTCGATGTGAATCGTCCCAGAAGTCAGTCCACCACGATTACAAATCAACCAAATCTCCCTTGGTTCTGACATAGATGTCACTCCGTGATATTCACCACTTGCCCACGATGCTTGACACGCATCGTCAAGATGGGGACCACTAGTATACAACAGTATACTCACAGAAAATACGGCTTTCGCTTCCCAGTCCATCTCCTCCAAAGGAGTAGTTGCACCGTTCGTGACACGGATTGGGCAACCCACAGTCACCGATCCACGCAAAGCACATCTCCAAAGATGTTTACACCGGTGTGTTCCAAGAAATTATATCTTGGTCCCGACACACCATCAAGACTTCACAAAGTCTCAAGTTCCACAGAGGTCATGCAAGACAATCAATTGCATTCCCGCCACGCGTGTCAACCACGACACCAAACAAATCCGAGTCCTGGCCACCCCTCTTTTATCCTGGGATTCAACAATCCTAGAACAGGGAGGCTATCGAATCGACCAGTAAGAATTACCACGGTCCTAAAACACGACAAGTCCTCACAAGGGAAGTCAAACGGACCTCACGATAATTCTTCAGATTACATTGTGCCATCGAGATTACCAATCTCAAATTGTCCCAATCTCCCACCGGAGATTCATCAAACCAAGCACACTAAACCGACGTTCAATAAGGAACGAAATAAAGTTGGCATTCGTATACACACACGACATACATGTCCATACACCAACACAACATGCATACATAATGCAATGGACTCATGTATCTCCAATCATACCCAAAGTCCCAAAACTTACTGCCAAACCTCGATTATTCTCACTCCACGGAGAATAGTGGTTGACAGACCAAAACCAAAGGGTGTGATTCAACATCAGCACCATACAACCAAAGTAACGAATCTCCCAAAAGATTCAACCGGCAGGTATATCAATATCGTATTTCCCACAAGGATAGTGTCATGAATCCATGACCCTCCAACCTCGAACCACCGTCCGGAAAACTGGATATACACATACCAACATATATCTCGGAGCCAAAATATGCAACTGGTTCAGAATAGTGCATCGAAGCCACTATTACCAAATTAAAGCCCGTATACGCCATGTATACTCATCCTGAAGAGGCTCTGTACTAATACCATAGTACTACACAAACTCGAGTATTACCCCGGAGACGTCTCCTCGAACGTCTCACCGGAAGTACGAAGCCATCACCTAGTCCAACACTAGTAGGGCTTACCCCGGTTGATTCTCAATCAACCCTCAACCAATACCGGATGCCTCCATGACAGTATATTCCAACTCTCCCCAAGAGATAAAATCAATATAGTAGTGTTACCCACTAGCTATATCTCACAGATACAATTGTGATCCCCGTTGCATTCCATATGCAAGGATGCTCAACCAGAGCTAACAACGACTTGTCGACACTCGCGTTGGCATCCCAACAGAATTGAGCTGTCCAGTACAAGTCCCTCCAAAATACTTGGCGTATGAACGTCCCCGTGACGTATTCCCTGCCTCAATTAACATGCCACATAGAGACTTCAAGAGTCTACCAAAAGTCATCATCGTATCATCATACGATTCACTGAACTTGAATCCAACGAGCAGTATAACGGCTATAACAAGCACGCTAGAGCACTACAACAATACCTGGCTAACGATCCGCTGGCCCCATAGGTTCATACCAACTTATCAACGTGACACACGTCCCATTCCGGTATACCATACCGTACTAACCATTGGAGTTGTGGGTCATCACCCCACATATCTCTAAACACCAAAGCACAATGGACAATCCGGTGTCCTTGCTCAACTACGATGCAATCCTAATCCATTAGGACTTATCCCACACCCTCAGGGTGGGTGTAACCATGACTACCACACATCACAATGACAAGCGAGTAGTTTCCTCAATGACTACTCTTACCACCAATCACTTGGCGTTAGTCATCCCAATGAGTATACCCAAAGGTATCACTACTCGAAAATATTTACTTCTATTACATGATGCGGTACTCTCACCGGTACAATGCCTCCAATAATCCATCGAGCAAATTGCTCGGCGTAACGGTCTTTTCAACTAGTGACCCAGACACTACATGTGCTCACCATTGGCACTCAAACCACACGACTAAATACATAAACGTAAATGTATTAATCATCGAAACGATGCTACACGTCTATATAGACATCCACTATGTCTTCGTCATCTAGTGACGGTACCCGTCAACATATGACATTCAATAAAACATCGTCAACCCGTGACAGTACGTGTCGAAACACGACGGTATATGTATATCAATGCATATCATCCACAAATAATGCTAATAAAACAGCAATAAACCATACCTCATCGCTAATGAGATAGCGGCATACCTGTCTCCGTCATCCGACAGTGGTACGCAATCAGCACCCATCGCTCGCAGACGGCATAATCCAGTGCTACGTACATAGCGGTATAACCCCATCGCTATAGAATCAGCGGAATGATCCCTCATCATAGAGTCAGCGGCATGAAATATCGCTATAGATATCTGGCGGCATGAACCATCGCCATAGATGTAGCGGAATGTGCCATCGCTATGAATACCCGGCGGCATGAACCATCGCCAATAGAATAGCGGAATGAACAATCGCTATGAACACCCGCGGCGTAAACCATCGCCAATAGAATAACGGAATGAACCATCGCTATGAATATCCGGCGGCATAAACCATCGCCAATAGAATAGCGGAATGAGCCATCGCTATGAATATTCGGCGGCATAAACCATCGCCAATAGAATAGCGGAATGAGCCATCGCTATGAATATCCGGTGGCATAAACCATCGCCAATAGAATAGCGGAATGAACCATCGCTATGAACACCCGGCGGCATAAACCATCGCCAATAGAATAGCAGAATGAACCATTGCTATGAACACCCGGCGGCATAAACCATCGCCAATAGAATAGCGGAATGAACCATCGCTATGAATATCCGGCGGCATAAACCATTGCCAATAGAATAGCGGAATGAACCATCGCTATGAACACCCGGTGGCATAAACCATCGCCAATAGAATAGCGGAATGAACCATCGCTATGAATATCCGGCGGCATAAACCATCGCCAATAGAATCGCCGGTCCCTAGTCATTGTTACGGTAGTGTATTTTAATGCCCCTCGCTCAAATGCAACATGCGGTACTCCCACCCCTCGCTTTACATATAGGCGGCATAGAATAACCTCGCTTTAATGAACATGCGGCGCTCCCACCCCTCGCTTCACATTTTAGTGGCAAATATTCTTTCCTCGCCTCATATGATAACCACGCTTCAATGTGACATGCGGCGCTCCCACCCCTCGCTTCACATTTTAGCGGCACAAAACAAATAAATAGCGGTAAGCATTTAAAATCATCACTCATCCATAACAATGACTCATGGGATATTCACCAAGTATTCCATCTATACCTGCAACACAAAGCATATTCCATATCCCAACATACATCATCATGAGTGTATTTTAATGCACCTCGCTCAAATGCGACATGCGGCACTCCCACCCCTCGCTTCAACATTTGGCGGCAGAGCATTAAAATCATCACTTCATTGTACACATGCAACCACAATGCATAATCCATGATGTATATAAAACGCAGGTTACCGTTTCGTGTTTTTCAACCCTGGCCTTAGCCTTTCGTGTCATAGTGTTCCTACAGGAACAATCTCAAACCATGAGCATACGATAATCCATATTCACCACAATATGATTATAATGAGTAAATGCATAAACTATGAGTACAAAGTACTTCCCGTATCCCAATGCATTTCAAAATGCTCCATTTGGTTGTCCCTGTGTCACAACTCACAATCATAATTAACAGGTTATATTATGATTCTATAAATGTCATGACATATAATCGTTTCACTATGATCACATATCACAAATGCACATAAGAAAAATAGTTGTCACAAACACTAACTACTATCATGCATAAATATGTGCTACCCATCCCTATCAGCATGTTCCAGGCCTTCAACAGCCCCAAAGAGCTAACCTGGCTCTGATACCACTAATGTAAGGACCCCCGTGCCCTTAGCCCGTTATTAGTGTATTAATCCAAGCATTTCAGTGCATATAATCGTATACATAGGGGAAATACACTTGTCGCCATAGCATATCATGCCAATAATAAAATTCCTTTACATTATTCCATATGATGTTTAGTTCCCCTATCCACATCCACATACATATCATGCATCATGATAATACACTAACATGTTCTCCATTCATTTAGCAATTCAATAAATAATTGCATGCAACTCATAATGAAGAGAGAAAGGCCATTGTCTTCTTTATACAATCCATATACACATGATAGTGCTCACATACGAGCATCGAATAAGTATATGTGTATCAATGTATAAAACGTCGCGCTCAATACCGTCACTGGTACTTCGATCCCTGGAATCACCTCCACTCCATAGCTTGAGTTCAACTCCAAAGCCATCGATGTACCTAATTACCTGCCCCAACAGAGACAGCCCCCACACTGGGTGAGCATACCAATATCCCAAATCCAATAACCACAACAATACAATTCATAATTTACAACAATGTAAATGCTATGAAATATAAAATATAATCCCTGGATGGTATCATCCTCATCCGGGGTTTCCTGTACTGTCCCTGTTCTCAAAACACTGAAACCATCAAATTCCCAAATGCCAGTTAATCATTACATTGATTAACAATTCCATGAGCCATATGCCAATATCATAATCGATAACATCAAATCATTAAACAATGATTATAGACAATCCATGTTCTCACTTATGGTTTCATAGCTCTATTTCATTGCTCGCTCTACAATAGCGGCATTCCATTGCCACGCATGCTCAATGGCAGTGGCGTCGTAATCGATGTTCGCTCAAAAGCGACAACATCCAATCATTGCTCGCTCAAAGGCGGCACAATATGATTCACAATGCATATATGTCCGTTTGTAGAAATTACCATACACCATGCAATTCCAATATCCATTCATTGCTAATATCATATATCATGCATTTCTACACACATTCATTTCAATACACTGTACCAAGCATTCAACAATTGCAATTATATAAAAGGGCTATGCTCGTACGTTATACGTACCTTATGATTCCGTAGTTCAAGTCCAAACCTTGCCTTGGTCCCATGACCGATGAATTATATGCTAAACAAGATAATAATCCACAATTAATCTCAAGCATGCAACCACGTGCCCAAGCACGTTCACAAACCCCAAATATATCGTCATCAATGACGATTAACCATTTTAAATGGCCCCGGGCGAAGCATGCATCGAAAACTCAACACGAAATAAATCCCCAAAATAAGGCATTGGCGATCGATCGCATGATTTCAGGCGATCGATCGCCTCGCGAAAATAGGAACAGGCGATCAATCGCTCATTTTCAGGCGATCGGTCGCCTCTTAGTGAAAATGGCCACTGCCTCATGGCGATCGATCGCTTCATTTGAGGCGGTCGATCGTCTCACTGTTCATCTTCCTGAAATTTTCAACAACGTCGCGGCGATCGATCGCCCCGCCCTAGGGATCGATCGCCTCGACCTGTAACAGCCAAAAATGGCATTTTTCTTGCAAAATTTTGCCCAACAACAATCCTCACACCCCTTACAACATTAAACCTCAAAGTAAACACCATAAAAACTCCTCAAACCAACCAACCCAAAATTCTTTAAAATTCCAAAACTCAAACCCAACTCATAATACAACTAAACCACACAAAACCACATTCAAATCGAAGACAAATACGAGGGGATGGATAATACCTTATTATCTTCGAGAAATCCGGCTCCTAGGACGAGCCTCCAACGATTTTTGCCCATCAAAGGGAAAGGGGAAGGGTTTGGGGTGAGAGAGTGGCGTGAGGGAGAGGAGAGGAGAGGAATGGATTCCGAATGACGGAATCCCGAGTCCAACTGGTATATATAGCAAAAATGCCCCAAAATACCAATACCTCCACAAATACATCATGATTCATTAAAAATCATCTGTTTTCAAAAAATCTCTCTCCAACATCAAATCCCCATACAGGCCCCAACATAAGGCACCCCGGACTCCAAGTCCCACTAAAAACCCAACTCAAAGGTTTTCCAGCAAAATGAGGATACAATCTCAACCTTTAGATCCAACGGTTCCAAATGCCCGATTTAACAACCTCGGGAGACCCAACACCGCAATTAATTCCTAATTGCCACAATTAAAAATCCATCAAGGATTAATACCACACCAGGATTAACACCATTAATCCCCGGACATCACACATAACTAGGCGCGGACCATTCCATCACTGCCTCTACTTTCCTGGGATCCACTGATATCCCACTGCTAGAGATGACATGCCCCAAAAACACCACGCTGCTCAACCAGAATTCACACTTGCTGAGCTTGGCGAACAACTGGTTATCTCTAAGGATCTGGAGCACTGTCCGCAAGTGTTTCACGTGCTCCTCCTCACTCCGAGAGTAGATAAGTATGTCGTCAATAAACATTATGACAAATTGGTCAAGATATGGTTGGAACACCCGGTTCATCAGACTGATAAAGACTGTCGGGGCTTTCGTCACACCGAACGGCATAACCAAGAACTCGTAGTGCCCATACCAAGTCCGGAATGCTGTCTTCTGAACATTCTCCTCTCTGACCCGTATCTGATGATATCCAGACCTCAAATCAATCTTGATATACAACTTCTACCTTGCAACTGATCCAATAAGTCGTCAATCCTTGGAAGAGGAAACTTGTTCTTTACTGTTGCCTTATCAGTTGCCGGTAATCGATGCACAACCGAATCGACCATTTTTCTTCTTAACAAATAGAACCGGCGCACCCCCAAGGCGATACACTAGGGTGTATGTATCCCTTGTCAAGGAGTTCCTATAATTGCTCCTTCAATTCTCTTAACTCCGCCGGTGCCCTCCTATAAGGGGCACTAGAAATAACGGACGTTCCCGGTAACAACTCAATCCCAAACTCGACCTCTGTAGTCGGCGGGAACCTTGGAATTTCCTCCGGAAACACATCGGCAAACTCTGCCACTACGGGTACATCTTCAATCCTCAATTCCTTATTCTTTTCCGCCATGTCCACGGCATAGACAAGATAGCCCGTATGTCCACGTTCCAATAATCGTGACATTTAGATAGCCGATATCAAAGGAATCTTCGCACGATAACCGTTCCCATAGAAAGTCCACTGAAGCCCCATATCAGATCGGAAACGAACCGTCCTCTGCCGGCAATCTACCACTGCCTGATATCTGTTCAGTATATCGATGCCCACAATGTAATCAAAATCTGGCATACCCAAAACAATCAAATCCGTCTTCAACTCATTGCCCTCAAAATAAATGAGGCAGTTAGTAAGAAACCGGTCAGCAATCACATTCTTCCCAGTGGGTGTCAAGACCAAAAGAGGCGAGGGCAACGGAGACGGGCACATAAGGTGTCTTTCCACAAAATCCGCAGACACAAAAGAAGGCGAGGCACCTGTGTCTATCAAAATAAAAGTAGGATAGGTAAACAAGTAACACGTACCCGCAATTACTTCCTCTTGGGCTGCTTCAGCCTGCTCCCCAGTCAGTGCGTAAACCTGCCCTTGAGGTGCCCCATCGCCTGACCTCCCATCTGTCGAGGCATCATTGGCTACCTCTGCTGCACTGTCCCGCTAGTAAATCTTCCCCTGCCTTCCCTCAGCTCCGTTTGTCCTTCACGGTTAGGACAATGCCGAGCAATATGGCCCGACTTGCCACATTTATAACATGCAGAACAGTCATGCATCAAGCGGCCCTCCACAGAAATGACACTTTACTTCTCCAATTCTACTTGCTTGAGTTGGTCCTCCAATGGTGGATGCACTGCCCCTCCGGTCCCCTTGTTTCCGACTATCCGTCCGCTTCCCACTAAATCGGGAAGAAAATGAAGTTCCACGTGATTTAAAAGATCCTCCTCGAGGCCTCAGATTATCAGATGAAGATCTTTGCGATGGAACTTGTTGGGGTACAGCATCAGTATAAGCACCGACTCCAATCTCTGCTAACTCTGCTCTAGTAAGAGCATCATCAAAAGAGCTGGGGTATTGGAGATAACCCGATCAAACAGTTCTGGCCTCAAACCTTTCAAGAAGTGCCTCATCTTGGCATGCTCATTGGTAGCAATGTGAGGAACATACCTCAACAACGATGAATAATGAATGGAATAGTCCGAGAAAGTCATATTGCCTTGCTTCAAGTTGGTGAACTCATCCTTTTTCATCTGCCTAGCAGCAGTAGAAAAGTATCGGTTCAGAAACAGGGTCCTAAATAAAGTCCAGTCCACCAACATGCCCCGAGCTCTCAACTCCATCACCGTCGTCTTCCACCACATGGAAGACTTCTTTGCCAACTGAAATTCCGCTAATCGTAACCATGCAGTCCTAGCACAAGGTGCAGACACAAATATCTGCTCAACCCTTTCCAGCCATTCCTCTGCTTCCTCCCCTGACTCAGTCCCCTCAAATCTAGGAGGATGGAATGTCAATAATTGTGTTAGACTCAATTCACCAGGTAATAAAGGTTGTGCAATAGGTTCAACACCCACAGCTGGTGGTGGTAGGGGATTAGTCTGTGCGATACTAGCATTCACACTCCCCACATCACCCACCTCCTCATTTAGGTGTTCCACATTTCTGGCTGCCATGCTGTAATACAAGGGTTAACAACAGTACGAGAAACAACACATATGTTACACCGTTAGATAACATGAATAACAATAAGCATGTTAGTATAATAATTATATACACCAATATGCGCCACATGCATAGACATGCTCATAAGTGAACACCTAGCCAACTTGTTGCTAAGTCTACCCTTCACTTCCCGGGTTCTCTAACCAGGCTCTGATACCACTAATGTAAGGACCCTGACACTTCAAGTCCGGATTAAAAGCATAAGTAGAACTAAGCATGCATAATTCAAAGAATAAAGTTCATGTTGATGCCTTGAGCTATTAGGATTACAGTGCCAAAATAAAATTCCAAAAAGGATTAATTACATTCCCACTAAATGAATGTTAATCTTATAGTTTTATACTACTCCTAGAGTAGAGACTATACAAAACAATCCCGTCATCCTATACCAATAGCACTCCTCACAAACTCACCGCATCAACCCAGTCCTTAGCCCTTCATGCCAAAATGTACGTACAGGAACAATCCCAAAACCATGAGCATGTAACAAACCATATCCACAATAATATGATTGTAATATAAAAATGCGTAAACCATATATACAAATCACTTCCTATATTTAATACATTTAAATGCTCCATTTGGTTGTCCCTGTATCACAATCATAATCAATAGATTATAATACCAATAATGTATGTCAAGACATGCATCCATTCCGTGAATACCAATAACCATTTTCAGTCTTATTATATCAGTGGCATAATATCCCTCGTGTTGACATGACATCGACATTAATACCCCTCGCTTTGACATATTAGCGGCATAATATCCATCGCAATAGTAATATGACAGCGGCATTATCCTTCGCTTTGACATATTTGCGGCAAATATTCTTCTTCGCTATAATATGACAGCGGCAAGTATTCTATCATTTCTTCGATATGAAGGCGACAAGTATTCTTCCTCACTGGAATATAACATCGACTCACAACACATGCACCAATGCATCCAATATACATATGCAACCGTAATGCATAACCAAATCCATGTATGCAACCATGATGCATAATCAAATCCATGTATGCAACCATAATGCATAACCAAATTCAATGCGTAAAATGCATTTTACCGTCCGCCAGTACGTCTCACTACGTACCTTTCTTCCAAAAGTGGAGATGTCGTAGGACTTTATCTCATTTGTTGTGTTGCCACCTGGGAAGGCTCTACACAACCACACAATCCAATATTAGAAGCCAATTTATAAACCAATACAAAAAATCCCATCAATTAAACCAAGAAAATAGTTTTTAGCAACATCTCTCTACCGATCGATCGGTCCAAGCTACCGACCGATCGGTAAGCATCCGAATTTTTAAATTTAGCTACGACCTTTCACCAATCAATCGGTCCAAGATACCGATCGATCGCTAGCCACCCACCGATCGATCGGTAAATACAGAAATATTTACCCATCGCTACGCACTTGCACCGATCAATCGCTACGATGCTACCGATCGATCGGTCACTGCGATATTTTTGGAAAAACTCCATTTTTGAGCATAAAACCATACCATACACCAATACACTCCAAACCAACAATAATCTTCAACCCAACCATAACATGTACCTCATAACACAACATATAAAACACACAACCACCACATACAAAAACATCAACCACCAAATCGTTTTCCCCCAAATCCATAAACCCATTTCATTTCAAAACATAATGAAATCATACTAGGAAGGATCCATACCACTTGAAGCTTCAACAACTAGCAAGAATCAAGTAACCAAAGTTCTCCCTTCCTTCTTCCTCTTGACCGATGAAAATGGGGATGGGGAGAAGGTTTTGAGTGTTGGATAAAAAGTGAGTGGTGGAGGAGAGAGTAAGGAGTGTAGGGGTTTTAATAAAAATGCATCCAATTAATTAGCATGATGTATAAAATATCCTAACATGATATTTTAAAAGCATTTTCCAAACAAATGCACCAAAACTCAATTAAACATGCTTTATCAAGATAATTAATATCCAATTTAAATAAACCATGACAAAATCCCATTTTCCCCAACATGCATCACAAGCACCCTGAAATGCATTACCAGGTCACGCCCACCACATGACTAAGCATTTCACCAAAATAATTAATTCAAACCAAGTTAATTAATACCCTAATTAACACATATACATAATTAATGCCCAAATGCACTTAATTATTTCGGGGATATCACAAGAAGACATGTCTATTTTGCATTTGTATATAATTAAGGCATGTAATGAATGATTATAAATGGTTGTGGAAAATGAATCGACATAACTATAGAATACATACTATAAATATGTTTATATTATAATGATAATGGTTTTACATTATCACAAAAATGGTTTAAGACCGTGAGGGTCTTACATGTTGTGTTAGCATATTTGTACCATGAGTTGTGCACTTTATCAGTGAGAGGAAAAAAAAGTGATAGGTGGTGCATTACAACTTGATAAGTGTCGTTTTTACACTTATTTAGATGCGATTTTCTAATGGTTTTCGTGTTGATTTTTGGATTATTTTACGCTTTTTGGTATATATCTCTATATTTCAGGAATCAATATTGAAATGCATAAAAGTAGAGGAAATGAGCCAAAAATGATGAAAAAGGACCGAACGAACGCGTCAAAGCCGGGAAAGGAAGAAAAAATCAAAAGAAAAAAAAAAAGAACCGATCGATCGAGACTCAAATCTCGATCGATCGATGGTCACAGAAAATTGGCGATCGATCGAGCTGTCTGCTCGATCGATCAGCCGGAAGAGTTTGCTGAAAAATAAATTCCTTATAGAGTTTGGGTCCAACAAGGAAGTCCATGATTCCTTTCCTCTATATATTAAACACGAAAATCATAAGAAATATGAGACTTTAACCTAGGGAATAGCCTCTACTCCTCCATAATCCATATCACCTTCATCCACCATCACCTCTTCATCCTAGGAATTGGAACAAGCCAACAAGAGAATCGAGGAGCAAGATCAAGAAAAAAGCGAAGGAAGGATCGAGAATCCACGAAGGAGTCGACTTGGGAGTTTGCTTTTACAATTCTATTATTGTTTTGAATTAATATTGGATTTATTGTGTTTTAGATGATTGAGAAATATCTTAAACATTGTTTTCCTTTAATATTATTAATTGATTGAATTCTTACATCTTCTATGAGCATGTGTTATTGTTCTTCATGTTTTTGAAGTATTGATCCCTTTTGAAAGATATTTTATTATAATTGAGATCGAGAGATAAAATTATAATATGATAAAGTAATTCATGCCGTGTGTTAAAGATTAAGATCGAGAGATAAAATCACATACGAGTGATAGCTTTGGATTGTTTAATCTAAAGTTAGTGGTTTTCATAAAGTGCATTTAATATTAAATTGTTAATTAAGTAAACAAGAGTTACTTGTTGCAATTTGATGTTAGATTTAATATAGCTCGAGAGAGTATTGAATAAATTCAGAAAATCCGTCACCTTAGAGATGTATGGAGAAAAGAATTGTAAGAGTTGGGTTAGGTGAATCATAGTCTTGATAATTATTTCTTGTGGACTTTTCTCGTGGTCGTCGATTATTTTGGTTGGATTAGAGTAGTTTAATTTTGTTTAGTTTAATTTGGTACTTGCTTGTTAGTCCATGTGGGTTCGATAATCCGTATTCTTCCTATCTATACTAAAACTTGACACCGTGCACTTGCGGTCTAAAATCGCTAGACTGTAATTAATTGTTTAAAATAAAAGCGATCAAGTTTTTGGCGCCGTTGCCGGGGACTAACTTTAGTAATATCATACTAGGTTCTTTGACTGTAATTTAACCATTTTTGTTTATTTCATTCAAAAAAGGAAAAAAAAATTTATATAAATTTATTTTGTTTTTGTTTTGTTTGTCTTGTGAGGTACTTGGAGATGCAACATCAACAAGCCTTCACAAGCTTTGCCCAACAACGTTCCGAGCCGTTCTACGCTGTTTGGGAGAGATTCAATGAATTGGCCAACACATTCCGGTATCACAACTTTTCGAACTATACTCTCATGCAATATTTCTTCAAAGGGCTGGATGCACAGACACGAGAATGGGTATTGAGTGGAGCACTGATGACTGGGAGTCCCCTGGTTGATAGAGATGAGGACAATGTGGTGCACCTGTTCAATGATATGGCAAACTTCGATCATCACTGGCATTGTGATCCTTCACTACAAGGTTGGAGTCACCAATACCCACCAGAGCCTCATTACCCTATTGATACGCCACAACCATTTGAACATCGCGAAGAGAGGAGAGATAGTTCTGCAGATGTCACGACTCAGTTAGATGATACCTTAGTAAATTCATGGCATCAACTGAGAACAGTTTTGAGTGCCAAACCAACTCTATGTGTCACCTGGAGCAGCAAATGGCGGTCCTCATGGAAACAATTTCAACTAGCTGCCAAGAGGAAGAGATGAGGGCTACAAATCAAGAGGCGACGAATCGAGTTTGGTTATATGATGATGAACACTCAACCAACCAAGTTTGGGGGAGTGATCCTACTCATGTGGAAAAGTCAAGGGAACTTGATCCTCTTCAAGAGACTGAGCCTACTTCAGAGATGTTATCCGAGGAGTTCCCATGTGAAGATGAGTCGAGTGTGATGTTGGAGAAGGAAGAGACTTTCGAAGATTTCGATTTGAGCCCGTCGATGGAGACATGTTCTATGCCATATGTGGATCCGTATTTTCCATCGATGCCAACTTCACCGCACTACATCCTCCAAGATACAAAGCCAAGTCGAGAATCATTCGCCCATGCCTACCATTTCATGAAGAAAGTTGTTGGAGCAACGAGCTTACACTGTTATAATCTTGCCAAGCTTAAAGGCATACTGAATGAAGACCCATTAGTGGTATCATATGATACTTACTATGGGCGGCACCGCTATTTGATGGTTGCTTCTGATGGTCAAGCCGAAGACTAGAAATCAGCGCTTCTTGGAGGCAACCCAAGCGTATCCTTTTGTTATTTAGTTTTGTTTTATTTTTCAGTTTTTGCATTTTAGTTTGTTTATCTCTCGAGTCGAATATTTTACCATTTTCATTCTTCTCTTACTAGGTACTCAGTTGGAGCAATGAACCCCTACAACAGTGGAATTTTCAAAAGACAATCTTCCTCAACCCTCATGCAAGCATCTTGATCAGGGGAGTTTACTCTTTCCCTTCTGATTCTTTTAAACATTGAGGACAATGTTTCATTTAAGTTTGGGGGAGTGGCTTGCATGTTTTACTTGTGTTTATCCACATGTTGTGTGCTTAATTGGACACTTCAATCATCCGAGTATTTTGAGCTAAATTTTTTTATGAGTTCAAACTTGAGAAAAGAATAATTATAGTAGTGACTATTCAATGAGGATTAGATCTCACTATGCATAGGGACTTGATTTTAATGATTGTTAGACTTGTTACATGAATATCCTAATTTGAGTTAGCATGTCAAGAATGAGGTTGAGCACAATGAGTCATGATCTTGTGGATTGCATGTTGAATAGTGATAATTGTTGTGAACTTGATGATTTGCCTTGAGCATCTTAGAGTTATCCTAGAACTTATCTGATGATGACACTTTGAGGCGAAATTTTATAGTTACAAACTTGACTTGGAAATTATCTAGGCGATCTTTGGACCGTTTGAGCCTTTCAAAATTACCATGTATATATCAATCTCTAGTATCCCAATTTGAGCCTAATTGAGAAAGAATAGAGTATGTTTAACATACTATTAGCCCCCATTCGAAATTATTGGTAAACTCATTATACCTACCCTTATATGAGCCTAAATGAAAAAAAATTATCCTTACCCTAAGGGAGTATAATGAATATCATTCGATGCACTTGAATTGTTATATCTTGATGAACTTATTGAAAAAGATTGATGAATAATAAAGAAAAAAAAAAGAAAAGAAAAGAGGAAAAAAAGCCTTGAGAAAAGATTAAATGAATAAGACCCAAAGTGGCCAAGGCTAGAAAAAAAGAAGAGGAGCTCGAAATATGTGCTAAAAAGTGAATTTTATAAGTTATACTCTCTTCGTCGCGCTTATCCTACCTTTTATTTGAAGCTGACACCAAAGGCCAAACATTACAAGCTTATAAAGACCTTTTGATCCAAGTCTAGGGAGTAACTATCATTAGTGGAGAAGTTGTTTGAAAATAAGCCTATGGGATGCTTGATGATAATCTTGACTTTGAGTTGATTAACATGATTTGATCTTGAATACGTGCATGAAACTTGAGATTGACTATAGCACACACACACGTTCCGATTTTGAGATGTGTTGCTTGACTTAGGAGAAAACATGTCTTGTCAACTTTTGAATGTCTGCATGTGAGATTTCTGAGAAAAATGCAAGTCATGAAATAATTATTTCAAGTATCGAGAATTCAACTCTACCTTATGATTTTAATGCTTAATCGAGGACGATTAAGTAATAAGTTTGGGGGAGTTGACAAGTGTCGTTTTTACACTTATTTAGATGCGATTTTCTAATGGTTTCGTGTTGATTCTTGGATTATTTTACGATTTTTGGTATATATTTCTATTTTTCAGGAATCAATGTTGAAATGCATAAAAGTAGAGGAAATGAGCCACAAATGATGAAAAAGGACCGAACAGAGCGAACGCGTCAAAGCCGGG